>CADEPM010000013.1:600000-942046 GCA_902829315.1 Caenorhabditis bovis
TCATAATAGACAATTTGAATCTTTTAATATTTTAGATAATGAATTTCGAAAATTCGAATTTTGCGGTATATTGTAAAATCAATTTCTAGATAAAATTGGAATTTTCAGAAATTCCTCTATTCAATATTGCCCTTGGGCTAAATATGCCAAAATTGATAAAAATAAAAACGTCTCGAAGAAAGCTACTGAATAAATGTCGTAGAGTTGGGCAAGAATGCGCCGTCCCAAATTCAATTTCTCACCACTTGAAATTAGCACTTCCGTTAAAGTGAATCGAATCGAGGAGAATTTCATTTGCGGAGCAGGTCGTCCGACAAAAACTAGCAAAGGAATGAATCATGGGAGGCGGGGAAGGGCAGAAAAAAGATAGAGGGGTAATCCGATGGATTTATGAGCTTACCAAATTGAGTAGAGGTCGATGAGTTTTTTGCGGTTGGCATTGCTGTTTGGGTAGTGTGCTCGCCGCATCAAAGAACACGTCCTCGTCGGAAATTGATGGACCCATTCCTTCTCAAAAAAAAATCGTTGTTTTCATGGTTCGAAAGACAAGAAGAGGTAAGTAGTTATTCGAAAATAAAATCGATCAAAAACGCCGTAGCCTAAAACAAACACAACAATTGTCAGACACATATTTATTATTTGCGCGATGACAGTGTTTGGAATATTTGAAAATGAACAAAAAAAATGGAACGCAAAAATGTTTTTCTTCCGCACTTTCGATTCCATCTACGCAATGTTATACTTTTCAACAATTGATTTTTTTTGAAACATATTATAATGGTTGATAACGGCGAGATTGATTGACTGAATGAACGACAAATGCTCAGAATTTGGAACCCGTCAGTTTTTTCGTTTTTTGTGGCGTCCTCTTCTGCAAGAAAAAAAAACAACACGTGAAGAAATGAATGAGCCGAAAATTGAATGTGATGGTTTTTAGCCACTTATCACTCAAGATGACTGATTTACTCAAAAATTGATAAAACGGAGGTTTCGTAATAGCGCTTACCCCTTTTTGGGCGGCACCTTTCGGTGGCTCTGCTGGAATGTACATCGAAACTCCTGGAATTTGCTGACCACCACCTTGCATCGTGGAAACATTCGTTTCAGCTCCTCCACCCGCGTCAACGGCATCCTAAAACCAGTAAATGCAACTATGTAGTAACAACTTCGATGGTTACCACAGAATCTTGAGTTCTCTCAGCAGATGCTCTCATTTCATTGGGTTGCTCCTTCCTGTAATATCATCATAAAATTTGAAATGTATAAAAATCGCCCCACGGCAACAAGCCTGCTGGAATATTCGCCTTTCCGTCAGCTTTCGATTTCAACGACTTTTTCATCGACTTTTGCTTCTTTGATTTGGCCGATTGATTCTTTTGTAGGATCGTTGTTGTTTCTTTCGTGGCGAGACCATCACCACCCGGAGTGGGAGGAGGGGCATACTTCGATACGCCACCCTTGTTTCCAAGTTTTCTTGGGGTTGGCGCGTTTTTCGAATCTTTGGGTTTTTCAAATTGCTGAAAATATGCATATTGTTGGAATTCCGAATGTCGACAATTACATAGCAAGATACTGGAATCATATTCTCGTTGAGAGCAAAAAGGAACTGCTCTCCGGGCTTCTCAGCAGTTTTTTCGCAAGTCGGCATCAACATCGTTTTCATCATTCTCGAAGGCTGCACGGAAGACGCTTTTTTCTTTTTTAACTCCCTAAAATTTGAATTTGACGAGAAAATTCGAAAAAAAAAATCAATAATACATTTTCGCAAGCGGATTCTCTTCATCATCATCAAAAACGTCTTGCTGTTTCTCCTCTTTTTTGATGTTGATGTGGAATTGAACATCCTCTAAAAGTTCAAAACGATTGGAACAAAAATTTAAAAAATTGCGAATGTTTAAAATTCGCCAAAAACTTTGTGCAATGCACGTGACGCCAAGCAGAACCTTGTTGACTACCGTAACGCATGTTTAAAAAAAACTAGCCTTCGCTATCATTAGTTTTATCTCGAGTCGTCTTCGGAGTCGATTTTTCTCCTGAAATCGATTGCTGAACATTAATAGGGCTTTGGCTAACAGTAGCTTTCTTCTTTGCCTAAAAAAAGCCGCAAAATCACGATTATTTTGTCGAATTGTTGACGAACACAAAATATCAAAAGAGCACTGTTCACAACGAAACCGAATGCGACTCCCACAAACAATGATGACATGTCCATTTGAATGCGAATTGAGCCGAAGTAGAAATTCCAAAAAAAAAGAGAAAGAAACGCGCTCAACCAACCAGTTCGTTTCGTTCACTGAGCATAGAAATGAGCAAAATTTCTCGCATAAATCGATTTTTATTCGAATGAATAATTTAATAACAAGATTATGTGTGACAAATGATTAAATTAGAAGAAGATTGAGCAAACGCAACATTATTATTTTTTTGGTGATTTAATTTGAAAGAACATCACAAGGCAGGTTAGAGTAGCCGGTGGAATGGGGGGGAAGAATCCTAAAAAGTAGGTAATAAACAAAATCACAAACAAACTTGAATTGTTTGGTCAAAATTGATTGGTCACATAACCAAGACACCCATATATTTTGTTTGTTAAATAAATTATATGAATAAATAATTGAGAAGAGGCCTATGATCGCTTCACTCGCTTGCGCTTCTTCTCGCAGAGCGATGTGCACGATTGCGAGCATGCTGGTCCGCATTGTCTCGAGTTTTGTCCGGAAAAGACGCATTGGCCCTGGAAGGCAATTATCTAGTTTGATTCGCATTAATATTGAAATTTTACCATGCACACAGTTTCACAAGCGTCCTGGCAGGAAACCGTCGGGCATTGAGTTTCGCAAGCGCTGGCGCACGCTGGAGCGCAAGTCGGCGCTTGGTGATAGCATTGTTGAGTGCATTGCGCGTCGCAAGGCAAGTTGCAGTTGTAGTTCACCGTGAGCTGGACGACAGGCGTCGGTGCCGAGCCGCAGAGCTGCTGGCACGAAGCGTCGCAACCCTGAAGGCATTGCGCCGACTTGACCTTGCACAATCCTTGACAATCGCTGAGGCACTTCGGCGTGCACAACTGCTGGGCGGTTGGCATCGGCGCGGTTTGCGATGGCGCTGGTGCCGCGCACGACTGCTGGCAGATCGCCTGGCATGCTGGCTGACAGGTGGACGCCTGGACGTTGAGAGTTGTCGATTGGCATTCACTGATGCAGCTCTGCTCGCACATTGGCTGGCATTGGCTGAGCACTGGCTGTTGCGCAAGATTGACCTGCAAAGAATTCTGGAATGATGCACAAAAAAGAGCAACGCCAAAATCGCGGTGGAACCTGAATTTTGACAGGTTGCTGCTGTTGTGCGATGCACGACGGCTCGCAGGCCGGCTGGCAGACTGGCTGACAGTTGGCCGGTGTCGCTGGTGGTGCAGACGGCTGCATGGCTTGCTGAGTGCAAGCGGCTTGGCATTGCGAATGGCACACCGAGCCGCAGTGATCTTGCGGGAACTTCTCGACGCACTGCGCGTTGCACGATTGCTCGCACACCGGCACACATTCGGGAACCGCGAAATTGATGAGAATCTGCGGCTGTTGCGGTTGTTGGGGTTGTGCGATGGTCTGCGTCGCCACCGGCACCACCGGAATGTAGGTCGGCTGCGCTGGCGGGCACTCATTCGCGCACACCTCGACGCACAGATTCCGGCAGTCGGCGGGGCTCTGCTGCTGGCATCCGTTCTGGCACGTCTGCTGACAAGCGCACTGCTGTTGCTGTAAGGCCCATAGATTAACAAATCGTGATCACGACGCGCGGCACCTGTAGACATTGCGGTGTGCACTCGGGCTGGCAGAATACTGTGCAACTCGGTGGTTGCTGTGTCGGTGGCGGCGTTTGAACCGAAGTGGTCTGAAGTGTGGATTCAACGAGCGTTCAACCGAAACCAAATCAGAGAACCCATTTTGGAGGGGGCGTGGGAGAAGCGTCGAACTAAGCCGTGCTAAAGCCTTACCTGTTCAATGATGCACGACGGCTCGCAAGTGGGCCGACACGCTGGAATGCATTGAACTTGCTGCCCGATGACACTGATGTTGATAATTTGCGGCCTCTGAAGACAACTCGGATCGCAAGCTGGTTGACATGTCGACGGGCAGATTAGCGTGCTGATGCATTGATGATCACATTGTGGCATACATGCGTTCGGGCAAGAGTTAGTAAACTGTGAATTAGCGGAATTATAACTAAGGCTTCCGTCAAACTGATTGAGGCACTCGCTATCGCAAAACGGCATACATTGCGGAATGCAGTCCCTTCCGATGGGATCGTCATTTCTGACGAGGTCCGCGAATCTCATGTTCTCATCGATCGCCTCGTTGCCTTCAATCGCCAGGCTTCGCGACTTCACCGCAAACGATCGACTGGGAACACTTCCGGTCGAGCTAATCCGAACTGTCAGATGTTGTCCATTCCCAATCGGGATGTTAGTGAATTGTTGGGGCTTCGGCATGTTCACCGTCAAATAGTTATAAGGGCTGCTTGGGTTCATCTGAATCGGTGGAGCCGCTTTCACCGCGGGAGATTGAGCTGACTGAGCACCAGTGGGCGCCATTGGAAGCCCATTGAAGTGCAGAAAGTTTCTTGTATAGCCATCGGCGGTTCGCTGCGCAAACTGCACTTCGGGCCTCGGCGATTCCAGAATCTGCTCGACCTCAATTCGGGGCCTCGGCGTCGGCACAATGTTCTCCTTGTAGTACGGCATGATGCAGTCGAGGAGGCACGCCGGCTGACACGCGGCAATACAATTGCTGCTCACACCGCTGATCTCGTGCGGTGGATTGTAGTGCTGCGGAGTGCTGGGCGCCGAGTGCATGTACTGGAACGTGCATTCCGGTGTGCACGTCGGCCGACACGCATCCGGACACGAGACGAACAACAGAACCTGCATGGCGATCACGCAGTTCGGCTGGCATAATGGCTGACAAGCTGGAAGGCAGTTAGGTGTGTCGTGCTGCGGAATCGATGTGGTTGGGCTTATTGATTGGGTGGTGGTTGTGGTTGTGGTGTTGGTGGTGGTAGTGGTTGGTGCTGGGAGTGGTGCAGTAGTAGTTAATGGCGGTGCCGGCTCGGTGGTATTTGGTGCATCATACTGCGGGTAATCGTAAGGTGGAACGGGTGAGTGCTCTTCAGGCTCATCAGGCTCATAAGGTTCAGGCTCAGGTGTCGGCTCGGGCTCTGGCTCGGGCTCGGGCTCGGGCTCAGGTTCAGGCTCAGGCTCCGGCTCCGGCTCCGGATCCGGCTCCTCCTCAGTCGTGTTATAATCAATCTCAGGTGTGCTCGTGAGCGGTTCAGTGACAATAGGTGTTACCTGAGTGGTAGTGGTGGTGGTGGCGTCTTGAATACACCGAAGCTCACAGGCGGGAAGGCATTGTGGAATGCATTGCGTCTGGGTTGGCGGCTTCTCAAGATACTGCTCGACGCAGACTTGAAGGCAAAGCGGCTGACAGGGAGGAATACATTGATTAAATGAAGCTTGAGTGGTGGTCGTCAGGGGAGTTGGATTGGTACATTGCGGAAGGCATTGGGGCATACAGCTGGGAATGCATTGAATCGGCGGCGGTGTTGTCAGAATTTGAGCATTCACCGTCGTCGCATCGACACACTGCGGAAGGCATTGGGGCATACAACTCGGAATGCATTGAATCGGCGGCGGTGTCGTCTGGATTTGAACATTCACCGGCGTCGGATTGGTACACGATGGTAGGCATTGGGGCATACACGCGGGAACACATTGCGCGGCGACTTGGATGATCGTCGGCGTTTGGGCTTGCACAACGGGCACCGTGTTGGGATTCGTGCAGTCCGATGAGCACGCCGGCATACACGCCGGAATGCACACCTTGACGACGGGAATTGGCGCGGCGGTGGTGGCGGTGGTGCGGATGGTGGTGTCGCATGGGAGCTGACATGCGGTGGAGCACGACGCCGCGCAGACCGACTGTGGCGTCGACTGGCACGCGCCGATGCAACGGTTTTCGCATTGCGATTGGCATGATGGCTGAATCGGCACCTGTGTGGTTCGAACCGCGCACTGATTGCTGCATTGATTGCCGCATGAGTTGGAGCACGCGCTCGCCGGGTTTCCTTGGGAAACGCACTGCGAATGGCACGCCTGTGTGCATTTCGTGTCGCAATTCGTGTCGAAATATCGATCATTGATGTCCATCGTGATTCGGATCGTTGGCGTCGTCACTGAAACGAAAATCGACACGCTATCTTGAGAATTCGCGAATCTCACATTGTTCGTTGGTGGCGCATCTGAACGTGCACGACTGTTTGCACGTGCGCTGACAAATCGCCGGCGGCGAGTTCTGCGAAACGCACGCGCCCTGGCACACGTTCTGGCACACCGATTGGCACGAGTCCAATGGTTGTGGAGCTGGTGATGGCTGCGAGATCTGGAAGAAGGCTTCGCTTCAATCAAGTTGATCGATTCAACCCAACCTTGATGTGAATGGCGGCCTGCTGAGCGGCAGAGCTGCAAGTCTTCTGGCAAGTGTTCTCGCATTGCGATGAGCATGTGAAGGTGTTGCCAGTGGTCTTGGCGCACGCTGGAATGCAAGCACGCACGCATACCGCCGAACAGTCAGAATTCTAGAAAATCGATTCGTCCAAATTGAAAAATGAATTGGAATCGTGCGATTACAATTTCGGCTCTTGGGCATTGCGGCAGGCAGGCGGGCGCCTGCTGGCACGAGCACGTCGGCTGATTCGACTGAATGAAGTACGTCGGCGACTGATTGCAATTGCAAAAATTGGTGCATCCGCATTGCCTCTTGAGTCGTCGTCCCTAAAACTCAATTGTTTGCTTGTTGTTTTCCAATGTTTCAAATGTCGACTATGAACCCCCCACTATCGTGTTTTTATGTACACACACACACACTTGGAGTGATTTCGTGAGAAATGCCTCTTGAGCAGCATTGTGCTTTTGCTCATTGATTTAATCGAAACATGGATCGCTGTACTAAGCAGCTAGTTCGTGCTCATCCCTCTTCCTCGCCCTTCAACTCGCCATATTTGAAAATGTCTCAAGTGGGGCGGACTCCACTTGATTATGCGCTCGAATCGCTTCCCCCCAATTGCGATTTAATTGATTATATATCCTGTTGATTTAGGCGTCCGCGCGGAAGTGTCGAATTTGATCAAATACGAACAAATAAAGAGAAATGAAGCAAAAAAAACGGCTACATTTCCATTCCGGTTTTTTTTTCGCCGCGTGCCGCCGCCAACACCGATAATGAGCTACGCGGAAAATAAGCGTTCGTTTAGCCGATCTCATCTGCGGACAATTTACGCGTTGCGCTTTTTTGGGGAAAACTGGATAATGCGAAAAAACGGACAATTTGCGTCGATTAATTTTATCTCTAGAATGCCATTTGAATTACCGCCTCAAAAAAATGTGCAATGGTCCACATTTGTCTTAACGTTAAAAATTGCTTTGTCTTAAAAAAAAGGAAAAATGGCTACTTATATGAGACCATTAATATATTGGAATACGGTATTTAAAGGCGCACGCGGTTCGCTTTTCTTCCAGAGACCCAACTTTAATTTTGAATGAATTTTCGCGGGGTGCGCGCGCGCGGGTTTCGGTTGGGCATCGTCGTGTCACGCTTTTCTAATTCATTCCATCCACCGTCTCCAGTTTCACAATTTCCAAAGCGAGCACAACATGACCTTCAGAGAGGGGGGGAGGGGGGTTGGTGGAGGTGAACACGACAAACAAAAAAGGTTGAGCCTAAAATCGGCGGAGAGGAAACAGCACATCAAACAAGAAGTGTTGTGTGTCGCCAAAAATTCAATGGTTTCCATAAATAGCGAAACGCTGATGATGATTTTAAGAATCGCAATTCCAGACATTCATATTTCAGGATCCGACGCGTTTTTTCTTCAAGACTTACTGCTGACGCGACGCCGACAAGGCAGAACAATAATAGGAATATGTAGCCGCGTGATGGCACCATCATTTGGTGATGCTATACAATCGATCAATGGTGGATGGTGGTAGGGTGAATAGCTGATCTCGTTGCCTCAATGATAGATGCTCAAAAGTGCCCCCGAGGCTTCGGTGGCGGAAAAATGAGCAAAATGGTAGGCGGAGTCCGCGCGGCTCGCCGGCCGCCGCCGCCGCAGCCGGCGAGCCTCCCAATTTTTGGTGCTCGCGCCGCGTGAATGTATTTGTGCAGTGTGAGCCGAGAAATGATTCAAACAAGAGAGAGAGAGAGAGAGATCGGGATAGTGTGTTTGTATGTTATTGCCATTTAAAGAACCCCCCCCTCCCAAAAAATGGAGAGCGCTTTTGTTCCCGTGCACAAAATGTTTCAAGATTCTCCGGCGACGGTGAGAGTTGGAGATCGCTTACAAGCTTCATCTCTCAATCGTCTCGTTGAGAACGACTATAGATACATGTCGTGGTTTGAGATGAATTCCGAAGATCCAGATCGACGTCGAAAATCCGTCAATCAGATTCATTATGTCTAGCAGGTTGAACTGATTGCTTCCTTTGAGTTAGGCCACCCAAGAGATCTCCAGACGAAAACTATAATTTCCAATTGTTAGTGGTTCCGAGTCGGTCGAGCCGCGTTCAGCTCATCGGGGGTCTCCTTGAATGAAGCTTCCAGAATTCCAGACCACGAATGTCGTGAATGCTTCGGAATCTCAAAAAAGTGATGCTCTCTGCATTTGGCTTGAATTCCAGTATTATTTGTTCAAAGCAATGCCGCCAGATCCGAAAGATTTCTGTTTTCAAAAATTGCTTGTTCCGGAAATTTTGTTGTTTTCCGTGGCCCACTTACAACACTCGTGCTTGTTGTGCATGCAGGTTATCAATCCACTCATCACCCCTCTAAGAGATACATATGCATTCAGAACGACGAACAGACAGCTCAGAGGAGAGAGAGAGACACACATAAAAAAATAATCCGGTTGTGTGCCGTTAACATCAATGCATACATGTATACACTAGTGTTCATCCATCCTTCGATCCATCCCATCAGCACAATCACAATGCTCTAATCATTTTGTTCTTGGCGGGAGGGGGGCTTTCGCGCGCGGATTGACGAGAAGATGCTCCCGGCGATAAACTGTTTGTTTTGGGAAACAGCAACAATAGAAGACGAGCGGCAAACTAGAGATTATTAAGAATGGTGGGAGGCGGGGTTAAAGGTCGCATTTGAATTTTGGTCTCCGCTGGAATTTGCTGTGCGCCTCTACAACAATGTCAGCGTGTCCTCGATGAACGTCCGCAGATGGAATCGAATAATAACAAATCTAGTGGAAATCGATGTTACCATCGAAGCACCATTTTCAATTTTCAAATTTCTATTGTAGGTCTCGTATGGAAAAAAAAAACACCTTTAAAAGTGGTATTTGCGATTTCCAATATGAAAAAGCTCATACTGTTTATGGAATTACTCATAAATGAATTTATTTACATCCCCATATTTGAAATTTTTTCCATTTACTCCATAAAAGCGGTCCTTATTCATATTCCAAACAATTTTACAATTTAAAAAAAATCATCAAATGATTTATTTTAGTTCCAAATAATACGAATAAATAGATATGTCTAAATTTGTACTATAAAAACAAATTCTAGACGACACAATTTCGAGATTTTTTTTTTGACTAAACAATTATCAAAAAAAATGAATGAAAGAATGAAATGTACAGGCATTATCAAATATCGTTTAATAAATTATGATCGCCTCGTCGCGAACTCCTCTTTCGTCTTCATTCGACGCCGCAATTTCGCCTGACACACCGGATAGCACGTCGTTTGGCACGCCGCCATGCATTGTTGTCCGCCTTGGGCGGAATGTGCTCCGCATTGGTGCTCACATTGAACCTGTGAGAGCGAGAGTCATTGTTTGTTCACTTCCATTTTTTTTATTGCTTTCGAGTTTTCGAATTATTGAGGCGAGACGCGATGGAAACACTCGACAACACAACGACGATTAGGCTTACCGTACACTCGTTCTTGCACACCGTTCCCAAATTGAGGACCACTGAAGGTGGTGTAGTCGTCGTCGTCGTCGTCGTCGGCGTCGTCGCTGCAACAAAAATCATATTGCGCTGGAATCGTCGAGGATTGTCTCACATTCCTGAATAAAGAGGGATGGCGAGACGGGCGGAATCGGAAGGATGACTGCCTGTGATGCGGGCTGCTTCTCGCTCTGCGCCAACGCCAGTTGAAGCTGAAACCTTCGAACAATAATACAATTTGGGTTCGCCGTCGAACGGCACCTGTACAGTGAAGACGCATTGCGGTGTGCACGCCGGCATACAGGTGGCGATGCACTGAGCCGCTGGCGCTTGGGTGGTGGTCGTTGTGCTGATGATTGGCCGGACGATCGAGCAGGTGTCGTCACAAGCTGGCGCGCAATTCACTCGGCATTCGGTTAGCGGAACTCCCGATGACCTAGAGAGCTCAGATTTTTCATTTTCAATTCTCGCCATCGATTCTTACGAGCACACCGCCAGACAGGCGCTGCTACACGACGATCGACATGTGGCCACATCGGTCTTCGAGTCGAACATGGTTCCGATGACGCGAAGCGTTGGACGAAGTTTGGTGCAGACGAAGTTGCACGTCGGCTGACATTCGGCCGGACACACGCCGGTGGTGGTTGTCGTCTGAACAGCGGCGGCGGGAATCACGAATCGATATTCCTTGATGTTGGCCGGCAACGGGACCATCGGCGTCGACGATGACGGTGGCGGAGTTGGCGGCGCCGTTGTTGTCGTTGTCGTGACCGTCTCCTGTTTGGCGCACGTGAATCGGCAAGCGTCAAGGCAAACCTGAAAGCAAAATGGTCATGATTGAATTGTTCGAAGTTCCCTACCACTCCGCACTTGGAATTCAGATTCAAACGATTGCACGAGTCAAGACAATTGTTCTGGCAGGTTTCGACGCAGACGTACGGCTTCATCAGCGAAGAAAAATTCGGAGCAGTGATGATCTGTTGCTGAATTTGAAGCAATCAAGGATGGTAATCAACGACGCCTTCCTTACCACACCTCCCTCGCGACACGTACATTTCGGAGGCACTGGAGCCGAACAAGTGCATATCATCTGACCAGCGCCGGCCTCCGCAACTGGCATCACCTATTCAAAATATGAATCGTTTTTGATGAGCCGTCGGCTCGCCGTCTCACCTGACAACCGCATTTTGGCGGCTCACCCGGCGTGCATTCGCATGATTGTCGCTTGTCGCGCGGCAACGCCGACGCGACGTCGACAACGACGACGACGAATCCGATGAGACGAACGAAGCGCATTGGTGGTTTGGCGGCTCGAATGCCGAAAGGGAATGTCGCATTATTTTTGCAATTGCCGCGCGCGAGCGCCGCCCCACAATTATCGCCTTGTTAATGAGCGGCTTAGTCGCATGATAAACATCGCAAGAAGCGCGGCTCGGGCTCGGCGAGGAACGGAACGCGGCGCAATACGCACGACGCTTTTTTTGGTGAATGTCTGGCCGAACAAGTTATGCATCGAGCAGAAATCAAGGATATCCTTTCTCAATACTTCAATCATACCTCTAGCCCTAGGCGGATTCACGCAGGATTATTGAAGACACGGGATCAAGCACCCTTAAGATACCCCCACCAGTCACTGGCATCCTCAAGATTCCCCAAGATCATTGGGACCCTTAACATCACCCCAAGTCACTGGCACCCTCAAGATTCCCCCAAGGCCGCTGATACCCTCAAGATCCCACCCTCAAGATTCCTCTAAGATCGCTGACATCCCCCAAGATCCCCAAGATCATTGGCAATGCTCAATGGTAGTTCGCAATCAAATACTGATGCTCAAAAGTGCCCCCGAGGCTTCGGTGGCGGAAAAATGAGCAAAATGGTAGGCGGAGTCCGCGCGGCTCGCCGGCCGCCGCCGCCGCAGCCGGCGAGCCTCCCAATTTTTGGTGCTCGCGCCGCGTGAATGTATTTGTGCAGTGTGAGCCGAGAAATGATTCAAACAAGAGAGAGAGAGAGAGATCGGGATAGTGTGTTTGTATGTTATTGCCATTTAAAGAACCCCCCCCTCCCAAAAAATGGAGAGCGCTTTTGTTCCCGTGCACAAAATGTTTCAAGATTCTCCGGCGACGGTGAGAGTTGGAGATCGCTTACAAGCTTCATCTCTCAATCGTCTCGTTGAGAACGACTATAGATACATGTCGTGGTTTGAGATGAATTCCGAAGATCCAGATCGACGTCGAAAATCCGTCAATCAGATTCATTATGTCTAGCAGGTTGAACTGATTGCTTCCTTTGAGTTAGGCCACCCAAGAGATCTCCAGACGAAAACTATAATTTCCAATTGTTAGTGGTTCCGAGTCGGTCGAGCCGCGTTCAGCTCATCGGGGGTCTCCTTGAATGAAGCTTCCAGAATTCCAGACCACGAATGTCGTGAATGCTTCGGAATCTCAAAAAAGTGATGCTCTCTGCATTTGGCTTGAATTCCAGTATTATTTGTTCAAAGCAATGCCGCCAGATCCGAAAGATTTCTGTTTTCAAAAATTGCTTGTTCCGGAAATTTTGTTGTTTTCCGTGGCCCACTTACAACACTCGTGCTTGTTGTGCATGCAGGTTATCAATCCACTCATCACCCCTCTAAGAGATACATATGCATTCAGAACGACGAACAGACAGCTCAGAGGAGAGAGAGACACACATAAAAAAATAATCCGGTTGTGTGCCGTTAACATCAATGCATACATGTATACACTAGTGTTCATCCATCCTTCGATCCATCCCATCAGCACAATCACAATGCTCTAATCATTTTGTTCTTGGCGGGAGGGGGGCTTTCGCGCGCGGATTGACGAGAAGATGCTCCCGGCGATAAACTGTTTGTTTTGGGAAACAGCAACAATAGAAGACGAGCGGCAAACTAGAGATTATTAAGAATGGTGGGAGGCGGGGTTAAAGGTCGCATTTGAATTTTGGTCTCCGCTGGAATTTGCTGTGCGCCTCTACAACAATGTCAGCGTGTCCTCGATGAACGTCCGCAGATGGAATCGAATAATAACAAATCTAGTGGAAATCGATGTTACCATCGAAGCACCATTTTCAATTTTCAAATTTCTATTGTAGGTCTCGTATGGAAAAAAAAAACACCTTTAAAAGTGGTATTTGCGATTTCCAATATGAAAAAGCTCATACTGTTTATGGAATTACTCATAAATGAATTTATTTACATCCCCATATTTGAAATTTTTTCCATTTACTCCATAAAAGCGGTCCTTATTCATATTCCAAACAATTTTACAATTTAAAAAAAATCATCAAATGATTTATTTTAGTTCCAAATAATACGAATAAATAGATATGTCTAAATTTGTACTATAAAAACAAATTCTAGACGACACAATTTCGATTTTTTTTTTTTGACTAAACAATTATCAAAAAAAATGAATGAAAGAATGAAATGTACAGGCATTATCAAATATCGTTTAATAAATTATGATCGCCTCGTCGCGAACTCCTCTTTCGTCTTCATTCGACGCCGCAATTTCGCCTGACACACCGGATAGCACGTCGTTTGGCACGCCGCCATGCATTGTTGTCCGCCTTGGGCGGAATGTGCTCCGCATTGGTGCTCACATTGAACCTGTGAGAGCGAGAGTCATTGTTTGTTCACTTCCATTTTTTTTATTGCTTTCGAGTTTTCGAATTATTGAGGCGAGACGCGATGGAAACACTCGACAACACAACGACGATTAGGCTTACCGTACACTCGTTCTTGCACACCGTTCCCAAATTGAGGACCACTGAAGGTGGTGTAGTCGTCGTCGTCGTCGTCGTCGGCGTCGTCGCTGCAACAAAAATCATATTGCGCTGGAATCGTCGAGGATTGTCTCACATTCCTGAATAAAGAGGGATGGCGAGACGGGCGGAATCGGAAGGATGACTGCCTGTGATGCGGGCTGCTTCTCGCTCTGCGCCAACGCCAGTTGAAGCTGAAACCTTCGAACAATAATACAATTTGGGTTCGCCGTCGAACGGCACCTGTACAGTGAAGACGCATTGCGGTGTGCACGCCGGCATACAGGTGGCGATGCACTGAGCCGCTGGCGCTTGGGTGGTGGTCGTTGTGCTGATGATTGGCCGGACGATCGAGCAGGTGTCGTCACAAGCTGGCGCGCAATTCACTCGGCATTCGGTTAGCGGAACTCCCGATGACCTAGAGAGCTCAGATTTTTCATTTTCAATTCTCGCCATCGATTCTTACGAGCACACCGCCAGACAGGCGCTGCTACACGACGATCGACATGTGGCCACATCGGTCTTCGAGTCGAACATGGTTCCGATGACGCGAAGCGTTGGACGAAGTTTGGTGCAGACGAAGTTGCACGTCGGCTGACATTCGGCCGGACACACGCCGGTGGTGGTTGTCGTCTGAACAGCGGCGGCGGGAATCACGAATCGATATTCCTTGATGTTGGCCGGCAACGGGACCATCGGCGTCGACGATGACGGTGGCGGAGTTGGCGGCGCCGTTGTTGTCGTTGTCGTGACCGTCTCCTGTTTGGCGCACGTGAATCGGCAAGCGTCAAGGCAAACCTGAAAGCAAAATGGTCATGATTGAATTGTTCGAAGTTCCCTACCACTCCGCACTTGGAATTCAGATTCAAACGATTGCACGAGTCAAGACAATTGTTCTGGCAGGTTTCGACGCAGACGTACGGCTTCATCAGCGAAGAAAAATTCGGAGCAGTGATGATCTGTTGCTGAATTTGAAGCAATCAAGGATGGTAATCAACGACGCCTTCCTTACCACACCTCCCTCGCGACACGTACATTTCGGAGGCACTGGAGCCGAACAAGTGCATATCATCTGACCAGCGCCGGCCTCCGCAACTGGCATCACCTATTCAAAATATGAATCGTTTTTGATGAGCCGTCGGCTCGCCGTCTCACCTGACAACCGCATTTTGGCGGCTCACCCGGCGTGCATTCGCATGATTGTCGCTTGTCGCGCGGCAACGCCGACGCGACGTCGACAACGACGACGACGAATCCGATGAGACGAACGAAGCGCATTGGTGGTTTGGCGGCTCGAATGCCGAAAGGGAATGTCGCATTATTTTTGCAATTGCCGCGCGCGAGCGCCGCCCCACAATTATCGCCTTGTTAATGAGCGGCTTAGTCGCATGATAAACATCGCAAGAAGCGCGGCTCGGGCTCGGCGAGGAACGGAACGCGGCGCAATACGCACGACGCTTTTTTTTGGTGAATGTCTGGCCGAACAAGTTATGCATCGATCAGAAATCAAGGATATCCTTTCTCAATACTCCAATCATACCTCTAGCCCTAGGCGGATTCACGCAGGATTATTGAAGACACGGGATCAAGCACCCTTAAGATACCCCCACCAGTCACTGGCATCCTCAAGATTCCCCAAGATCATTGGGACCCTTAACATCACCCCAAGTCACTGGCACCCTCAAGATTCCCCCAAGGCCGCTGATACCCTCAAGATCCCACCCTCAAGATTCCTCTAAGATCGCTGACATCCCCCAAGATCCCCAAGATCATTGGCAATGCTCAATGGTAGTTCGCAATCAAATACTGATGCTCAAAAGTGCCCCCGAGGCTTCGGTGGCGGAAAAATGAGCAAAATGGTAGGCGGAGTCCGCGCGGCTCGCCGGCCGCCGCCGCCGCAGCCGGCGAGCCTCCCAATTTTTGGTGCTCGCGCCGCGTGAATGTATTTGTGCAGTGTGAGCCGAGAAATGATTCAAACAAGAGAGAGAGAGAGAGAGATCGGGATAGTGTGTTTGTATGTTATTGCCATTTAAAGAACCCCCCCCTCCCAAAAAATGGAGAGCGCTTTTGTTCCCGTGCACAAAATGTTTCAAGATTCTCCGGCGACGGTGAGAGTTGGAGATCGCTTACAAGCTTCATCTCTCAATCGTCTCGTTGAGAACGACTATAGATACATGTCGTGGTTTGAGATGAATTCCGAAGATCCAGATCGACGTCGAAAATCCGTCAATCAGATTCATTATGTCTAGCAGGTTGAACTGATTGCTTCCTTTGAGTTAGGCCACCCAAGAGATCTCCAGACGAAAACTATAATTTCCAATTGTTAGTGGTTCCGAGTCGGTCGAGCCGCGTTCAGCTCATCGGGGGTCTCCTTGAATGAAGCTTTCCAGTCCCGCTACCATATATGGTCGGCAAATTGACGATCGAAAATCGTCGAGAAATTGTGCTGTCTGTGCGGCGTCGGCGCGAAAATCGAAATGTTTCTGGCCACTTACAAAATACACACATATAGACACACACACACACAACAGATTTTTTGGCTTTTGTTTGTATGCATGTACCGGAGAGGAGGGGAGAGGGAAGCATTATTCGAGCTTTATGTACATTTATTTACACACCAAAACATAAATATTGCGATTACATTCCTCTCAACGCCTACACTCGACAGCATTGTGGTCCGCATTTTGAATAGCCGACGGCGCACGTGCATCTCGAGCCTGTCGGAACGCACGGGATCACCAGTGTGCTAGCGTTGTTGCACGTCGAGCGGCACGTTTGACGGCAAGCCGGCAGACAGATTTGGGCGGTGCTCGTCGCCTGGCAGCTGTTGGTACACGTGTTCACGCAACCCTTCTCGCAGGCGCTCTGCAAAAAAAAACCTCACGGCACATCAGAAGTGTGGATTTTCTAGACTGAGTACCAACACAACAGCGGTGGTGGTGGTGGTGATGGGAGCTGCGCAAGAGTTGCCCGAGCATGAGCACGAGGCGAGACACGTGCTCTGGCACGTCTGGCGGCACACCGGCGTCGTGCAGGCGATGGCGCATTGCTGAAATTCGATTTCAATCTGGAATCGCGCACATTTCCGATTCTCACATTCTGACAGCTGTTCTGACAGCTTCTTCCACTCGTCGATGGCAGCACAATGACAATCGGATTCGAGTTGGTGCTGCACGCATTATTGCACGAGTTTGAGCACGCTGTAATGACGTCAATTCTGGGCGTCTGAAAGAAACCGCTTACTTGTTGAGCATGACGGCGTCGTGCAGATCTGAAGGCACTTGGCTTGGCACGACGATTGGCACGGGTTGACATTGGCGCACAACGATGCGCAGCTATTCGTCTGGCACGTCTGAATGCACGATGGAGTTGTGCACGCCGTGGCGCACGCCTGCTGGCACGATGAGCAGCTCGGTGTGAGCACGGTCACCGTCGAGCATTGCTGATGACATTGATTGGAGCACTGCGAGCTGCACAACGGTGTTGTGCACGACGATTGGCATCGAGCCATACAGATGGGCACACAGAATGCCGTCGGCGGGCCGCAACACGACGACGTCGCCGCGTTGCAGCATTGTCGCTTCACACGACTCAACGCCGTCGCATCGAGAATCGTCAACGCGAGCAAAACGACGAGTTGCCGCATTTGGTGAGAAAATGTCATTTCGAGTGCGCCGCGCTTAAATATTTCGTGACCGGAATGTGTCAAAACCGAGGAGGCCGAGGGTGAGGCTCCCAACCGTACAATTGCAGCCCTCCTCCCTCCCTCCCCCCAGAGCTAGCTGTGCTCCAGCCCTCCCACCCGTCGCGGAAGTGCGCGAATAAACACATTTTCAAATTCTCGCTTTTTTTTGCGCACTACCATATTCGGGCTAGGCTTGTTGCCAAAAATTTGTCGAACACATCAAACAACGCTCGCGAAATCCGTGATGACGTCGATCAAGTGGCTCGCAGAAACCCAAAACTTCAAACATTTGAAACCATGGTCGTAACCTTCAAAAATCGTTGCGTGATCAAACCATCCCATTCCGCATCATATGATGGATGAGAGAGACGCAGGAATCGTTATCAAAAAAAAACCCTCCAAACCAAACGCAAACATTTTCGCGATTCTTCAAGATTCAGCGTGTGTTCGAACTTGTCAAAATCATACCGTTGGTGCGGTTTGTTCGGCGTCATCCGATTGACAACCCCCGGCCGTGGTTTGTGTTTTTGGGCAGTCTAGTCTAGTCGCCCAACCAAAAATAGATGGACGGCTAAAAATATCAAATCTCACATCACATCACCGAAAAATAAAGACGCGTTTTCATTCAAACGTAAAGGTCAGTTAATGGTTCATCCGTCTTCTCGACACTTCGCAACGGCGATCTCACACGATTCTGGGCGGTGAGCCGTGGGACATTGGGCTCGGCGATCAGCGGAAGTGCTGATCTTCTTGTGGCAATGTTGCGATCCGAGATTGGCAGCACTACGCTGGTCAATCGTTGATAGACAGCCATTGAAGCGATTGCCTAAAACGGAATTACCGTAATTCAAACAATGAGATTGTGCTACCGTAGCCAGTACGCATTGAAGCGCGTTCAACACCAACACGATATCGGCAATCCAGCATTGCGACTCGCTGAGCCTCAACTGCTTGCTGAGCTCGTGACACTGATGATGCGACATCTGATTGACGACATAGTGAACGACATGGAACAAATTGAACATGGCGTAGATGAAAGCGAAGAGGTTGAAGACCAATGTGAACACCACCATATGTCTCTTTTTTGAGAACGCTCCAAAGATCGATATGACAGCGAAGGCGATGACAAGCACATCTGGAAGTTGACAAGAGTCGTCCGATTCAAACAAGCCAAATCTTACTAAGGAACGGAATGCTTAATTCCAAATCGGGAACGATTCGAAGAGCATTCTCAATCACTATGTACGAATTCTCGGTGATGAAGAAGAGCGCGATGAGAATGCTGAATGGAAGTTCGCAAGCGGCAAGGAAATGGCTCATCTGAAAAAAATTGTTGTTTTTTTGGTAAAAGGGCTCCGAGTTGAATACCGTATCTGGTCAGTTGAAGTCAGTTGAGCAAGTAATTCAGATTTCGAATTAAACACGCCGGTGGGAATGAGACGAGAGGTCGTGTTGGCATCAAGAGTTCACGCAAAAATTTAATTTCTCGAGTTTTTTTGTTGTGAAAATTGATTTATTTCGACATATTAGGTAATGACAAGCAGCTTCACTTCCGATTCGCACCGCAATTCGTCGATGTCGGCGATTCTAAGTTTCTCGGCTGCCGCGAATCATCGTCTAAACACCATATTCCAAATATGGGTGACCATGAGGGTGGTTTTTTTTTTGAAACCTGTTTGATATCCTCGCAACATGTTGTCTACTAATTGCTTCGCTTTTTGATCGCTAGCTCCCAGAGGGATCTCGCCCAATCGACAATCATATTTCGAATACGGTGGCCCGGATTCCATTTTAAGGAATGCGGCGAGGAAGCGTTACGTGAGATCACATTACTTTATTTATATTTATTTATTTGTCATTTCTCGCCTAGGCGTCCGCGCGAGAATTCTCGAGTGTTCTCTCAACGATCTGGATCATCGCCAATAATCAAAACCCCAATGTTCTGGTGGCCATATGACCAACCGTGTTGCTATTTCGAGCGCAACTCGACAGTAGCACAAGCTCACTTTGCAATTCAATTGTTCTATTTGCCAAATTCCATTCGCCGCGTCTGTCGTCTCCACAGTCTCGACCGATCTCTTGAGACGAGCCGTCAGTAACTCGTCCAACAGTATCGAACTTTTTTGCGAGAGCAAAGAAAAAAAATAAAAACGACGAATGGAAAGAAGACGCACGGTGATTGGTGTTGGAATCAATAAACCATTGAAACAAAATCAATAATGCTTTGTTTAATTTTGCTCGTTTCACACGTGCTTTCGTTGTTCGCTCGACTCCATGGATTATAGCAGAAAATGTTACGGTACACCTCATGAATATTCAAACGACCGTGTGTAAATGTCAAAAAAAAATAACCTTTAATGGGAAACGCCGACCGGGAACATTCGAATTCACACTGAAAACGAATAACAATAATTTTTAACTAGAAGATTCCTCATAAATTGTTTGTGTAACTTTTAACTTGACGTGACTTTCGCTTCGAGAATCCGCGTCCGGCAAATTGTCGTCAATATTGTTATCTGGCTTCGTTGGCGTGCTAATCTCGCCGTTTTGTGACCGGAACAATTGCCTAGAATTGCACAATTTTTTTTTCAATGTAATCTTATCGACGGGTTCAAACGTGCAAGGAATGCTTTTCGTCACGGATCGTGGGAGAGTTCTCCGCGAAATTTATAGTTCTAGCAAGTTGGTCTTCATTTTTTTGACAAAAGAAATGAAAAATGAAATAAAACCAATGAAGTCGCGAATTTTAAAATTTATTAAAGTGGAAGAGAAATTTAATGGCCGCGCAATTTTAAGCCATGTTTTGAAATTAATTAATTATATAAATATTTTTTATAAATAATGTTTAATTAAAGACATTTCTAGCAACGCAATTCATACAAAAAACAGTGAAAAAAACAATAGTGAAACAAACAACACACTCCAAATCGCGGACTAGAAAATCGCGGCCGCACAATTCGGCGGTCATGCCAAACTACTTTATGTTCAACTTATGCACAATAAACTTCAATTTTACCAAAAATTGATAACATTTTGAACTTTTATGATATATTACGTGTTTCGTTATCATCACCATCTCCGGCGTCTTATCGCCCAAACATTTTTCAGCTAAATGGTGTGTTTTTTTGGCGCTCAGTTTCCCCCCGCGAATTCCACAAATTCATTCAGTCGCCAAATCGAAAATCCGGAGAGCTCGAAATGCGAAAGGATGATGGGATGGAGAGAAATTGTTTTAATCCGAGTTGTTTATTTTGGCGGCACCCCACCGCCAAAATCAACAGCCTACTGGCGCCATAGTGGTTTTTTCTGTGTTGTGCAATGTGCTCGGTCTCGCGCGCGCGCGCGAACTCCTCCCGTCGAGCCGCCGCCGACGAGACGCCGCCGGCCAAGCCGAAACCGTTACACACATACAAACAGTTATGAGTTTCGTCTCTCGTGATCGAAACGGTTTTGTGTCTGGATGCTCTCAATCTCAGCTCTCAGCTCTCGCGCGCGCGCGCGCGAAATCTCAAGTTTTGGCGCCATTTTGGCGTTTTTCAGGTGCTTCACTGACGTCATTTTTGTCTCGTCTCAAAAGATGTTTGGTCCGCTGAAAATGAAGCTAAAACAATTCGCTCACTCGCTATACTTTTTTCGACAAATGTTTTGCAAGCCAAGCTGTTCAAACAGCCGATTCTGCCCTCCGGATGCCATCCCACGTGTGTTGTAAAATCTATTTTAATGCACTAATAATACCATCACCAAATATGGTAAATTGCCGAGTAATCTTTTTGAGGTTTTGCTGAGATTCGTTCAAAACATTTTAAGCTTCAAAATGATTTATTATTTTATACAGTTTCATTCAAATAAAATACACACTAGCGTTGCGAATTAAGCGAGCTTTGCTTCGTTGAAGTGAGGGAATGAGTAATAATATTGTAACGAACGAATTCCATTGAATGGGGGTTTAAAAAAACAAATGCAACAGATTTGTACAAGTATTATATAATAAAGCATGTATTGTGGTGGATTGGTTGTGGGGAGAAAAGCGTAGCGAGACCCGTCGTTGAAAACCGCCAAACCTCTCTTCACTCTTTTGCCCATTTTTAGATGGACGTCGTCCAACGACGCTCGCCCGAGTCTGACAGACAAGTGACGCTGATCGTGCGCACGTTGCTGTTCTCCTCGTCGTCATCGCTGACGTCGAAGCTCTCCCATTGCTTATCGATCGAGATGATTTTGAACATCGATGAGACCTGCGAGATCGGCTCCGTCACCGCTTTGTCCTTTTTCGTCGGAATGCGGCGAGCCGCCGCCGGCTCCGAGGCGGTTCGTTGAGCGATCGCTTCAAATATCAGTTATGGAAAATCATATGAGTTGTGCGATCTTACATTCTTGATCCTGTTTCCTTTTCGATTGACGCATCACATTGCGACGAAGGGCTCCGTATCCATTCTGCGATACCGTCGCGAAATCGGGCTCCTCCTTTTTCGCCTCTTTGTTATGATTCTCATCGACGTCTTCCGACGATCCGCGATTACGCGATGGCCACACAAACCATTTGGGTCCCGTCTGAACCTCAATCACCTGCAATTCAAAAGAAAAAATAATGAATCACTCAAACGAATCTCAAAGACCCACCTTGAAGCGGAAGTCGCGTTTCGGACGCGCCGGCTTGATCTCTTCATTATTATTATTATTATGGTTGACAACGGCGGCCGACGACGACGATGCAACCGTGTTCGTGTTAACGCACATCATAGCGATTCTGAAATGACGACGAGTCTTAGTAATCGGTTTGAAATCAATTCGAGTTTCATTAAGGCTCGAAGAAAAGAGAGTCGGGGGGAATTGCGAATTTGCGGCTCGTTGGGGTGGGGTTACTATTAGTAGTGGCGGACGAATGGGGCGGATGGCTCTCAAAAGTGGGAGGGGGTTGATGGAGGGCGGGGCGATCGAGCATGGGACGCGAGGTGTTGGGGAGGCCGCCGCCGCCGCGCCGCCAGTCCATGTGACCTATGGTTTTGTTTGTGTTCATATCAGTGTTGCGGCGACGACGAGATGATTGAAAAGTGGAGTTCACGTGTACGCCGATGAGACGCAGATAGAAGAGAGCGAAATAAAAAAAATGAAACGGTCGCTCTTTTTTTTTCTCGCCTCATTTATTGGATTTGTATGGCCGATGTTTAAAAGCATGTGAATGATGGGCTCATGGGCAAAGGGCAATGATAAGCTTGAAACACAGGAAATTCGGATTAATGATTTAGAGGATCTCAAGTTTGTGCCCGCTAATCCCTACAAGAAGAAGCCCACCTCAAAAAAAAATTTTTTTTTGTCTTCAACAAAAACTTTTTTGTTGTTATCAAAACAATGTTGATTTTATGATCTTTGAATTTATTGGTGTTCGCTTTCAAACAGTCTACAAGTTGTTCTTGAATTTCGAGACTCTCATATGTGACGTCAGAGAAAAAAAAAACTACTACTACTACTAAATTGCGTGGGTACGAATGGAATCAATCCCCTCGGTGGAGAAGAAGCGCCCCGCTTAATTAATTCAGCTCGCCAGCGTGCAGAAGGCAAAAATAATACGATTCCAATTTTATGGCAGTGGCCACTTTAGCGCACAGCAAGAGAGAAGAAAAAAAAACGCATTCGACAAAGGAATGATGAGATGGGAAATTTGAGAGGTTCTCGCCTTATGAGGGGGTGGGCGTTCGAAAGGCTTCTCGCCAAAAAAAAATATTTTGCCCAGATATTGAATTCATTCTACAACTGTTGCGAGGAACAGGAAACGGATAGCCATTTTAATTTAAGATATTTAAATCCTGCGGTTACGGTACAAATCTCGGTGCATACACACACACTAGAGTTGACGCGCATTTACACTAAATTGTTGAAATGATTGTCTTACGAGGGAGGTCTTTTTTGCTGTCCGTCTTAAATTTTTTTATTTTTTGCATACAGATTCTTTAAAAAATTTCTAATTTACATTACATTTGTACGCAAAATTCACGTGGAAATTGGCTAAAAATTTGAAGGTCCATATCTCGATAAGTAGAAGTTTGCGCAGGTAGGGACCTAGTTCATTCGATTGGAAATTTTCTATCGAATCTGTATGCAAAAAACAAAAGAAAATTTAATACGGACAGCAAAAATTCCTCATTTGTTAGGCCCAAAAACCCCGTTGTTTTGAATTCTTGCATTTATATTTATTTTTATTCTATTTTTCGCTCCTCTGCAAATTGTTGTCTAATATATAATTGAGATAAATACTCATTGGAGGAGCCGACTTTTACAACAACAACAAACCGAGTTCAACAAGTCGCGCCATATATGTATTGACTTCAAAAATTTGGTAGATTTATACCTTGAGGAGAAAATAAAAAAACGAAAAAAAAATTCCCCATCAAATTTTGGGCACTTCTAATCATGCTTTCCATTTTTTTTTTCGAGAAAAATTAATCAATTCGATATTTGATTCTTCGGAATATGTTGAAAATAGAATTCGATGAAATGTTGAATGTTCGAACTATAAATGTTCAAAAAAACCTTCTAAATATGTACGTACATTGAATGTTTGATTTTCGATACACTTGTTGAAATTGATAATTGATGATGAGGATGTTGCTGCGCGGCGGCGACGACGACGAAATTGGGTGCAAAATGGCCGTATATGATACGACATTGATTTTTGGAACTTTCGAGGAATGTTTTGTGGAACTCTGGTCATTTCACAACAAAAAAAAATAAAAACCATTGAGTAGGAACGAAAGGGTCCCCTCCAAAATAATTGGAAAATCCGAAAGCGGCGGAATGTGAACGAGAGGAAGGGTTGGGTTGTACGTATAATATCATGGGCCGCCCGTTATCGGGCACCGACCGAACGGAACGGAACGGACGAACGAACGAACGGAAGGACGGACGGAATGGCGGAGGGTGTGTGTGTGTATGCGCGCAGCAATGAAGAGAGACACCGCGCGCCGCTGAGACGGCCGCTTATTATTAAAGGACGATGACCTAGGCTCGACTTTTAAAGAGAACCCCCTCCCCAACGTCCTAGTGGTAAACAACATTTGCTCGGCCGCAATTGCGATGAATAATGAGTTGCGGGAATGCGCGCCGGTTTTTTTTTTCAAAAATTTTATTAAATTATTATTGCAAACTTTGATTTTTTACCTTTTTTTAATCGCATCACAATTTATTCTTTAATATGAATAACTTATTTTAAATTTTTCTTAAAAGAATTTTATCGCAATTTTTATTATCGTTATGATTTTAGGGTGGCCGAGGTTTTTTACCAAATTCTCGGCCATTGCCTACTGTACTCTCGAAACGAACTTTTTCTTTTTTTTTGTTTGCTAGAAGTTAAGAATAGTTTGTTCAAACATCTTTTAACCCTATTTTTACGATGAAGGAGGGTGAGGGGGGGGGGTCCCTCTAATATTTGAATAACCGCATTTTGATATTTTCTAAATGTCGGCCACCTCCTTAATATATGAAACAGTCAGACAATTCGTCAGAATTCCCCCCCCCCGGCAAAAATAAAAATATTCGAATGAATATGACGAATTTGCTGAATTACTAATTCCTTCCTTCTTGAAGAAAATGATGCCAAAATGCTCGAATGCCTTCAAACACGTTTTTTATTTTCTCTCCGATATGACCAAGCGAGAATTGCTGATCTTCTGGTATCAATTCTCATCAGTTGGCACGTGAATTGCGGGGGCTTTTCTCGGCCGCGTCTCGTCGCGAAAAAAGGCTCCTCAATACCGTATCGATCACAACCATAATTGGCTATCAAAATGATGTCACCGTATATTGCAACCCAACCAAAAAAAAAAATTCAAGTGAAATGTTCTTTGCTGGGTGCAATCGACCTCGTGGCGCCAAAAACCGGGTGCGAAGGTGTGTTCGCTCGTTGCATCAAACAAAAATTGGATGTACAGAAGATCAGAAACCGACACGCAACAATTTTGGTATTCGTGAATACAAGGAAGTCTCGATGAGGATGTCCATTTAAAATGGAAATGAGAAAAATCTGGTAATTTTTGCAAAACTGGGGGGGGGTCTCAAATATCATTAAAAAAAACCGGGTCTCATCAAAAGAAAGGCTCGATTTCAATTTGTGTTACAAAAGTTGGACGGTTTTTGGGAGCGAAATGAGGGTTTGTTCGATTTAGCTGAAATTACACTGTCGTATTGTGTTGACCGATACGCATTATCTTCAACGATAATCTTCTCATTCTTGTTCACATTGAAATGGAAACAAGCTTATTACAATATCCTACACAGGTTTCGGCTTATTATTTGGCATATATTGAAGATCATATTCACGTGATCCGTCAATGAAGCTAATTGTTCAAAGGTCTTGAAGAGAAGAATACTGTAATAGAAATTAATGTATGACTGTACTAATGAATTTCGCAAAAATAATTTTGCCAATCGCGTCAAAACCATTAAAAAGCGGATTCACTTCAAGAATCCTAACCAATTTGAGTATAGTATGCTCCTTTAAGAAGGTGGAGTTTCGTTTAAAAAGAAAACTAATGTGACCTATTGAAAAAAATTATAGAAATTTTCAGAAACCCCTTGTGTCCTTAACTTATCGCTTTTATTTGATTGTTTTCGATTTTGATATATCTGGAAAACCAGTTGGAAGGTCTCGAAACGAATAATGAGGCATTCAATGGCGAAATGAATTGAAAATACGAATCGGGTCTCAATTGGAAAATTTCAAAATGAGAGGACCGCAAAAATTCGCCCACTCAAAAAAGGGCACCATCAAACCAATTGCGTCGGTTTCAATTGGAACAAAATTGGTTTAAAAGCAACATAAAGGAAGAAACGAGGAAGGAGAAGCGGGGCGACTAGGGCCGAGCACACAACTCAATTGGGAGGGGGCTCCAACGAACGGCGCCCAACTATGTCTATGTCTTTTTTTGTCTTCGAGAAAATGAGCAACGAAATTTTGAGAATCGAGTGCGTGTTCAAACAGAAGTCGAACATTTTATACAATCTATTTCGATTGTGCAACCTTTGAACTCGAAACCTCACAAGTTCGTTTTTGTTGATTTTGAGGATAACTGGAAACCGGGCCGGGTGGCGTGCAAAAAAATATTTGCAATATACAACATACAAAAAGTGTACCAAGTGATAGCAAATTTGTCGGCTCACATGATTCGAATAAACAAAATCCGTTGGCAGGTTTTTTTTTGTGTCGCCAAATATGTATATTTATAGATGGGCGGTGGGTTACACAAACTTGCCAAAAAACAATTGGGAGGTGCCCATGCCATTCCACAAAAAAAATACACACATTTTTTTTCTAAATTGAAGACAACAACAAAAACAACAAAAAATATGCGTTATTGTTTTTTTTTTCCCGCCACATCCTCTTTTGTTGGTTTTAATTCATTTTTGCATTCGCCCGTTTCCAATGTCTGTCGGTCTTTTCTTTTTTTGCAAATTCGAAAGAACACTAGTTGGCTGACGTCTCAAAGCCATCGAGGGAACACCAATTGCACTTGGATTGGATGCACCCGGCGCGCAAAAAAATATTTACGATATTCGAAACGAATGGAAATAAAAAACGAGTCTATGGAATTTTTTTTTGGTGGGGGTTGAAGGAAATTCCGAATTGGGGGACTATAATTGGGAGGCTGAGAATAATTGGGCCAACAAATTTCTAGCAAAAAAGGCTTCTTGAAATTTTGCAAGAAGTGAAATCGAAAAAGCGCATAGAAAAATTGGTCGAGACACTTTCAAACCAAAAAAAAAAAATAAAAAAATAAAAATGCAAGTGCGGCACACAAATAGGAAGAGAAACTGAAAGTTCGGCACACTACCATTGGCTAATTTCGAAAAATAGTTTGCAATGCTTCTCGGTGAAATTGAGACCCGCGGATTGGGTCGGAACAAATTTTTCCGGATACTTTAATTTTCTAAAAACGGAAGACGGAAGGCGGGACAAAAAATCTAACTCGAATACTTTAAAATTAACAGTGCAGAATGTGAGAGCTTCCAAGTGCTCAAAAGGACCTTCATTTTTTTTTTCGCTTCGCTAGACGTGCTAGGAGTTGAGAAATACGAAGTTGCGACTTTTCTTCTGATATTTGGTATTTGAAATCGTAAACCCATGCAAAATAAACATATTAATTTAGTGCAACTTAATTAAATTAACTAATCCATCAAGTGTGGCCGTGGCCGAACCTAATTTTTGAGGACCATTTTTCTAGGCCACACGTACGTTGCGGCGAGGCGTGAAAAAAAGCCGTCATTCTTTTTTCTCTCCCGCCAGCATTTGCCTTTAAAAGCCAAAGCCAATATTTACCATTGTGTACAATTCAGGCCTGTCAAAATATCGAAAATTTTGCTGGCATAAAACTAGGCGTGTGAGTGATTCATAAAAATCACATATTTCAAAGTGACGAGCTTGTTTATAATACGAAATTTACCTTCTTTTTTGTTTTTGAAAGAGGAAGAGAGATTTTTGCAGGAAAATGTTATCTATCTGTGCAGAAGCCGGCGATTTTTTCCCCACGCTGCAACGACATATTGCGTAACGCGGTCAGAGAGCAAAACTTCTCAAAAAATATTGAATGATAAGAAAAAGATGAGCAAAAATATTGAATGATAAGAAAAAGATGAGCAAATGCGTCATTTAATGACGAGCCAATTATGGGCGAGAAAATTGAATGGAATAGATAGAGCTCGCATTGGATGCAAAACACACACCCGCGCCCCCCCCCCTCTTTAGCGAAATGGCAAAATCAAAACAAATATTGACAAATAGGAACGACGTGAGGAAATGACGGGGGGAAATGGAGGAAGGGAGCGGCCTCCTCCTACCTCGTTTGGGTACGGTTTTCCGGATGACAATAACCATTTTTGCCGGCCGTCCGCGTGCGTCATTCGCCAAGCAATCACCACCTCAAACACGACAAGCCACCTCTATTTATTTTTTTCTACTGGCAAAAAAGAAACACACACACACACTTGTGACTAATTTATAGAGCCTGACACGAGATTCCGGTAGGACTGGCGCGGCAAGGTTCAACGAGACGGACGAATCGAGCTAAAAGTGCACCCCACTCTCCAGAAATATAATTAATTCGATGACGCCGACGCCATCGATGCCTTTCCAATTTGGTATTTCACGTCACGCCCGATCACATCGTTCATCAATCAAAGAACAGCCAGTCACACATTTTGATTTGATTTGACCGTAATAAATTTACGAACTTTGATGTGGCGCGAAAATAACAAACATATGTTTATAAATAGACATATTACATTACTTTGGGATATATTCGAAAGTTCACGTATAATTAAATTATCGATAATTGCAATTTGAAATGAGGTTCAATGAAAAAGTGGTGCAATTTTGCGTGCGCGTGAATGCGGACTTGTTCGAAGAAAAGCAACAACTAATTTTTTTTCTTGCTCCTCCAAATTATTATGCGCGAGCAAAAGAAAAACTGGTTGGCTATTTAGATAGTCACTCTTCAAGTCGTTTGCTCAATATTTGCATACATGCAAGTTGTAGTGGTAACCTGCTGATTTCACACAAAATACAACACAAAAATTTGGCTGCTGCTATCTTGGCGCCACGCCAAGATTGTTGAGGTGGCGGCGACGACGACGATAAGAGAGAATCGAGCGGCGTCGTCATCGCCATCACTCGACGATTTATCACGACGGAGCGGACAAAAAAAAACGATGCGGAGGAGGAAAAGACAAATAAACAAACAAACAAACAAACAACAACATAGGAACACCACGGCTTTTGTGTATTGTTTCTCACATCATTTCTCTCGTTGTAAATAAATATTGGCTTGCTATTTCGAGGAACCATCAACAACACCGAAATGTTAATCAAATAAAATGACGCCATTTTTTTTCTCTCGCACAAATTCATATTAGTTCGCTGTCGCCACAAGACCCAACTCATTTTTTGCGGTTATGAGAGCCTTTAATTCGAAATTCGCAATTTTTTTTTCGAACGCCAAAAAATTTTAAGAGATTTTGAAGAAAATTCGAAATTCGTTTTCCGCAATTAAAGAAGCTCGCGACTTTTGGTAGCCACCAATTATCAATTTTTAAGGTAATTAGACGACGCCAAAAAATTCGATTCGGGTGTTTTTTTTTTCGATGAGACATATCACGAGCGCCGTGTGACGCAGAGAAGCAGAATGTGACTGGTGAGGTCACGCAAAGGGTGCTTTTTTGTTCATTTTGCTCTTCCGATGATGACCGTCATTTTCCAAACATCACTATGGAGTTTTTCGAAGCGAAAGAAATTTGATACGCGCGAATGTCGGTCATAAAATATTTCATGGTGTTTTATGAATCATTGACGAGCGGATTTTTTTTCGAGCAAAATTACAAAAGTTGGACGGTTTTTGGGAGCGAAATGAGGGTTTGTTCGATTTAGCTGAAATTACACTGTCGTATTGTGTTGACCGATACGCATTATCTTCAACGATAATCTTCTCATTCTTGTTCACATTGAAATGGAAACAAGCTTATTACAATATCCTACACAGGTTTCGGCTTATTATTTGGCATATATTGAAGATCATATTCACGTGATCCGTCAATGAAGCTAATTGTTCAAAGGTCTTGAAGAGAAGAATACTGTAATAGAAATTAATGTATGACTGTACTAATGAATTTCGCAAAAATAATTTTGCCAATCGCGTCAAAACCATTAAAAAGCGGATTCACTTCAAGAATCCTAACCAATTTGAGTATCGTATGCTCCTTTAAGAAGGTGGAGTTTCGTTTAAAAAGAAAACTAATGTGACCTATTGAAAAAAATTATAGAAATTTTCAGAAACCCCTTGTGTCCTTAACTTATCGCTTTTATTTGATTGTTTTCGATTTTGATATATCTGGAAAACCAGTTGGAAGGTCTCGAAACGAATAATGAGGCATTCAATGGCGAAATGAATTGAAAATACGATTCGGGTCTCAATTGGAATATTTCAAAATGAGACGAGGCAAATTTTTTCTACTCGACTTCTCCGGAGAAGATCGAACATCTCTTGGTTGGTTTCTGTTTACTGGAAAATTGGCTCAGTGAACTGATCTCTATTCTACTGGAACCGTTCCAAACATCAACGCTGGCGCCGGCAATCCGTCACATGTTGTTTTAAGCGGGTCCCGGGGAATACCCCAAGCGTGATGCTATCTTCTTATTTTTTTCAAATAATAATGTTTGACAGATAAGCTATCTGTGTCCGGCGCTTGAAACGTGTTTATTCGGCACCACAGTTGTGGGGGTCATATGAGCCAGAATAACGAACATACATTCGAACTGGGGGTTTTTGTGTTGCATCGACTATGACGTTTCACTATTATTATTATTATTATTATGAACATTGTGTTTATTTTTTTTTTGAAAACGACACGTAACAACGAAATATTCGGTGGAGGCGGGAGTCTACTAGAAGCGAACTATTTTTCAAGGGATCAACAATTCATCAATTTCGGCATATTAGCAGCGAAGACCTTGTGCGACGCCCATGAATACTCCGAACGATCCGCCTGATTGTGCTACGGTCTTTCCAGTCTGAAATTTCTTCTTTTTTTAATAGGTTATTGAAAAATGAAGGTTTTACCTGGATCAGTAGCTCCTTTCCTCGCAATCCCATTCTGAATCCCATGAAACCACCGAGAAGAACTCCTGTCGCTCCTCCGATCATCGCACCCATCATTAATCCCATCCGGATCTGAAAATTAAAAAAAAAATAGTTAATTTTTAAAAAATATGCAAATTCGAACATGAAACTGAAAGAACCGTGAGCAGAAAAATTTATTTATCAAATTTTAGCATTTAAAATAATTGAAATAATAATAACATGATGGAAATCATTTGAATTATGTAGTAAAATACTCAAAAATAGCATCAATGTCGATTTTTGGCAAAAAATGAAAAGAAATTGCGTTTTAGAGTATTGCATCATACGTGTTTATTTAAATCAAAAATTACCTTGGTAAAGCAGGAAGGTTGTTGCTGCTGGCCAACAGCATGATATCCTGAAGGAACTGGCATAGCGTTTTTCTGAAAATTACACCGGTATAAATTTGTTTCATTGGTAAAACAAATAAAACAGAAATTGTGCAAAAAATACCAAATTCCGTGCATTTTTGAAGAAAAAATAATCGGAAAAAAAGTCAGCGCATGCACGTAAAACGCGCCAATGCATGGCGCAAAACAAATGTCAAACTGTGCAAACATTGCAGGCGCTCGACAAAATTGCAAAAAAAACTTATAATTGATAATGTCGAACACAATGGGAAGGGATTAAAAATAAAATAATCGCTTTATTTAAGTATAACTTTTACGGAGACAAAGAAGAAATGCTGTCGTTGTATTTTTATTTAAAATCGAAACAAATGTCTCCAAAAATTTTTTGGGAAAAATTCAAATTTTCGATGCCATTCATTATATCTAACAGTTGTCGATGTCGTGGAGCTGCTCGTTGTCGATTTTATGGTAATCGAGCTTTCATCCTAAATTTCTGAATATCGTGTTTCCTCAGAAGTAAAATTCAAACGTCAATTTCGTCGTCAAGCTCATCATCCTCATCATCATCATCATCGCAGTCTCCTGCACAGACGTTACAAATAGCAATACCACATTGATTCTTATTAGGGACCATTGTAGAAACATGATGATTCACTATTGGGTTCACAGCTAAATTTCACATCAATTTTTCATGCCAATATTTTCACAAACCTTTCTGCACAAATTTCTCCTGCTCGCCAACCTCCAAAGCCTGCGCCCAATATTGATAAAGCTTACAATTATCCTTGCCCGGGGTCCTCTTCAAACGCATATATCCATTCTCTCCCCAATCCTCTCCCCAACTGTAACAATTCTAGACACATTTCAGAATAATTGAAGATTTTCGACCTATTTCGAATAATCCAATAATCCATCGTGAAGCCCACTATCACAACAGCATGATTGATCGTTGAACCGCACTCGCCGTCATAGATTCCTAACACTGATAGTGATGACACTTCTATGGAATCACTCATACCTTCCGCATAACTATATATGTCATCGCTAACCGCCATCCCAACGGAAATCGGACCCCGTCGCACTCTGTCTTCCATTCGCCTCTCCAATTCTTCGATGTCGTTCGGCTTGCTGATGAATCCTGTGTCAAACGTCAGAATTTTTGGTGTCACTGGTGCAAACGTGTCAGCGTCACAAGAAGTGTCCTTGAATTTAATATAACTATATAGTCGGCGTCCGGCGACTGCTGTACGCGGGTAGATTTACGGGGGATGTGTCTTTCTCTTGGTCTCGCACGGACTAACAGGTTATTTCAAATTTTTTGGACCGGTTCGATAATTTTTTTTAAATCGTATGACTTTGGAAATCCAGGGAATCTCATCGAAACATTAAAATAAGCGTTCACACGTGACGAGACCTTTTCAAGGCGCATGCGCGTAAATCTACCCGTGTACAGCAATCGCCGGATGTATTTTTCGAATCACCTCCAAATCAAACGGAATATCATCTGCGGACCTTTCGGCGCGGTTCTTCAAATACCACGCGGCGACCTGGAAATACCCTCCGCGACATCCGATGTTCGCGACGCCCCACGTCGGCTCAATGTCGGTGTCGCAAGTGAGAAGCTGCTGAATCGATAAGCTCGGAATCGTATAATTGCGTATGGCGAAGAACGCTTCAATCATGGCGACCATCGAAAACGCCCAGCAGCCACCGCAATCGTATTGATTGGTGACCGGCTTCATAAGGCGCCTCCAATCAACGCTCGAATCGCCGGAAGCGCGCTTCGTTCTCGGTATCGAATCGGTTTGAATTGGCGTTAGCGCGGAGACGTCTAAAGTCAAAGGCGCGATTTCATCGGGTAGCTTAACATGAGAATTGTTCAAATTGTTTCTAGAAGCCTGCGATCTACCGATACGGAAAACTTGTTGGCCTTCATTTTGAAGCTCGATTTGCCAGTCGCAAACATCTCATTATGGATATCCACCTGATCCTTTACGTTGGCGTATTTCTCATAGCGTTTGAGCCCATTGTCAGGATCAATCTCAACTCCTGACGACTCCATATATAATAGAGATATCCGAATTCGTGCATCTTACCTAAATTCAGAAGCAGCGATTTGAAATTCTGATCAGCGTTCAGAATATCGTCAAACTTCTCCGCCGGCGATTTCGGCTTTTCGGTGGTGGTGGTGGTGGTCGTCGTGGTGGTCGTCAGACAGCAAGACCTCGGGCAGTACTCCCTCATTTTCATTGTGAGAACCGTCATTGGATCCTTCTAGAAGTATCGCATTATAGATACTATGCCTAATAAGGAGGCTACCTTTAGAATCTTGGAATCAACCAGGAATATTGGAAAATCGCACTTGTACTCCAATGTCGACCGCGACAGGAGTTGGGCGCTCATCAATCGTCGGCATTCCCTTCCGTCCCATGATGAGCACGCTCCGCGCAACTGCCACAAGAGCGCCAGCAGCAAGAGTTGGCGAAACATGGATTGACACTTCCATGAATGGCAACAGAGGGCGAGAATCAACGGCAAGCTGCGCAAACAATTGAAGAGACAGGGGGGGGGGTCCAATTCCACTGTTAAAACAAAGCAGCACAGACTTATCAAGTACAGACGAGGTAAACAAAAAATATTGATAACGCAAAAACACAATCGGTGAATGGTTGTTGGGCTTTCATATTGTTTCAATTTTTATTGGTCTGCAATTTTCAGCATGGAGGAGAAGGATGTCAATTCATACGATCTTCATAATGTCAAACGATCCACTCCAAAAAGGGGCCTTTTGAGTTTGGTACGTCTCTCGCGATCCATGAGATTCTGAAATGTGCTCAAATTCAGATGAGGTATGCTAGCGTCAGCGACTACATTCTTCTCACGTTCGGCGTGATATTCGCGATTCTTCAAGGTTGCTCTGGCGCCATGTCGAGCTTGATCTTCCGAAAACTCACCGACGCTCTCATCATCGGTAAGCGAGGCAGTGTGACAAAATTTGACGATTCCATTTGTTCCAGGTGAAGCTGAATGGCAGCTAGACGTCTTTGATAGCAATGAGTTTGAGCAGAACGCTCTGAAAGCGGTCGTCTTGTACTTCACATTCGGATGCGTCGTATTCATTTTAGCGTTCATCTCGGTAACACGACATCGCCTACTCGTTATCTCGAACATCACCATGATTCAGATGGCGTGTTGGCATACATTCTGTGAGCGTCAAATTCAAAAATTGCGCCTAGCCTACTTTCGATCACTTCTACGGTAAGCCAAGACTCGTTAAGACTGTTGACACTTATTGACTCACAGCCAAAATTGGGAATGGTTCGATCGGCATGATTGCGGCAAGCTGACGACCCGGATGAGCGAGTTGACCATCAGCATTGTCACTCAATTCTGATAATTTCATTTTCCAGCGGCCTCGAACGAGTTCGCGATGGAATCGGCGACAAACTCGGCGCAATGATCGCGTTCATCGCGACGTTCTTTGCCGGCATCACCGTCTCATTCTACTATAGTTGGCAGATGTCGATTGTCATGCTCATCGCAACGCCATTCTTCTTCATTCCCGTCGGCATCGCCTACAAGCTAATGTCGATTGTGGCGCCCAAAGAGCAGCAGGCCTACAATTCAGCGGGAAGCACCGCCGAGGAGGTGATCAACGGAATCCGAACGGTTCTATCGTTCAACGGACAGCGCACCGAGATGAGGAGGTACTCGATGTATTTGAGGAACGGAATGCATTATGGCGTACGCAAGGCGTTCCTCACCACGTTTGGCGTCGCGTTTCTGGTGCTCTCGCTATTTTTGGCGATGGCGATGGCGTTTTGGTACGGCACCAAAATGGTCATCGACGGCAGAATCACACCCGGCACCACTTTTGCCGTATTCTGGGCGTTCACCGGAGCTGTTTACGCGCTTGGTGACCATCTCCCCGCTCAATCGATGATGAGTATACGCTTTGGATTTCAGCGCAAGCCGCTCCGCAGTTTCCAGTGTTCCTGGGATCGCAAACCGCCGCGGGACCCATTCTGGACATCATTGATCGGGTAAGCAATTGTCACAGTTCTCGAAATTCGTATTTGCTAGATTCCTCCCATCGATTCGCAATCAGCGAATGGTAGGCTGCTATCAAAAATTCGTGGCACCATCAAATTCGAGCACGTCAAATTCCGCTATCCGACTCGTCTCGAGGTTGTCAGCTGGACGCTGAAAATCAGCAATATTTCAAATTTCAGGTGGAAGTCCTCAAAGGTGTTAGTTTGAACGTGAACGCCGGCGAGAATATCGCGCTGGTCGGGCATTCGGGAAGCGGGAAAAGCACCACAGCGGCGTTGCTCCTCCATTTCTATGATCTCAATGGTGGACGGGTAAGAAGACCGACATCAACTGATGAATAGGACTGTTAAGATCACCATTGATGGCACAGATATTGCTGAATTGAACGTCGCCCATTTGAGGAACGTGATCGGAATTGTTTCGCAAGAGCCGCTGCTCTTCGCCGACACCGTTGAGAACAATATACGGCTTGGACGATTGGACATCAGCGACGATGAGATTGAGATGTGCTGTCGGATGGCGAACGCCCATGACTTCATCATCCAACTACCCAACGGCTACAAGTCGTTGGTTGGTAGTGGCGGTGTTCAGTTGTCCGGTGGTCAGAAGCAGCGCATCGCTATTGCGCGAGCATTGGCAAGAAATCCCGCGGTTCTTATACTGGATGAGGCCACCAGTGCTCTGGACGCCGACAGCGAGCTTGCCGTTCAGAAGGCGCTCGATATGGCGAGGCAGGGACGAACGACCATCACTATTGCGCATCGATTGACGACGATTCGCAATTGCAATCGAATCTATGTCTTTGACGATGGCAATATTGTCGAGGTCGGAAGTCATGAGCAATTGATTCGGAGTCGTGGAATCTACAGTCAAATGGTGAAGATGCAGGAGATGGAGAAGAATAGTGGTATGCGGAGATGCATCGATAATGACGTCGTTGAATTGTTTCAGATAGCGGCGAAGAAGACGTCGAGAAGAAGAATTGTGAAGAGATGCAATCGACGAGAATCAAAATGGGCGAGCGGCTGTCGCGAGCGTTCTCGCTGACTTCTGAGCGGCTCGACGCCGAACTCGAACGACTACAAGCTGAAGCCGAGCGAGCTTCTGCCGATGAATCAGGCCTTCTCGAGATTCTACAATACGCGAAACCCGAATGGTCCTATATGGTGTTGGCGTTGGTCCTCTCGATTCTTCGAGGCTTGACGTTCCCGATTTTCTCAATTCTTTATGGCAAAATGTTCAAGACGCTCGCCGCCGGATCCAACGAGGAGAAGCTCCACAACGCCGCCATCAATTCGATCTACTTCGTCACACTTGGGATACTGTCGGGATGTGTGACAATGGCTGCCGGCTGCCTGTTGGGCTACGTCGGCGAATGTCTCACCAGCCGATTGAGGCTGCAGCTCTTCTCGAACATCTTGCGACAGGACGGCGAGTACTTCGATCGGCCTGAACACGCCGCTGGTCGTTTGACGACACGCCTGGCAACCGACGCGCCCAACATTCGCGCCGCCATTGATCAACGCCTAGCCGATGCCGTTCAGAGCGTTTCGGCGGTCATCGGCGGTGTCGTCGTCGCGTTCACCTATGGTCCCGCAATGGCGCCGATCGGCCTACTGTCGACGGCGACGCTGTTCGGCCTGCAATTTGTCATCGGACAGTTCCTCAAGCGACGCGGTGCCAAAGACGCCGTCAAAGCCGAAGAGCCGTCGCGGCTGGCGATCGAGGCCATCGAACAGTATCGAACGGTGCAGACGCTCACCAGAGAGCACGAATTCGTGGCGAGGTTTGAGAACGGCATGGCCGACATTCATCGAAGATCCCTTTGGAGAGGTAAAACGTCGGCCTTCTTCAATTTTCCAATTCCTAAAATCTTCAGGAGTTGTGCAATCTCTAACCTACTCGCTCGCCGTCTCCTACCTGTTCTTCAATTATTCGACGGCCTACCGTTATGGCATCTACCTGGCTGTCCGATTAATCACCTCACCATTCACTGTATTCCAGTAAGGACGATCCTCTTCCCTAGTCGACATGCCAAATTTTGTCTAGGGTGATTGAAGCGCTGAACTCGGCCGCCTCATCCGTTGTGGCGTTCGGCACCTTCGTACCAGAATACGTGAGAGCGCGTGTCTCCGCGGGCCTTCTATTCCGCATGCTTCGCGACAAATCTCGAATCGACAGCATGTCGAATGATGGAGATGTGAAGCGTCTCGAAGGCGACGTCACGCTCAACAATGTCTATTTCTCATATCCAGTGTCAAGAAGGCGAATGATCATCGACGGGCTTAATGTGAGAGTGCAACGCGGCGAAACGCTGGCGCTGGTCGGCGCCAGCGGTTGCGGCAAGAGCACAGTAATCCAGCTTCTCGAGAGATTCTATGATCCAATTGCCGGATGTATTCGATTCGACGGCGATTCTCTGCTCGACATCAATCTGCATTCGTTGCGCGCGCAAATCGCGCTCGTCGGACAACAGCCGACATTGTTCAATTATTCGATTCGCGAGAATATCGCCTATGGTCTCGAATCGATTGATGAGAATGATGTGGTCGAGGCGGCCAAGTTGGCCAACGCACACGAGTTCATCACAAAAATGCCGGAGGTTGTCGAAATTTGCCATTAAAAATTCGAAAAATTGAGAAATTTGGTATTTTTTGAACAAAAATTTAGAACGAATAGATTAGAAATGGTCTCGAAACGACGAGAAATGCGTTTTATATTCCACACGCGTAAATCGACACTCACGTTGCGAGACCCAAAGCGATTTTGAAGAAGCCCTCATTTGTTTCAAGGCTACGAGACGATTGTCGGCGAGAACGGCGGAAAATTGTCGGGCGGTCAGAAGCAGCGGATCGCGATTGCACGCGCGATTGTCCGAAAGCCGAAGATTCTCCTACTCGACGAGGCGACGAGCGCATTAGACGCGGAGAGCGAGAAGCTGGTGCAAGAAGCTCTCGAGAAGGCCAAGAAGGGAAGGACGTGCATCGTGATAGCTCACAAGCTATCAACAATTCAAGGTCATCGAATTCGAATGACGCCATCCACCGGTTTTTCGTTTTTCAGGCGCTGACTGCATAGCGGTGATGCGAGACGGCAAAGTCATCGAGCACGGAACTCATTCGGAGCTCGTTCAACTCGACGGGGTCTACGCCAATCTAGTACAAAAGAATTCGAGATAATTATTGTGTGTGTGGAAATTTTGAATAAAGCAAAAAACGGCGAATCCGTCCTCGCGATTCCATTTTGAATTCAAACGACACTCGCCGTCTCCGCTATCACTGTTGTCTCTCAGCACTCATCAAGGTCTACCGGAATTTTTGAATTCGACAAACACTGCCCCCCCCCCTCTCTCTGGCCGGTCAACTGACCTCTAGAAACACAAATTGATTTGTTGATCATCACAACACAAAAAAAATCACAATGTTACTCGTTTTCTCGACGATTCTATTATTTTCGATTGTGAGCTCGGCGGAGCTTGCCGACTATCGCCTACGCCAACAATTTCACGGTAGAGAGCTCATTGTCTCAATTATCAAAAATCAACTACATTGGTTTTAAGAGGAGTTCTGTAGGAAGCATGCATCGCTGGAAACGTGCCGGCGACCGTTCACGTTGAGCGATTATCGCGCCGAGTTGCGCCGGAAGGCCGATGAATCGTTTGAAGTGGATGCCGGCGAATCGAGACAATCGTCGGAATTTCGGCCAGGCAATTTCAAGGTACAATGTTGACTCGCTACAATTCATACGCGCTCTCATTTAAAGGCGAGCCGTCGAAGCGACTGGGTCGATGATGAAATGGATGACAGCGATTTCGAGTACTACATGTGGCGGAAGCGACGACGTCAAATGCTTCGACGACGTCAGGAATGGTACGAGTCTTCGAATAGCTACTATCCGCGATATCACTATCCAAGATATACCTATAGTTATCCATCATATGGAAGTTACTATCCATGTAAGAGCATATACCTTGAAATTTTGATGATGTTGCTTCTCAAATATTCAGCGTATGGTGGATATGGTGGATATGGTGGCGGATATGGCGGAGGTCTTCTCGGCGGTTTATTCAACATCGGATTCGGCAGATCGATTGGGGTTTCGACGCCGATCGGCGGCTTCGGCTATCACAGCGGCTTCGGAATCGGCATCGGCTAATTTCAAATATGCCAATTATTGTACATAATTGCCACCCGTCATAAATTAATTGGTTGTATTTTAATCAGGACTCTAAACTCGAAAAGTCTAGGTCAGGTCTAAACCACCTTCGGAAAAACTAATTCTAATCTCTAATTTAGGATCTTTTCGCAGATCATAAATTAGAGAAATTTCAATTTGATTTTTTAAATAAATTGCTCGCAAAAAACCCAATGAAGACTCAATTTTGAGAAAAAAAAATGAAAAATGAAAAGCGAGAAAAGCGAGAAAAGTGTGAAAAGTGTGAAAAGTGGGGCCCGAAAAAATATGTTTTCTCTTTTTTTATTTTTTTTTTCACCCCATCAGAAATTGGAAAAAATAGCGAACACCCTATAAAAAAATTTGTTTTCGCTGCGAAAAATTTTTATTTTTTCCCACACGTTCCATTACAAATCTATAGGAATCAATTCTTAAAATCTTGCCCTAAAAAGGCAAAATCAGCTCTAAATTGCTAATTTTATCATCTTCCAACGAGAAATTTAAGACCGACATGCAAAATCTATTGGTTCGAAAAGCCATGATGAGTATGATAGCAACAATTTCGAAAAAAAAAACCAACCATCGTGCAAAATAAATACGATGCTCAAAAAATTCGAACTACGCAATTTGGCCTCATCAAGAAAATAACAGAATATGTATTTCAAACGTCTGCTAATTTCCAAAATGAATCAAAATTAGAATTGATCGAATTTTGTTAAATTTCCGGAAAAGGTTCTCATATTTCCAGTTTCTTTAATGAATCAAAGATGCAATTATTTCCAAATTAACTTCAACGTAATGAAATCTGGAATTTCTTATTATGCTAAAACTATAAAACACTTACATTTTCTCGAAAATAATTCCATTATTTTCTCTTAAATGTTCAAAATAATGAGAAGAACACGATAAACGCAATGAATTGACATACAATTGCCTAGTTTTCACGAAAATCACGTATACTTCCGAAAAAAAAAATTTATACGAAAAAAATTTATACGTGCAATTTATAACAAATGACATAGAAAATGGACATTTTTTGGAACACCATTGATAATTACAGAAAAAAATAGAACAAAAATAAAGTGGATCGCCATTTTTTTTAAATTTAGGACTAGTTGCTCACATTGGAAGTTAGGAGAGACGGCGAGGGGTCAACGTTGAAGATTCTGTATTTCGCCGAACACTTTCCTGAAATGATGTCATCATTAGGTAAGATCTCATACAATTGGCAGCACAACATATGGCTCTATGGTTATGCAATCGATGCGCGCGACGCAAACTTCTTCTCAATTTACAATTGTGTGCGTGTTTCGCCAAATAAGGAAAGATGGTGAGGATCTATTGCGTTTTAGCACCTCCAAAAAAGGGGAGATAAAAATCTGCGGACAATTTTATAGCGATTTGAAAGTTATAAATTCTAGGCGTCCCTCGCTCGCCTGTCACTCTCAATCCGCCAGTGACCTTCTCGGTCTTCAAGCGCATGTCGAAATGGCGGTGTATCTTCCACACCGAAAAAGGAGCGAATAGTGGGTGTTGTTACACAAGAATGAATGAACGAGCGGCGCATCAGGCGGTACGTGAGCGAAAAGAAGAAGAGCCGCGACGGATTGCGTAATTTGCGCAAATTTTGAAGATGATGATGATGCGACCGTCGCACCGTATGTGCGCGAGTTCGCCGTCATGTTTATGTTGCAGCGCGATTGAATAAAGGTCACATGATTCTAGGAATAAGATAAGAAGACGGAAATAGACAATTTTCTGATAAAAGGTGATGAATCATTTCCAAAAAGAAAAAAAATAATAAGTTTAATTCGATTTTTAAATTGATGGCCTAGTTTTTCGATTCCCAGCCACGGCCACTCATATTATTCGTTCTTTTTTTTTTCAATTAATTATAATTTTTTTGCTCTCCTCTGTCGCGTGCTCCATTTGCGTAACGCGATCCCGCGGTGCTGCACAATTTGGTGAATCCGCGAATCTTCACCACATCCATCGCAAATGGCGCAATCGCTCACCAACGATGCCTCGACACTCCGCATTCCAGCGCACTATCTCGCCAATTACAAAATTATTATCAAAAAAAAATAAATGATTGCGCAACATTGCGGGATGAGTTGCGCAATTCAAGAGGATTTTTTAGCGCGTTCACACACACACACACACACACACACAGCGAGTGCTCCAACTGCTCTCACGACTACCTACTTTTCGCGGACGGCCTCTTTTTTGACGACCTGGAATGCCGATGTCTCAGTGTGCTCGAATTGTGGCACATTCTGACGATTTGAATTGCCAAGAATATTCGACATGGAATGCTTCATTGGTGGCGTGTTATTCTAAAATCCAAATATGGGAAATACGCTATTCGTTTTTGCCCTACCTTTGCTAATGTGTTAGTACGTTCGCCAAATGGTACACGAGTAGGTTTGGGTACCGGAAGGGTTGGCTTTAAAGGAAGTGATCTGAAATTTGCTAGAATTAAAAGCCCCATTTCACTGTTCAAGCTCACTTATTCTCCATTAGCGGCATTACAAAATTTTCCGAAAGTCGATTCGGTGAAGGAATTGGCGCTGACGGCGGGAACGTCGAGAATATCGGCTGCGACGATGTCGAAGGTAAATATGGAGGCATTCTGAAATTCAATTATAATCCGAATTGATTGCGGTACTTACATGCTGAAATGATGAGCAAGAGCGTCGAGTCGGAATTTGTCCAAATCCGCGAACATCATCAAATTGCAATTCGATTGGATCCCGTCGCTCACTTTCGCGATTTTGTTCGCATTCTTCTCATCGAGATGCGTTTCCGAGGCGCTTCGCTTCCCAAATCCAGCGATTTGCTGAACAATTCTTTCCGTCGTCGCCTTTATCGTCGGCGTCAGCGGCGTTGTCGCTTGACTCGACAGCAGACGCTCAACCGATTCATAAACGTCGAACGTCGCATTATAGTCGGGCTCCGGTCCGCAATACACGAACAATGGTATCTTCTTGGTGCCGAACAAATAATGGACCTTTTTTATGAGGCCAAGAGCAACTAGAACGTTGGCTATATCATATAGCCGTCGGCAGCGACTACGACTTGGCGGCTCGAATCCTTCCGTATCGGGATCCTTTATCAAAACGGTGCTGGCGACGTCGAGGCTAACTTTTCGAACATTTTTCTAGAAAACAAAAATTGATTGAAAATGCCATAACGCGCGTTTCCTACCGGATTGCTTAAAAGGACCATCAAGAATCTTCGGCACAATTGAGCCAAAGAATTGCGGCCCTGCCGATCGCGATTGTCAACTCTTGACTTTCGATCATTCTCGAGTTTCGGCACCACCGTTGAGGTGCTCGGCGTCGGTCCCACCAAACTACCAACAATCTCTTTTTTTCCTCCCGACGGCGACGCCAACTCGGTGAACGAGCACATCGCCTGCTCGACGCGCAACACACGATCTGGCAGACCTTCAGAAACCGCTTCCGCCTAAAAAGTCCGAATAGATCAATCAATTTGGTCTCTTTTTTTTGGGAGGAGTGCTTTCAAAAGCTACCTGAAGGTCACACATCAGTTTCGGAAGGTCTTCCAATCCTTGCCATTGGTAAAACGATTTATTCGTTTTCTGCATCGCGTCAAGGGCTTCCATAACATTGACAATATCGTAAATTCGCCGCTTCTCAACATCTAAATCATTGGAAAAAAATGAGAATGTCGGAGATGTCAAAAAAAAAATGATTGTCATACTCATTTTCTTAGCAACCGTTTCCAAGTGGACCTCCTTATTCTGACTATTTCGCGTCTCCTCGTTCATTGCAATCAAGAATCGCTGGCAAAGGAGTCCGAGACTTTTCTCTTTTCTCGATGTAATCTCGCCATCCTCATCACCCTCATCGGCACTATTGTTGACAATCGGCGAGTCTAAAAAGTTTTGATATGATTGTAGGGCGAAAATTGTCGCGTCGAGAGCCGGTCATTTCGCTCTTATCATCAATCATCATTGGGTATTAGCGAGAAATGACCGCATCGAACACTTATTATTTTGTGTGCACAATCTGTAGTGAAGGAGTGTCGCACGATAAGAGGAGCGAGTCAGAAAAGTAATTTTTTGGGCGCCAAAAAAATGCAAAAATTATCGAACGAACCGTGGCACGAGACGAATGAGGCGTCGGAGAGTTGCGACATTGCCGGCGACGGTCGCGGCGACGTTCCATTCTCATTATCATCGTTTTGGTGGCGGTGTTGGCGCGGCTCGGGCAACACCAATTGCTCATTCTGAAGATAATGATTTTTCTCATCACACCCGAATGGTCATTACCTTGATGAGTCGTTCCATTCCCGGCGGAATGTTCTCCTTATTTGCTTCAATGGAAAATGTCGACCCGTAAAAGTGCGCCATGTTTTCTGTTGTTCGGGTCAATCTACCTGAAAACGAATATGGGTGTCACAATTGAATAAAGTGTACTCAAAGAGCAAAAAAAAGAGGCACGAAGAGCATCAATTAAACAACAGCAACAAAAAAAATTGAGTGCAATACATAATATACCAGTGTCGAGATGTGCCCTCCCTGTGGGACGCCGTCACCTTCTTCTGACCCGTGTGCTGTTGCTGCTGCTGCGGTGATGGGCGGGTGGGAGGGTGTAGTAGTACACCACGATGGCGACCAATGATTTTTTTTGGTTGGGTGTGTGCGCTGGTGAGGGTGTGCGCGATAAGACGCACGCCGTAGAAATCAAAAACAGTGCGCGAGAGGGCGGTGAGAGATGGGCGGAGCACCACCACCACCCACCAACAACAACCAGCCAGCTTTTGCCAAAGCTCAAATGAGACCTCTGTCGTTATCATATCATGTGGGTGGGAGGAACGGTGTGCACATTAGTATAGTTGTCATACGACAAGCACTATACTAATATGAGCGAATTTAAAGTAGTATAGCTTATCAGTGCGAAAATGCAACAGTAAAACAGGGTTGGGTTGGTTATCTTGCCGAATGGCGAGTTGTATAGATTGGTAGGCTCACGCAGAATTCGAAATGAATCGCCAAGTTGAGGGTGCGATGGTGTGAAGATTACGATCTAGTCATGGTGTTATTGATCGAATCGCACCACTCACGTCGCCCAGAAACAAATTTCAAACTTGGCCTCCTATTCACACCATTCACCCAAAAAAAAAGTGGGAGGGGGCACGCCGGACGGGCGCCGCGTCACCTCTCTGCCCCCCATGCCCACCCACCCACCAATCGCCTCATCCATTCAAATTTCGCGCGCCATCTTCGCACACACACACACACACACACACGACAGACAGACGCGCGTGTTGGAGGCAAACACTTGCGACACCAAAGATGTAATCTTATGGATGAATGGTGTTACGGTAGATGGCTTCTATCTTTCGGGAAGACAAAAAACAAACGAAAGAGATCTTGCGCGGAGAATTAGCGGATTAGTGTCTCAGATGACAGCTGTGGGGGTCTATATGCAGAGTGCACTTGTGGTGGCGGCGGTGTGAATTCAAATTCAGAGCCACCTGATGAGTCGATTCGACTCGACTCCTAATCGCTCATAATATCAAATATCCATGTTTATTCATTCTGAATAAATCATAAACAAACGATGGTGCTAGCGAGGGTTATCGCATCGGGTCAGTCGGTCATCGCATGCCCTCAGTGATGGGCAGTGTGCACACACAATGTGAGCATCTGTTGCTGAAAGCCTCGCGTTGAGCAGGTGCCCACACCCGACGATCATGGTACGGTACACACAAGGAAATGGCGCATTTTATATTAGCTTTTGTCTTTTCACCCTCATTAGCACATTAATGGCCTTGGTCGAATTACCAATGCGAAACGACGAAGGCAATTCGAGCATGATTCGAAATGTTCGTTTTTTTTCTGAAACACGAATCTTCGATGGGTATCGCGATTGGCGGGAATCGCCAAAGCCTTCAAAAATCGACCTCGACTTTCGCCTTCGCGCAGCCATTTTTTGTTGTTGTTGAGTATCTCTGAGTGTTGCTTGTTTCAAATCGCGCCGCGCATGGTGTTTTTTGGTGTCGTCTGCGTCGTCACGCACCACCATACAAAAAAACGAGGCAAAAAAACTCATTCATCTTCATTTCTCAGCGATTTCCCGCGCGCGCGCACCCTCGCTTGAGTGATTGAGTTGAAAATTGTGAATTTGAATTTCGTCTCGATTCGTTGTGGTGATAAGAGGCGACCAGTAATTGAGATTTTGGGGGCCAATGTGTGAGAAAGGTAATATTTTTTTTGGGAAAACTGTTCAAAAATCTGATAAGGTCGGAAAATTTAGTGAGTTTTTTTTTAAAAGAGGGTCAATTTTATGGTAATTTTTTGCGAAATCTGAACAGTACCATTGAAATAGACAAAAAGAGGTAAATTTCAAAAAAAAAAAAACTATTTTTTTCCTGCCCTTTAAAAAATCCAAAATTTTCGAAAATTATTATTTTACCATGTACCTTTAAGGAAATTTCTCCACTGTTTCAAAATATATTCAAAATTTTCTACTTGTTTAAATCGCAAAAAAATCAGCACTCTGAGTTACTGTAATTTATAGATTTTTTTGTCCGTTGTACGGCCAATTTCAAAAATTTTCAATCGAATTTTGAATTACTCAGCTTATAGCGTTCTGCGGTTTTTTATTGGTGCATTGGAGAACCGAAAAATTGTTTTAAAAAATGATTATTTTTCAAAATACCGTTATTAAAGGCGCAGCGTCCCCACCGACGTCTTCTCATTCGTAGGAAACGCATTTCTCACAATTAGTTCGAAATTCGCAAATTTTCGCTTTCCCAACTGTTGGTGCTCGCCCATTGTTCTCACCCCGCTCGTATTGCTCAATCGGTGATGGCAGACTCACATCATAAACTTGTTCGGAGGCGAAGACTCAACCTACATCCGTGTTCTGTGCTAATGATTGAGTTACAATCGGACGACGATCGTAAATCAAGAAACTAGCAGTTGCAAAACCACACACACACACACGCTTTTTATATACAGAAAAGCTGGCCAGATGTCAAACACCTGTTTCGGAGGGTGGGATTGGTGGAGGGTGAACGGGGAAACGAAAAACCAGTTCGCCAAACCGTCGGTTTTTCCGATTCCGAAGGCCGGCTCATTAGGTTGACAAATGAAATTGGCGGAATGGCGGCTCTTTCTTTTTTTCGCGTTGGCGGCGGCGGCTTCCGGCACGCGCATGATTGTCGCTTTTCAACAATTTGATCGGGCACAAATTTGTTATTGTTGGAAAAACGCCAAAAAAATTGTTTGCTTATAATGAATTTTTCAAAAATCGAGAGAGGACGCGCGCAGTATTTTCGAATCGACTCGAGAATTTCTTTTCTTTTTCTTCGCTTCAAGGGCACACTTGTCAAATGTGATTAAATTGTTGCACGGTTTGAGGGGGACAATTTGAATCGCAATTAGGAGATGGATATCGGCGGGCAAAATTTGAACAATTAGGTGTCTACGGCAAATTTGACCTTATTGAATGGCTGAAGTTCGATTTGAACAGGATGGCTAGGAATGTTGTATTTATTTTAACAATTAGTGTTAAGTAGAAGAGATCTTCTTGATATGACCCTTTTTAAATGTCTTGCACACTGTTTAAATGTTTATCCGACGTTTCGATCTTTAGATCATCATCAGGGAAGGTCAATTTACCTACAAGATAATAAGTAACAGATTGGTCAAAAAAAAGAATAAACGGCAAGAGTTCAGTTGTAAGAATCAATCAAAAAACAAACAACCATAAAAACAAAATCAAGAAACAAAACAATGTCCAATACGTAACACTATAAATATGTTAGGAGCGTTAATGGGATGTAAGTAGATCAAAAAGTTTAGAAAAATAGAGGATAGGTTTAGAAAAGTTTTTTAGCTATGACTAAGAAAATCCCCTCGAATTCCCAAATCCGAACTCCAAATCTATAAGTTCTTCTTTAGTATTAAGTTCAGGATTGTTGGTTTTATAAATCTCAAAACATCTCAAAACAAAAAAATCTCAAAACAAGTCGCTCCACAACTTACAAAACTATTTTAACAATAAAAAATTTAATGCAGAAAAAAGAAAACAATTAAATGATTATATTTCATTTTTTTTTTTAACATTGACCCTCTAACTGTTAAGAATGAATATTGTAAAACAAGAATAAAAATTGTTCAATTACACATTTTCCCATTTTTTTTTGTAAAATATTTACATTTTATGAATAAGTCTATAAAAACACAATTTTCCCGAAAGAATGGAAAAATGTAAAAATTTTAAAAAACTGATGCGGAGAAAAAAAACATAGAAAATTGCAATGCAGAAGAAAGAAAGTAATAATTTTATAAACTATTTTTTTATTTTGTTTTTTAGGACATTGTAACACTTGAATTTCATAGAAAACAATTTTCTCTCTGAATTTTGATTGCATAAAACAATAAAAAGTGTCTTTAAGAAAATATGTTTCAAAATATCCGCTCAAAGCCGTTATAATCGATGTGTATAGCTAGTTAGATGTTTAGTTAGACGCAGTCTTATATGGAGCTGTTAGTTCAAATTTTTAAAACTGGTGGCAATGTTTGAATATCGCCCTAAACCGGGCGTTGCAATCGCGCTCCAGCGCGAATAAGCCTAAACTGCAATTTTGTGCAATAATTCCAAATCAAAATCAAGTTTTTCCTTGACGTCAGCCTAGTTTCTCATTTTCTTCCAATTTTCGACCAAATTTTCTTTAAGCAATGACTAATCCGGACGATCCTAGCGCCAGCTCAGGTCGTGGATCATCTCAAGGAAACGACTCAAGTAATAATAATAATAATAAATCAAACAAAAATAAAAATGTGGGATTTTTAATCAATTGATTGCAATTTATTTACTGCTTCTAGAAAAATGGTAACAAACCGAATCAGAGTCGGCAGCCGAATCGAGGCAACAATAATCGAAGGCAGCGAGTTCCGGTTGAAATGAATACAAACGTTGATATGCGGAAATATAGTAAAATGATTACTGCAGCTCACGTAAATAGTCGCTTTAAAGTTTTTTCTTTTAATTCTCGTGTTTAGGATAATTTTTCCGATATTCCCATTGGCGATAAAATCGAAGATTGTGTGATTTGCTGCAAACCCAACGACGTTTTTGGGGTGAATTTTATTCCATAATTTTTTTTTGAAAATTTCTTCATCTAGATCGGAACTTGTCGCCATCCGGTCTGTGCGGAATGCTCAATTCGTTTGCGAATTCTCTGCGAGACCAAAACGTGTCCGGTGTGTCGTGCTGATATCGACATTATGTCATTCACAACCCTCGACCATGATTTGACAATCGTTCCACTTCCATTTCCCCAAGGCAATCATCCTGATGAAGCGCGTTATGGAATTCGGTTCAGTTGTGAAACCGCTGGAAAGAAATATGAGAAATATCTGTCGCATGTTTGCAAATATTGCAAAAGGTTAGCCAAAGCTGCTAGTCAAATATTGAAAAATTGATTTTTTTTCGTAAAACAAATCTCGAAAATGAAAAATATTCTTTACAGTGATGACGGCGAGCGTCCCGAGTTCTCCACATTCATGTCTCTTCGTCAACACATGGCCAACAGCCATCAACGCTCATATTGTCATATTTGCACGGAGAATTTGAAGCAATTCTCAAGGTTCAATCAAGACACCCTTCCATTCCTTCTATTTTGCCGAATTTGAAGAGAACGCAAATGCTACACCAGGGAGGATTTGCAAAGGCATATGCGAATCGGCGATCGCGATGACAACAGCTTCAAAGGCCATCCTCAATGTCTGTTTTGCGAGCAGAAATTTCTTGATGATGAGAATCGATATCGACATTTGAGAAAAGAGCACTTCTTTTGCCAATTTTGTGAATCTGACGGCACCGCAACGAATGTTTTCTATGGGTATTCAATTATCTTCTGTTCAACTCTCAATTATTATTATTCAGAAGCCATGACGAGCTGAAGGCTCACTACAAGGAGAAACATTTTATCTGTAGCGCCGAGGATTGCCAAACCATGGGAATCGCGTTCGCCACCGAATTCGAATTGAACCTTCATCGAACTCGGGAGCATTCGGAAAAACGGAATCTGTTGGACGTCGGCTTTAGCACTCGACACACTGATGCTCATTCGGGAGCTGGACGAGGTCGCCGTGGCCCGAATCAAGCTGAGCCAGCGCCGCCAGTCCCGCGAGAACGAATTGCGCTTATTCCGAGGCAGCAGCAGCCAGCGAACCCACAAAGGTTTTTTTCTTATGCATTTTTTTCAATTATCAGTTTTTTTCAGTGATCCGAGTGAATTTACAGTCATTCCATCCGCACAATCGAGAAATTCCACCATTCGCTATGCGAATCGCGGTCCGGCTTTTACTCCGCAAGACCACGACTTTCCCAGCTTGGCTCCAGCTCCACCACCTCCGGTATCCAAAAAAAAATCTCAACAAATTTCGATTGTAAAATTTCCAGAATCCCAGATCATCCGATTTCCCAAGACTTCAAAAGGTTAACAAAGCGACGACTCCTAAAGTAGTCGACCCCGTCGAGGAGTTCCCATCGCTTGGTGGTGCTAGCTCATCTGCAACAGCTAACCGAATTTCGGTTCCGCCACTCAAAAAGGTTGTAAACGTGCCGAAGACGGTGAGACCGACCCCACCGAAACAGCACCAACCACAAACGAAGGCGGCTGAAAGAAATTCAAGAGATGATGACGATTTTACTCCGAGGCCTAGTGTTCCTCAAGCCGTTGTGAAAGTCAATAACTCATTGGTAATAAAAAAATCTCTTTGAATTCTGAAATCGATTTGTTTAGCTTCGATTTGATATGGTTGATGATAGTAATCGACCGCCGCCAACAGCCAAATCGAATATTCAGCTTGTTCCGAAGCTCAATCAGCCGACGCCTACAGCGTCGAGCTCTTCGAATCGTGTTCCAACGACGTCTTCTCGAGACTTCCCTTCTCTTCCTGCTGCCGCTCCGCCACAACCGCCAGCGAATTCCGCTTGGCTAAATGCCAAATCAAAAGTATTTGCTAGCTGAAAATGTGTCTTCAACGTTGATTATATTTCAGAAGATTGGCAGCGTTATTACTGGTGTAAGTGTTCCTTCGAACTATTCTTCGCAGAGGAATAATACGAATAACAATAGCAATAAAAAGAAAAAGAAGGGCAATGGTTTGAAGATTGAAGAGCCGGAATGGTCGAGTCTAGGCGGGCCATCCAGTCAGCCGGCGCCGGTTGAAACTGACGAATGGAAAGAGGTTCCGCTTTCGAAGGAAGCGAAAGCTGAAAAGGAGAAGCTGGCGAAGAAAGAGGAATGGGCGCGAAGGAAAGCTGAGATTCGTGCGGCAGTGGCGGCTTCATCAGCCACTGTGAATCGTTCGAAATCGGAAGAATCGGAGGAATCGAATAGCAATGAAGAAGTGTAAGTCTGGCCCTCCTTTATACATATATTTCGAAATGTGCGATTTTCAGAATGCGTCAAAAAGACGAAACGCCGCGAAAATTGGAGGACGTTGAGTGGAAAGAAGTGATGCCGAAGAATGGGTCGGTGTCGAAAAATAGCGAGAAGAAGAATAAGGTAGGCATATCATATCGGGAACCATTGTTTCTTTAAATTGCAATATGTAGAAAAATAAGAAGAAGAGTGGATCGACAGATTCTGAAGAAAAAACAGTTGAGGTGAAAAACGAGGAGCCTGAGAAGCAGGAGACTCTTCAGGAAAAAATTGATGCGGTAAGTGATTCATTCTTTTTTTTTTTGATTTTCGATTTGAGCATAAACATTTCAGTTGTGGAACATCCCACAAATGCCGTCTTTATCATCAATTTTGCCAAGCTTATCGTTCGGAAACTTCTTCGGAGGAGGAAGTTCGTCGTCATCAAATGTTTGTTGAGCATTTCAATTTTGACGCGTCGAAGTCATTACAGTGATTTCAGACGTCTTCGGCAACACCGGCAGTCGGTGTTGCGCCGCCGCCGGGACTTGAGAATGTAGTTCCGGCGCCGCCGCCGGGAATCGCCGACATTAGTTTCGCGTCGGCGCCGATCCTATCCAAAGACGATCTGGATGAGAAGCGTGAGCGCGTGAAAAAGTTGAATGAGAAGCCGGCGGAGCACGATGATGGTTGGATAGCGGCCGGAAAGGCGAAGAATAAGAAAAAGAAATGAATATTAGTGGGTTTAGGGATCACATTGATAACCTTTTCATTCTAGATTTATCCAATTCCAGTTTTGTTTTGTTGATTAATTTTTCTAGTGATTTTTTTTCTACCTACTAAATATCCAATTCGGTTGCGTATTGTATGGGTGTCGTGTGATCGATGGCCTATTATGTTTAAAGGTGTATGTGTACGGTTTAATAAAAAAATATATAATTGGCTGGTTACGCAATATTCGAAAAGATAGGTCTGTGAAATTGACTAAATTGAGTGTTTAAAGGGGAGGGGTACCAAAAAATAAAAAAAAAAAAAACATTGAAATGAGATAAGACATGGAAGAAAGACAAAAGTTTTACGTTAATCGGTTGCGAAAAAATTATCTCAACCAATAAGTATGTTTTCGAAAAACTACGAGTTCGTGGGTTATTGCACTGTATACGCACTAAATTGCAAATTATTAATTAATACGTGTATTTTTAAATTTTTAAAATGAAATTTGATTGATTTCTACGTTGAAACTCTATGATCGCATTCACAAAATTAGGTAAGAATTTTCGAGGAAGTTTTTATTGAATTGGGTTTCTTGGTAATTACCGTAACAAATATTTTATTGAGTCCCGTAACGAAAATTCAACTTTTTGTCAAATTCCCTTTTTCCTGTTTTTTTTTTGCTTCAAATTCGACTTGTAATCTAGTTTTTTTGGAAAAAATGAAATGGTAGGACGGGATTCTGAAATAATCAGAAGAACGTAAGATAAATCGTCAAATTTTTCATCTATTTCAGGAATTCTAATTCAATTTTACCTAATAGTTATACTAAAATCTGAAGAAGAAAAATATTACGATTTCGATGATTCTCTCTTTCATAGTTTTTGTCGAAGAAGTGGAGGACAAAGCACGAATCGAACTGATTTGGTTTGTGGTTTTCTGATTATTTGAATTCTGAAATCGATGATAGTTTCTGAAAGTAGGAGTGTCTTGTAAAAATGCGAAAATCCAGTTTGCAACCAATGAATTTGTACGTAATTTAATAAAAGGCAATTAAATTTGAAAAAGAAACTGCAGATTGGACCAATCGAGGCTTGTAGACGAATTGTGCCATATTGGGTAAGAAATGCAAGAAAAATCGACGAGTATCTCATCGAATGTGATTATGGTTTGAATTAGAGATAATCACCCTAATTATGATTATTAATTAGACCATCAATATAATTGTCCGCGTAATTATCTTCAAATATATAACAAATGCTATTTGATGGCAGAAAATGCAACAAATTATAATGGAATCAACAAAACGTGTGGACCAAATTTCGAATTGGCGAAACTTGACAGAATCGATCTGATTAGAATTATTGAAAGAATATTCAGACCATCGGTTCCAGTTAGGATGGATTTTCTCACAAATTATGAGGAAATTTTTTCTGAAAATATTCATACATCAGATGATCTAAGAGATGACGATGAATATTTCGATTTGAGGGAGCAGTTCATTGGGAAATTTGGTTATATCAAACCAATTGATATCAAAGACGACAATATTCTTTTTATATGTGAAAAACCATACAAAGACTCATACGCTGGTTCATTTTTAGATAAATTCCAGTCAAAACCAATTCGATTTCAGCCGTTCATGGAGAAGTCGGAAAGTTTTCTGAAATATTCTTCGACGAATTCGCATTACCGAATAATCAAGTGTATCCGACATTTGGAAAATATGGGTAAGTCGAATTGGAGAATTCTCAATTTTGAAGAAAATCCTAGAAGTTCATACCACCCAAATGAAGCAAGCACTAAAGATGAAGACAGGATATGCAGCGTATCTCGATTTGATAGTGCATTTGCAGTCAAAGTGTTTGCGGACTTTGTGTACCGTACCCTAAAATTATAAATTTCCCCAGTTTTGAATATTCAATTTAATATTTCATTTTTTGTTTTGCAGTTTCTCAAAGCGCTGGCCAATGGGAAAGTGACCATCGCCGATTATGTCTCCCGCGAAGAAGCCATGATCATCATTCCAACACTTGTGATGACAGCCCTGTTTTTGCTCGGTATCGTTTATTATTTGACCCGTCCTTTCACCTAATTTTTGCGATTTCCCACTTCGCTGCCTTTTTCGTTTTTGAATGTTCTATTTCTAATTTCTTAAATTTTTTCTTTTTAAATTCCTACTTCTAAAAAATAATGTTTGCTAAAAATAGTGTTTTGCCCGGATTGTATCTTTCTAAGTTTTTTTTCGAAAATTAAAGTTTTTTGTATCATTTTCGCTTTTATCTTTTTTTTAATTGTCGTTTTCTGTAACTAATTATTTTATTTTATCCTTTTATTCGAAGTTTTACTTATGTTAATGTTTTTTAAATGTTCGTTAGTTTTAATAACCTCGTAAAATAAATATTTTATTATAATACAACATTTTATTCATTTCAATCCAGGTTTTCAAAGATTTTGCACGGTTTTAAGACAATTGGCAAAACACTATTTTTAGCAAACATTATTTTTTAGAAGTAGGAATTTAAAAAGAAAAAATTTAAGAAATTAGAAATAGAACATTCAAAAACGAAAAAGGCAGCGAAGTGGGAAATCGCAAAAATTAGGTGAAAGGACGGGTCAAATAATAAACGATACCGAGCAAAAACAGGGCTGTCATCACAAGTGTTGGAATGATGATCATGGCTTCTTCGCGGGAGACATAATCGGCGATGGTCACTTTCCCATTGGCCAGCGCTTTGAGAAACTGCAAAACAAAAAATGAAATATTAAATTGAATATTCAAAACTGGGGAAATTTATAATTTTAGGGTACGGTACACAAAGTCCGCAAACACTTTGACTGCAAATGCACTATCAAACCTGAGATATTTCCACTTTTAAAAATTTTATTTGTGTTTTATTGAATTATTCTGGAATTTTACCTCGTCTTTATCGTTCGAAGCGCCCGAAATTGCATCTTGACCAATATCTTTGAGTTCCTTCAGCAATTCATCTATTTCGGCAGTGATTGCATTGGAAACAATATCGGGAATGAAGAAATATCCAATAATAATGATGATGAATAACGGGGCACCGTATAGAAAGGCCTTCAAGAAGACTTGTGTGCTTCGTCTCATATGCTTTTCGTTTGATTTCTCCATTCTTGCACGCTTCTTGTTCCTTCGTGTTTGGTGAATCCTTTTCCTTTGTCTCATCACTCGTCTTCTTCTTCCTCTTCTGAATGTCTTCGTCCACTTCTTCCTCTTCTCAGCCTCGCTCAGTATTTCTTTATAAATTTCTGAAGTTCGTAGAAATTCATTCATTTGTTGCATTCCAAAAGAAATTAGAATGAAATAATATATTTTTGGCATTAAATTCAAATGAACTTCTTTCAGTTGAAAATAGTTAAAAATGATTGTTATTTGCTTGTTTCTTGTGTTACTGAGCCTCTTCGTGGCGAAGAAGATAAACTGCTCATGCTCCTCTACATAACTGGGGATTTCGTCACCCCAGTGGAACATGCTCAGGCTAATCAGTACACTGTCCCACGCAGGCCGAGGGTAGAGTTGAATACTCCTCATCCGGGCGGCTTCGATTCGGCCTAGCAAGCCGGAAGAAGTAAACAGGGACCCAGTCCGTAAGATTTCTTAGCCACAGGATCGGCATGCTAACATTCAAGGTTGGAAATAAGCTTAAATGCACAGTCATGCAAGTTTCTGCTCCAACCGCCGACGTCGATCCTGAAGAAATTGAACAATTCTATGACGCTGTGGAAGAAGCTTACCGTTCTTGTAGGAGCGACTACAAGCTAGTCATCGGTGACTTCAACGCACGCGTAGGGGCCAGAAGTAATGAGAATGAGCGGTTCATCGGAGTCAATTCGATGGAACCGCGCAATGACGCTGGTGAACTCCTCGCGACCTTCTGTTAAACAAACCGCTTATGGCACACAAACTCGCTTTTCCAAAAGCCAGCTCATAAGCGTTGGACTTTCATAAGTCCAGATGGCCTCTTCAAGCACGAAATCGATCACATCCTCGCCAACGGGAGGTTTGTAACAGATGCTTCTGTGCTACCATCATTCACAGTAGGAAGCGACCACCGCCTTCTCCGTGCGAACATCCACTTCAACATAAATTGGCTGAAGTACGATAAAAGCAGAAAGAGAAAGGCGCCGAAGAAAGTATTGGACCCGGAGTTGGCTAAAACAATAAGCTCGATTGTTAGTCTTCCAGTAGCCAACAGCGTTGACGAAGATTACTCTAATCTAACAACGCTACTCAGGAAACTACAAGACCAAGCCATTGTTAAACCATCAAACCACCGGACCAATAGGATCTCTGTCGAAACACAACAATTGCTCTCGCGCAGACGAAACATGAGCAGGTCCGATCCCAATTTCAAGAACCTCTCAAAACAGTGCCGAGAAGCAATCGAACGAGATCACAAGGAGTTCACCAATTCCCGGTTACTAGGAGCAGCCGATCAACGCAAAAGCTTGAAGAGAGTAGCTCGAGACATGAACGAATACAAATCACTGATTCCATGCCTCAAATGCTCCACTACAGGCAGAACTCTCACCTCTAGAACAGAAATGGAGAAGGAAGTGGAATCGTTCTACACGAAGCTCTTTGTGAGTAGAGCCCAGTAGAACTACAGGCCAATCACGGTACTCCCTGTTCTATACAAGGCTTTCACAAAATGCATCTTGAATAGAATCAGGAGTAAACTAGAAGCCAATCAACCTGTAGAACAAGCTGGGTTCCGCAAAGGCTTCTCAACAGTGGATCACATCCACTCTGTCCAAAGACTGCTAGAAGTGGGACGAGAATATCAAATCCCACTCACCCTTGTCTTCGTTGATTTCAAGAAGGCGTTCGACAGTGTTGAGCATTCAGCAGTGTGGCAGAGCCTAAGAGACCAAGGCGTTGAAGAAGCGTATATCCAGCTACTCCAAAGTTGTTACTCTGACTGTTCCACAAGCATCACGCCATTCCATCGACAGGTAGAGATACCTGTTCGAAGAGGAGTAAGGCAAGGTGACCCAATCTCGCCGAACCTTTTCTCCGCGTGCCTGGAGCAAGTTTTCCGCGAATTGTCTTGGAGTCAATTCAAAAACGACTCAGAAGACAATACGAACACTCCAGGATTACGAGTGAATGGCCGCAACCTCACACACCTGCGGTTTGCAGACGACGTCGTGCTTATAGCGCAAAGTCCGCAAGCGGCATCCGAGATGCTAAGTGAGATGGTTGCGAGATGCGAACAAGTAGGGCTCCAGATTAACGCTGGAAAGACCAAAGTCCTACGTAACCCCTTCGCAGACTCCGCCAAGGTTACCCTAACGCACCAGAATTCGGTCAGTATCATTGACGATGTTGACGAATACGTGTACCTTGGAAGACTACTCACCCCCAAAAACGAGCTAGTCAAGGAGATCTTCCGAAGGAGAAGAGCAGCTTGGGCAGCGTTTAATGGAATCAAGAACACCACCGATTTGATTTCCTGTAACAAAACCCGCGCACAGCTCTTCGATTCCATCGTTCTCCCAGCGTTGACTTTCTAACGGAGTGGCGGCCGTGTAATTGGACCCGGCCTAGAGGAAGGCCTCCCATGAGATGGTCGGACTCGCTTCGAAAGGAGATCACTACAAGAACAGCTGAAGGAGCCGTGGTCCACCCAAGCCAAGGACCGAAAAGCTTGGAAAGCTGTGGTTCGCGCCTCAACAGGTGAAGGACGAACCGACTAAGTGACTAAGTGACTAAGTGAAATTTTTGGCTGCCATTACCGAGAAAAAGACAATTGCCGATAATTTTTTGCTCCCCGTTTCTTACTCGCCCCTTGATTTTTAGGGTGGCACCCCGGAGTGGAACTCGCCGTGATCGAACTCGGCTGTAATGGAATTTTTGAAATATATGGTTAGATATTTTTAGTAGTCTCCGTTAATTTTATGAAAAAAAAAACACAGTTTTTATTCGATAACATATTTATTGAAAAACACTTTTAGAAACTAATCAATTATTGAAATTTTTCGATAGATCATTTTTACCCGCATCAAAATGGTATTTCTAACAAAACAACCTTCAAAAAACTTCTCAAAATATAACCGTGTCTTTTCTATATCACGTCTTTCCTGAATTTTAATGAGAAATAACAAAATCAGAAATATTGGGCAATAGTTTTTTGAAAAAAAAAATAAAAATTTTTATGACTTGCAGAAAATTTTCCCATGTCACCATGAACGGTTGAAATCGGATTGATTTTGACTTGAAATCAGCCAAAAGTGAACCAGCGTATGAGTCTTTGTATGGTTTTTCACATATAAATAGAGTAAATCGGTAATGCTGCCGTCCTACCGAATAGTGGTGGGGCGGCACTTCCCTTTATTTCTCTCTCACTTTTATATACGTTAGGAATTAACAACGTTTCGAAGAAAAACTAATTCATTTCTTCAATAAAGTGAGGAAATTACAAATAAATAAAACGGTGGATTATAATGGTGAGAGTTGATAAAAACGGATCCGACATACGCGACTCTGGAAGGAAGGAAAAGGGGCCTTGATTGATGGTTGTCCAATCTTGGAATCCTTGTATTTGGGCGCACGGTGTTCTCAGGTAAATCGAATAAAATATTTTGAGATTCATTGAGAAACTAACGTGTCTCTATAATATTTTAGAATTTTCTCAATCAACTTTAGAAATTATTATAAGATTTTAGAATTTATTGAGATAATTTAGAATTTGCTCAACAAATTTTAGAAAATCTTATAAGACTTTAAAAAATTATTTTTAAACTTATCTATTCTCAATAAGTTTTAGAACGTATCAATAAACTTTAGAATTTCTCAAAATATTTTATTTGATTTGCCTGAGACATCGATAGGGTTATTTTCTGAACAAAATATTCGAAAATTATGCATTTGGGTGCGCAGTATTTGAGCTTTTTCCCGGTACCAGCGAATCCCGAAAATTTACCACCGATTTCACAAGTCGGCACATGGCTAATCATTTTTTCCGAAAATTCAATTCATGAAAAATACAGTATAATAATTCTATTTTATCTTTTTTTGGTGTATAATATAACTTGTGATCTTCTAGAGCGATAAATTTCTTGTGAAACAATCTGAAATTTGCGAAGTTTTCAAATAAATAGATATAAGTATATATAACACGTTTATGTTTGACAACAAAATAAGATGTTTGTGGTCCTTAGGAGAGCCGTTGGGTTTCTGACAGACGAATGCTCAGGTAAATCGAATAAAATATTTTGAGATTTATTGAGAAACTAACGTGTCTCTATAATATTTTAGATTTGTCTCAATAAACTTTAGGAAATCTCATAAGATTTTAGAATTTATCGAGATAATTTAGAATTTGCTCAATAAATTTTAGAAAATCTTATAAGATTTTTAAAAATATTTTTAAGTTTAGCGATTCTCAATAAGTTTTAGAAAGTATCAATAAACTTTAGAATTTCTCAAAATATTTTAGAGTTTATCATTGAATATTTGATTCTCAAAATATTTTATTTGATTTGCCTGAGTGAAATCGCCAATATTCGATCAGATGACGTGAGCGAAGTCGTAACGATGAGCAATGTTGATAATCTGAACATTATTTTATTTATTTTTAAACTACAATCCATGCTTTATTGTTCCTCTTCGAAAGTTAATTGTCAACGATAATGACTGCCGCACCAGCAAATATATTATTTTATACTAATTTTTTAAAATTAAAATCAATCTAAAAAACTGTTATCTTTTTATATTACGAATATTTTCACACATAAAAAATTATCTAATAATACGTGTATTTTTTTAATCTTTAAAATGAAATTTGATTTCTACGCTGTAACTATATGATCGCATTCACAAAATTAGGTAAGAATTTTAAAAATTAATTATCCCTCCTTATTGAATTGGGTTTCTTGGTAATTACCGTAATAAACATTTTATTGAGTCCCGTAACGAAAATTCCACTTTTTGTCAAATTCCTTCTTTCTGATTTTTTTTTTGCTTCGAATTGACTTGTAATCTTGTTTTTTGGGGAAAAATGAAATGGAAAGATTGGATTTTGAAATGATCAAAAGAACGTGAAATATTGCGAATCCCCTATATTCACACATGAAAAATTCTCTAATAATACGTGAGTTTTTTCAAATCTTTAAAATGAAATTCGATTGATTTCTACGTTGAAACTATATGATTGCATTCACAAAATTAGGTAAGAATTTCAGAAATTAATTATCCCTTCTTATTGCATTGGGTCAATATTCTGAAATAAAGGTTTCATTGGGTCCCGTCACGAGAATGCCATTTCTTGAATAATTTATTTTATTTTTAATTTCACTTTGAAACCGATTAATTTTTTGGAAAAATGAAATGGAAAGATTGGATTGTGAAATGATCAGAAGAACGTAAGATAAATCGTCAAATTTTTCATCTATTTCAGGAATTCTAATTCACTTTTTCCTAATAGTTATACTAAAATCAGAAGAAGAAAAATATTACGATTTCGATGATTCTCTCTTTCATAGTTTTTGTCGAAGAAGTGGAGGACAAAGCACGAATCGAACTGATTTGGTTTGTGGTTTTCTGATTATTTGAATTCTGAAATCGATGATAGTTTCTGAAAGTAGGAGTGTCTTGTAAAAATGCGAAAATCCTGTTTCCAGCCAATGAATTTGTACGTAATTTAATAAAAGGCAATTAAATTTTAAAAAGAAACTGCAGATTGGGCCAATCGAGGCTTGTGGACGAATTGTGCCATATAAGGTGAGAAATGCAAGAATAATCGACGAGTATCTCATCGAATGTGATTATGGTTTGAATTAGAGATAATTACTTGAATTATGATAATTAATAAGATAATCAATATAATTGTCCGCGTAATTATCTTCAAGTATATAACAAATGCTATTTGATGGCAGAAAATGCAACAAATTATAATGGAATCAACAAAACGTGTGGACCAAATTTCGAATTGGCGAAACTCGACGGACTAGATCTGATTGGAATCATTGAAAGAATATTCAGACCACCAGTTCCAGTTTGGATGGATTTTCTCACAAATTATATAGGATTTTTTTCTGAGAATATTCATACATCAGATGGTTTACGAGATGACGATGAATATTTCGATTTGAGAGAACAGTTCATTGGGAAATTTGGCCCTATCAAACCACTTGATATAAACGACGACAATATTCTATTTATATGTGAAAAACCATACAAAGACTCATTCGCTGGTTCATTTTTAGATGAATTCCAGTCAAAATCAATTCGATTTCAGCTGTTCATGGAGACGTCGGAAAGTTTTCTGAAATATTTTTCGAAGAATACGCACAACCGAATAATCAAGTGTATCCGACGTTTGGAAAATATGGGTAAGTCGAATTGGAGAATTCTCAATTTTGATGAAAATCCTAGAAATTCATACCACCCAAATGAAGCAAGCACTAAAGATGAAGACAGGATATGCAGTGTATGTCGATTGATAGTTTCAAATTAATATCATATTTAGAAATTTATGGGTTCATTTTCTGATTTCGGACAGCATCAGCTTATTAGATTCAATGAGGATAATTCTTTGAAACTCTCAATTCCTTCAAATCATTTCTCGCAGACCCAATATGTTCATACCGGAATCAAAGAAGCCACCAATTCAACACGTTTGTGTGATGAATTCGAGAAAGAAGAGGCCTGTGTGAGAAGGAATTTGACGGCATCAAAGATAATGATAGCGAATGAAAGGTGATCAGTGAAATCCAATCCAAAATTTATTTTATTATAGTAATTGGCAATTAACATCAGCTCCTTTGGGTCAACGATCTCCAATGTATTGCCAGTCAGGTAAGAATTTTCGAGAAATCGAGACGATTTAATCAATTTAAAGAGTACTACAGTTTCGATGGAAACGGCTATTGTCGGAGTGATTTCACTCCGTTTATCAAAGGAACTTATATGGCATGCCATAAGGTCAGTTAACTCAAATAAAATTTATTATTTTCACATAGGCTGTTAACATGTGGAGAAATTATTTTGCCGCGAGCGGAGTTTGCGAATACCACATAGGAAAAAATACATGTAGGCATTGCAAAAACCTATCCGGAAAGTTAAGCGAACCTGAAAGTGTCGAGGAAATAGAAATGCTCGGTTGTAAGGATTTCTACCACAGATTATTTCTGTTTTTGATTTGTCTTCTAATCATAGAATAGTCTAAAGATTAACATATCAATTTTCAGCGTTAGCCGAAGACGGCTGGAATTACCATCTCGGTATCATATACTTCCCCGATAGAAGGATTTTTTTTCGGGAAACCAAAACAGTCTGGGAAGATACTTTCGACTTCTATTTTTCGTTATGGGATAAGACCTATTCGCCTGGACCACCAGGGCGATGCATAGCCCTTACGAAAAACAAGCTTCTCGTGAATGTAGAGTATGTCTTCAATAGTTTTATTTGGAATTTTTAACAAAAAATTGATTGTAATACATACGTATGTGTGACGCCTTAAAAATGGTGGCTCCTTCCACCATAAGGGTCAGCTAAAAATAACACTATACACATAGGTCTTTATTGTGTATAGCGGGAGCGACCGGATGGTAGGCCGTCTCCGCAACAGAATGACAAAACATTCCACCGAGAGCGAGAGGCCACATGACCCATCAATCATGTGGCATCCTCTGGCGCGTCACATATTCTAACTCGAAAAAGCATAGTTTAACTATCACCAAATTCGATCAAATTAAAAGAAATGGGCGAAAGTGATTCTGATAGATTCTCATTAAAAAAAACAAACATTTCTCTTTCATAATTCCTGAATTCATTTTTCTAATTTGTTTTAAATTCACTCCTACTTACTTTTTTTTAATAAATTAATTCAACTTTTCATCCAGTTTATTAGCCGATTATTAAAATTAATAAATATAGTTATGAAGTGGGAATGGGATTCATGTGTCAATTCACTGTCGAACGACCGGATTCGATTCACAAACTTTATTGAATAAACTTTATTAGCTTTGATTTCGTTGAATATGAAATTCTAATAAAAAGTTATCTTTCTCTTTTCCATTTTCTGCATTTACATTCCGAATAGGAGTGCCAAGTCATGCCAAGTGAGTGTCAATCATGTGGGCTAACTAGAACACCAAGAATTAATATTGCCACTCCGGGAATGAGACCGGGGACCCAGATCCAAGCTTTCAGCGGAGCACCTTCGGAGCATTTATTCTCATTCTTACGTTCCTTCAACGATCAAGCAAAACCAATTAAACCTGAGTTGTGGGATGAGGACGAGAAGAACTTCCTCTTGACATATCTCACGGAAACAGCAAGAGATCGAGCCGAAGAACAAATGGAAACCAGGACAGACACCACATTCGAGGAACTCTGTGACTATCTCAAGTCACGATATGAGGAGGTGTCACGTCAACAACTACGCAATTGCCAGCAAAACATCGGTGAGTCAGTAGACGAGTTTGCTTCCAGCATCAGCAAGCTCGCATCGGCGTCGCATTGCAATCAGCCGAGAGAACTGATCACGGCCAAAGCCCTCGAAGCATTTCTGGACGGGCTATGTGACTATCTCAAGTCACTTTTTTCCTGATTTGACATGGAATTTCACGTCGTGTATTAATCTTATTGAGAATTGGATAAAATAATCAAAAACGAAAACGAATTATTTTGTAGCAAACCATAATTTGGTAAAACCAAACCAATTTACGTCTACAATTAGTTCAGCAATCCATTTATATCGATAACCATCTAAAAATTACTTTAATTTACTTATATACATTAACATCAGTTCTAATCCATTTATTCAATAAAGTTTTTCCATCGAAGGCGGTCGATCGATAACGAATTGACACATTCATCCAATTCTCACAGCCTCGCTATATTTATTATATTATACAGGGTGGCCCAAAATTATGGAAACACAAGTTTGAAGCCTTCTGGCAGATGCTGGCGCATTTTTCGCGCACCAATTTTATTATTTTATTTTTCAGCATGTTTTAATTAAATGTTTTCAACGATAATTCGAAATATAAATACCGAATTTTCCCGATATCACAAATTATTCAATCGACATTGATTTTTGTTTCGCCGATATTTTTTTGACATCAACTTGCCGAAAATCAAAATTTCGGCAATTCCATTGCCGCACAGCCCTAGCAGAAATGGTCTCTAAATTTGTCAAATATTAATACGTGTCACTTTGCTCAGGTGCAACGATTAGTTTCAAAATCTTATACTCTCTAAAATTTTAATGGACCTATTCATGCAATGAAAAAAAAAAATTTTCATTTGAATTCTGCATAACAGATTTAAGAACGAATAAAAACAATTATTATTGCTATAATTACTCCTAATTAGACAATATATGTAATTCCAATCAGATCTAGTCCGTCGAGTTTCGCCAATTCGAAATTTGGTCCACACGTTTTGTTGATTCCATTATAATTTGTTGCATTTTCTGCCATCAAATAGCATTTGTTATATACTTGAAGATAATTACGCGTACAATTATACTGATGATCTAATTAATTATCATAATTTGAGTAATTATCTCTAATTCAAACCATAATCACATTCGATGAGATACTCGTCGATTATTCTTGCATTTCTTACCCAATATGGCACAATTCGTCTACAAGCCTCGATTGGTCCAATCTGCAGTTTCTTTTTAAAATTTAATTGCCTTTTATTAAATTACGTACAAATTCATTGGTTGCAAACTGGATTTTCGCATTTTTACAAGACACTCCTACTTTCAGAAACTATCATCGATTTCAGAATTCAAATAATCAGAAAACCACGAACCAAATCTGTTCGTTTCGTGCTTTGTCCTCCACTTCTTCGACAAAAACTATGAAAGAGAGAATCATCGAAATCGTAATATTTTTCTTCTTCAGATTTTAGTATAACTGTTAGGTAAAAGTGAATTAGAATTCCTGAAATATATGCAAATTTGGATGAATTATTTCACGTTCTTTTGATCATTTCAAAATCCAATCTTTCCATTTCATTTTTCCCCAAAAAACAAGATTACAAGTCAATTCGAAGCAAAAAAAAAATCAGAAAGAAGGAATTTGACAAAAAGTGGAATTTTCGTTACGGGACTCAATAAAATGTTTATTACGGTAATTACCAAGAAACCCAATTCAATAAGGAGGGATAATTAATTTTTAAAATTCTTACCTAATTTTGTGAATGCGATCATATAGTTACAGCGTAGAAATCAAATTTCATTTTAAAGATTAAAAAAATACACGTATTATTAGATAATTTTTTATGTGTGAAAATATTCGTAATATAAAAAGATAACAGTTTTTTAGATTGATTTTAATTTTAAAAAATTAGTATAAAATAATATATTTGCTGGTGCGGCAGTCATTATCGTTGACAATTAACTTTCGAAGAGGAACAATAAAGCATGGATTGTAGTTTAAAAATAAATAAAATAATGTTCAGATTATCAACATTGCTCATCGTTACGACTTCGCTCACGTCATCTGATCGAATATTGGCGATTTCATTCGTCTGTCAGAAACCCAACGGCTCTCCTAAGGACCACAAACATCTTATTTTGTTGTCAAACATAAACGTGTTATATATACTGATATTTATTTGTTTGAAAAATTCGCAAATTTCAGATTGTTTCACAAGAAATTTATCGCTCTAGAAGATCACTAGTTATATTACAGGGTCGGGCATAATTACCGGTAATTTTTTTTGCGCCATGGTGACTCATGATGTCGCGTTTTTTTGAGCGCTCACAATTTTTTTTCCGGTTGTTTAATGTGTTTTCTATTGTTTTTCCAAGTTTCGGACAAAAATACTAATTTTCTGCCAAATGGTAAAGGCTAGTATCCATCGAGTCACTGTTTGCTCGCTATTCGATCAGGGAGTCAAAATTCCCATGATCATCAAGCGCCTCAAACTCCCTCCGAACACCGTTTATTCGACGATTCGCCGATATCAGGAGACTGGAGGACTTGATGACAGGCTTGGGAGAGGAAGAAAAGTTTCTGTTACGACTCTAGCTTAGGTGAAAGCCGTGAAGGAACGAGTGAGACAAAACGCTCATCGGAGCCTCTCAACGATGGCTTATGAGATGGGAATGTCCCGAAGATCGATGACAAGGATTGTCAAAGATAAATTTGGTCTTACCCCATATCGTGTGCGAAAAGAAGCTATTCCTCTGCCGCCAATAAGCAAAAAATACTCCAGAAAGGAAAACTTCTTGTGGAGCGCACGCGAGTCGGCGAACATTTGGTTACCGTGTTCTCCGACGAGAATCTTTTCACAGTGGAGCAAGAATTCAACTCCCAAAATCACAGGGTTTTTGCTAAGACCTCCCAAGACGCTTTTGACAACGGCAGAACCATTCACACCACTTCCCATCCCGCCAGTGTGATGGTATTTGGCGCTATATGCTCTGCGGGAAAGTGTCCGCTCGTATTCGTTAAAAAGGCGTTAAAATCAACGAGGAAGTCTACGTTGACATTTTGAAGGATCACGTATTGCCTTGGAGCCGAGATAATTTCAAAGGCCAACCGTGGGTGTTCCAACAAGATGATGCCCCTGCTCACAAAGCTAAATTCACTCAAGAGTGGTGCAAAGCGAATTTTTCGAGTATTATCGCTTCAGACGAATGGTCAGCTTCTTCGCAGGATTTGAATCCGCTGAATTACTATGTCAGGGGAATTTTGCAGAAGAAGGTCTGTGCCACACCCCATTCAAGTGTTGAGGATTTAAAAAAGAAGTTGGTCGAGGAATGGGACAAGATGTCAGTGGAATACTTGCGTGCAGTGGTGGATGCCTACCCAAAACGTCTTCGAGCCGTCATCAAGCAGAAAGGTGGCCGAGTTGAACAACTTTAGTATTTATATGTTTGTTACTACCCAGATAAACTTTTAGTTGAATCTCAACTTGTTCTGACTTTTACTTTTTGAAATACATCCGTTTGAACTTCTACCGGTAATTATGCCCGACCCTGTATACACCAAAAAAAAAGATAAAATAGAATTATTATACTGTATTTTTCATGAATTGAATTTTCGGAAAAAATGATTAGCCATGTGCCGACTTGTGAAATCGGTGGTAAATTTTCGGGATTCGCTGGTACCGGGAAAAAGCTCAAATACTGCGCACCCAAATGCATAATTTTCGAATATTTTGTTCAGAAAATAACCCTATCGATGTCTCAGGCAAATCAAATAAAATATTTTGAGAAATTCTAAAGTTTATTGATACGTTCTAAAACTTATTGAGAATAGATAAGTTTAAAAATAATTTTTTAAAGTCTTATAAGATTTTCTAAAATTTGTTGAGCAAATTCTAAATTATCTCAATAAATTCTAAAATCTTATAATAATTTCTAAAGTTCATTGAGAAAATTCTAAAATATTATAGAGACACGTTAGTTTCTCAATGAATCTCAAAATATTTTATTCGATTTACCTGAGAACACCGTGCGCCCAAATACAAGGATTCCAAGATTGGACAACCATCAATCAAGGCCCCTTTTCCTTCCTTCCAGAGCCGCGTATGTCGGATCCGTTTTTATCAACTCTCACCATTATAATCTACGCTTTATTTGTAATTTCCCCTCTTCATTGAAGAAATAAATCAGTTTTTCTTCGAAACGTTGTTAATTCCTAACGTATATAAAAGTGAGAGAGAAATAAAGGGAAGTGCCGCCCCACCACTATTCGACTTCTTTGTTCATCAAGTCAAAAAGTATGAGTCAATGAACATTGGCCTATATAGTGTGTACGTGTCGGTAGGACGGCAGCATAACCGATTTACTCTATTTATATGTGAAAAACCATACAAAGACTCATACGCTGGTTCACTTTGGCTGATTTCAAGTCAAAATCAATCCGATTTCAACCGTTCATGGTGACGTCGGAAAATTTTCTGTAAGTCATAAAAATTTTTATTTTTTTTTCAAAATAACATTGCCCAATATTTCTGATTTTGTTATTTCTCATTAAAATTCAGGAAAGACGTGATATAGAAAAGACACGGTTATATTTTGAGAAGTTTTTTGAAGGTTGTTTTGTTAGAAATACCATTTTGATGCGGGTAAAAATGATCTATCGAAAAATTTCAATAATTGATTAGTTTCTAAAAGTATTTTTAATAAATATGTTATCAAATAAAAACTGTGTTTATGTTGTTTTCATTAAACTAACGGAGACTACTGAAAATATCTAACCATATATTTCAAAAATTCCATTACAGCCGAGTTCGATCACGGCGAGTTCCACTCCGGGGTGCCACTCTAAAAATCAGGGGGCGAGTAAGAAACGGGGAGAAAAAAATTATCGGCAATTGTCTTTTTCTCGGTAATGGCAGCCAAAGATTTCACTTAGTCACTTAGTCACTTAGTCGGTTCGTCCTTCGCCTGTTGAGGCGCGAACCACAGCTTTCCAAGCTTTTCGGTCCTTGGCTTGGGTGGACCAGGGGGTGATAACGGCTCCTTCAGCTGTTCTTGTAGTGATCTCCTTCCGAAGCGAGTCAGACCATCTCATGGGAGGCCTTCCTCTTGGCCGGGTCCAATTCCACGGCCGCCACTCCGTTAGAAGAGTAGTCCATCTTCCAGCTGTTCTTCTAGCAACGTGTCCAGCCCAGGTCATCTTCCTCTTCGTGATGTGGTGTAGGGGGTCCCGAACTTTAGACATGATGCGGATGTCCTCTCGATGAAGATCTTGTTCACGTTGTTGTGATAACGTGAGGCCAACCAATCTTCGCTCAAGCGCAGCGTGACTAATTCGGACTCTCTCGGCAAGAGCTTTGGTGAAGGTCCAAGTCTCTGATCCTTAAGTCAACGCGCTCTGTGCGCGGGTTTTGTTACAGGAAATCAAATCGGTGGTGTTCTTGATTCCATTAAACGCTGCCCAAGCTGCTCTTCTCCTTCGGAAGATCTCCTTGACTAGCTCGTTTTTGGGGGTGAGTAGTCTTCCAAGGTACACGTATTCGTCAACATCGTCAATGATACTGACCGAATTCTGGTGCGTTAGGGTAACCTTGGCGGAGTCTGCGAAGGGGTTACGTAGGACTTTGGTCTTTCCAGCGGTAATCTGGAGCCCTACTTGTTCGCATCTCGCAACCATCTCACTTAGCATCTCGGATGCCGCTTGCGGACTGTGCGCTATGAGCACGACGTCGTCTGCAAACCGCAGGTGTGTGAGGTTGCGGCCATTCACTCGTAATCCTGGAGTGTTCGTATTGTCTTCTGAGTCGTTTTTGAATTGACTCCAAGACAATTCGCGGAAAACTTGCTCCAGGCACGCGGAGAAAAGGTTCGGCGAGATTGGGTCACCTTGCCTTACTCCTCTTCGAACAGGTATCTCTGTCGTATCTCTGTCTACCTGTCGATGGAATGGCGTGATGCTTGTGGAACAGTCAGAGTAACAACTTTGGAGTAGCTGGATATACGCTTCTTCAACGCCTTGGTCTCTTAGGCTCTGCCACACTGCTGAATGCTCAACACTGTCGAACGCCTTCTTGAAATCAACGAAGACAAGTGTGAGTGGGATTTGATATTCTCGTCCCACTTCTAGCAGTCTTTGGACAGAGTGGATGTGATCCACTGTTGAGAAGCCCTTGCGGAACCCGGCTTGTTCTACAGGTTGATTGGCTTCTAGTTTACTCCTGATTCTATTCAAGATGCATTTTGTGAAAGCCTTGTATAGAACAGGGAGTACCGTGATTGGCCTGTAGTTCTACTGGGCTCTACTCACAAAGAGCTTCGTGTAGAACGATTCCACTTCCTTCTCCATTTCTGTTCTAGAGGTGAGAGTTCTGCCTGTAGTGGAGCATTTGAGGCATGGAATCAGTGATTTGTATTCGTTCATGTCTCGAGCTACTCTCTTCAAGCTTTTGCGTTGATCGGCTGCTCCTAGTAACCGGGAATTGGTGAACTCCTTGTGATCTCGTTCGATTGCTTCTCGGCACTGATTTGAGAGGTTCTTGAAATTGGGATCGGACCTGCTCATGTTTCGTCTGCGCGAGAGCAATTGTTGTGTTTCGACAGAGATCCTATTGGTCCGGTGGTTTGATGGTTTAACAATGGCTTGGTCTTGTAGTTTCCTGAGTAGCGTTGTTAGATTAGAGTAATCTTCGTCAACGCTGTTGGCTACTGGAAGACTAACAATCGAGCTTATTGTTTTAGCCATCTCCGGGTCCAATACTTTCTTTGGCGCCTTTCTCTTTCTTCTTTTATCGTACTTTAGCCAATTTATGTTGAAGTGGATGTTCGCACGGAGAAGGCGGTGGTCGCTTCCTACTGTGCGCTTCCTACTCGCTTCCTACATTCGATTGAGTTCATTGAGGAGCTCAGAGAGTCTGGTTTCTGTAGCGAGCAATCTACAGTTGAAAGTGCCAATTCTGAAGTGAACTTTTCGTGTTTTTGGGGGCGATTTTCCATTAACCGAGACCAGACAATTGCCATTAGGCCCGGATTGCTCCCGTTCTGCTTTTCCTGTAACTGTCAATCCAGGGGCAGAGCTCGGGTCCGGGACATTTCTTCGCTTTATACTGTTTTTAGCGGACTGGGTCCCTGTTTACTTCTTCCGGCTTGCTAGGCCGAATCGAAGCCGCCCGGATGAGGAGTATTCAACTCTACCCTCGGCCTGCGTGGGACAGTGTACTGATTAGCCTGAGCATGTTCCACTGGGGTGACGAAATCCCCAGTTATGTAGAGGAGCATGAACAGTTTATCTTCTTCGCCACGAAGAGGCTCAGTAACACAAGAAACAAGCAAATAACAATCATTTTTAACTATTTTCAACTGAAAGAAGTTCATTTGAATTTAATGCCAAAAATATATTATTTCATTCTAATTTCTTTTGGAATGCAACAAATGAATGAATTTTTACGAACTTCAGAAATTTATAAAGAAATACAATTTTATTAGCACTCTGGTAAATTAAAATCAATAAAAAAAACTGTTATCTTTTCATATTGCGAATCCCCTATATTCACACATGAAAAATTCTCTAATAATACGTGAGTTTTTTCAAATCTTTAAAATGAAATTCGATTGATTTCTACGTTGAAACTATATGATTGTATTCACAAAATTAGGTAAGAATTTCAGAAATTAATTATCCCTTCTTATTGCATTGGGTCAATATTCTGAAATAAAGGTTTCATTGGGTCCCGTCACGAGAATGCCATTTCTTGAATAATTTATTTTATTTTTAATTTCACTTTGAAACCGATCAAGTTTTTAAAAAAATGAAATGGAAAGATTGGATTGTGAAATGATCAGAAGAACGTGAAATAATTCATCCAAATTTGCATATATTTCAGGAATTCTAATTCACTTTTTCCTAATAGTTATACTAAAATCAGAAGAAGAAAAATATTACGATTTCGATGATTCTCTCTTTCATAGTTTTTGTCGAAGAAGTGGAGGACAAACTACGAATCGAACTGATTTGGTTTGTGGTTTTCTGATTATTTGAATTCTGAAATCGATGATAGTTTCTGAAAGTAGGAGTGTCTTGTAAAAATGCGAAAATCCAGTTTCCAGCCAATGAATTTGTACGTAACTCAATAAAAGGAAATTAAATTTGAAAAAGAAACTGCAGATTGGACCAGTCGAGGCTTGTGGACGAATTGTGCCATATAGGGTGAGAAATGCAAGAATAATCGACGAGTATCTCATCGAATGTGATTATGGTTTGAATTAGAGATAATTACTCAAATTATGATAATTAATTAGATCATCAGTATAATTGCCCGCGTAATTATCTTCAAGTATATAACAAATGCTATTTGATGGCAGAAAATGCAACAAATTATAATGGAATCAACAAAACCTGTGGAGAAAATTTCGAATTGGCGAAACTCGACGGACTAGATCTGATTGGAATTATTGAGAGAATATTCAAACCACCAGTTCCAGTTTGGATGGATTTTCTCACAAATTATGAGGGAATTTTTTCTGAAAATATTCATGAATCAGATGATCTAAGAGATGACGATGAATATTTCGATTTGAGAGAACAGTTCATTGGGAAATTTGGCCCTATCAAACCAATTGATATCAAAGACGACAATATTCTTTTTATATGTGAAAAACCATACAATGACTCATTCGCTGGTTCATTTCTGGTTGAGTTCACGTCAAGTTTATTTAATTTCAGCTGTTCATGGAGACGTCGGAAAGTTTTCTGAAATATTTTTCGAAGAATACGCGCAACCGAATAATCAAGTGTATCCGACATTTGGAAAATATGGGTAAGTCGAATTGGAGAATTCTCAATTTTGATGAAAATCCTAGAAATTCATACCACCCAAATGAAGCAAGCACTAAAGATGAAGACAGGATATGCAGCGTATGTCGATTGATAGTTTCAAATTAATATCATATTGTAAGTGAGTCATAGGGGCAAAACCAGGTCGATCAGCGACCGGAAGGAGGCCAATATATATTTAATCAACCCTCCGACCGGAAGCAATAATCCAAGGCCTTTATCAATGCCACCAGCTCACCCCCTATATAAGCGATGCTCGTTAAACGAACGAGGAGGTAGGAAGCCGGGAGACACGTCTTAAGTCCACGCTATTTCGTTACTCATTCCATCGTTCATAAATAAACTCTTAGTTGTTTATTGTTTGTTTCCAACACGAATCAATGAACATGGAAGGAGCCGGGAACCCTGACCACTCGGCCGAGGTCACGCAATTCCCGCACTGGTAGCAGCGAGTGGTTTGTCTCCCTCGTTTCCTTCCCTCCACCGGTACCATAGTTTAGTTTTATTTTTTTCGTTTTGTTATGTTGTCGTCTGCGGATATTATGGGATAAAGTTGTTCTCCTGCGCAGGAACCGCGTCGATTTTTGGGAAGTCGCGCTCGCAGAAGTGTTCATCGTTTTTGCTTTGTTCATTTGGAGTACATTTTTGAGTTGACTGGGCCCAGTCTGGTTAGGCGAGCGCGCACTGATGGAATGCCGTCAGTTTTCAAAGAGTCTATTTTTGGCATCATTTTGGAAAAGACTCTACTTGAAGACGTTGTCTTCACCTCATTTCAACACATCCTACGATTTAATATCGGAAAACCATTGCTCTTTAATCAATTCACGTCTCTTCATTTTTCAATAAAAACGCAAGGTCTGGCTATTTTTTTTATTAAAACCCAACCATTGATTAAAAATTTTTTAATATATAGCCTCGTTCCCGCATCTACCGCTATCAGTGCCTCTTTCATTTTACAGATGGCTCTAGCAAAGAGTCTCTCTCTCAGCGATCTTTCCGAGATTCGCATTTCTTGTGCCAAACCATTTTCGCGTATGCAAGATTCCGACACCGTCAAGGGATCCCAATTGAAGACTCTTCAATCCGCGTGCGTGACTGACTTCGAGGTCACACACGGAGTTATGAGATCTCTTGCCGAAGGAGCTGAAAACCGCATCAAAGGCTTTGCCGAGATTCCGAGAATCAATACGGTAACAGCCTCGATGCGGCCAAGCTCGCAAGTCCCAATTTTTGGTGGTTCACCAAACGATACCTTCTCCGCATTTTTGCGATCCTTCAATGATCATGCTAATACAGCAAAACCTCCTTTGGGAGACCTCGAAAAGAGGAATATTTTCTTGACTTATTTGACAGACGCAGCCAGAGACCGCGCAGAGGAGTTCCTGGAGCAAGAGAGCGAAGCCTCGTTCGCAACCTTGGTTAACCATCTAAAGGTAAAATACGAAGATCCGGTAAGAGCAGAACTTTCGCGCCAGCAACTCCGAACAACGAACCAGCTTCCGGGCGAGTCCGTAGATGAGTTTGCAGCTAAGGTCAGAAAACTCGCAAATTCGTCGTACCTCGGATACTCGCGTGAATATATCAAGGCCAAAACCCTAGAAGCGTTTTTGGACGGGCTCAAATACGACATAAAATTTCACGTTAAGGCCAGTAACCCAAGAACCTTCGAGGACGCCCTCAATTCCGCAGTGAGGTACGAGATTTTGCTTCAAGAAGCAGCAAGGGCTAACACCATCCACCCACAAACCCTCCCCATTCACCCAGACAAAGAAAGTTTCTCTCAGCGTTTACCGACCAAATTCCATTGCGTATGACTCTACCGCCACCCTCTGCAAAATCATTCAAACCACGTCCACTTTCTCCGTTAACCTTTTTGGATCCCGCTACATCGAAACAAATTCCAAGCAAGCAACCGTTTCGGCAGAAGAATGCAAACTAATGATGAATCATCAACGTTGCTCATTCGGTGACCTTCAGCCAAGAGACGGCATTTTTAAAACCAATAACGCCCACAGAATCGAATGGCCAAACTTTCTAATCGGCGCCCTATCTCCAGCAAAAACCGTTGTAACAAATACAGGGTGTCATTTAAGTTCCCGCACAAAAGTTTGACGCCATGAAGAGCTTGGCTGTCGCACTTTTCGTGCACCAATACAATTTATTTTTGTTAAATAAGGTATATTTTACTTACTTTCCAAGTTTCACCTCATTCGGATGTGTTTCCGAGAAATGGCGAAGGCTAACATCCATTGCGCTTCCATTATCGAACTTCATAAGCAAAATGTGAGCTCGAGAGACATCATTCAACGGGTCGGTGTGCCTCGTAGAACGGTTTGCGACACCATCAAACGTTTCAAGGAGCTAAATACGACCAGTCACCGTCCCAGACAAGGAAGACTCGTCTCAGTAACCACTCCTCAGAAGATCAACGCCGTCAAATCGAGGATCAGGCGAAACCCCCACAGGAGCATGAGAAAGATGGCGTTAGACATAGGAATGAGCATCTTCGCTATGGAACAAATTGTCAAAACGAAGCTTGGACTGACCCCATATCGTGTCCAAAAAGCGGCAATTCTATCGGCCGTCAGCAAGCTGAGACGCTTCGAAAAAGCAAAACGACTTCTTGCTCGCACGCGGTCTGGACAACACCTCGTCACTGTCTTCTCCGACGAGAAGCTGTTCACTGTGGAGACGGCATTCAACTCACAAAACCATTGAGTACTTGCCCAGACATCCCAGCAAGCTTCTGAGAAAAGAAGAACATATCATCCAGCCTCACATCCTGCCAGCATGATGGTTTTCGTTGCCATCTGCTCAACCGGGAAGTGCCCCCTGGTTTTCGCGGATCAGGGGGTGAAAGTGAACAAAGAAGTCTACGTTCGGGACATTTTGGAGAAGCATGTGATGCCCTGGACCCAAACGCATTTCGGTGGGCAGAAATGGGTCTTTCAACATGACGGAGCAGCCGCCCACACTGCCAAAACTACTCAGGAGTGGTGCCAGACCCATTTTCCCGACTTCATCAAGTCATCCGAATGGCCTGATTGCTCCCCAGACCTGAACCCGCTTGACTTTCCCGTGATGGGGTCTTGCAGGAGAAGGTCAACGCAAAACCCCACTCAAGTATAGAGGCTCTGAAGAAGACATTACTGGCGGAATGGGACAATCTTTCCATCGAATACCTGCGTACCACAGTCGCATCCTACCCGAAGCGTTTCCGTGAAGTCATAGCTGCGAAAGGAGGCCGAATCAAAAAGAGTTAATAGATAAATATTTGTTATACTATAGATAAAAAATATTTTGAGTCTCGTTTGATTTGGACTTTTAGTTTCAGAAATATACGTCTTCAAAGTTGTGCGGGAACTTAAATGACACCCTGTAATTGCCTCATGCTCACAACCAGAATTGTAATGCGTTTTAATCAAAAATTTCCCGAGTCTCCCGCGGGGTCCATGAGGTGTTGCGACTACACAACGGGCTTCTGCAACCAACGCCAGGGAGCGGCATTCATGTGGAAACCAAACCCAGAACAGAGTTGCCGTTTCATAAAACTGCGGACCATGTCCGGTCACCAATCAGATAACATTTGGCTGTCTGAAAACAACGAATTCGCACTGTCTTTTAACTCTTCAAATCCAATAATCGAAGACTGTGGCAAATCTCTCGTAGTCACAGATCAAGGCTTCGCTGTCCCAACCAGACGAATTGCCAAACGGGAAATAGTCCCACCCTCTATCACCAACCTAACAAACTTTGTCTCGTCAAACCAACTTTCGGCCCAGCTCTTGGCAGCAGAGAAGGATATTTTAGAGTCCTCCTCTCTTTGGTTTGCTCACTATTTCTTATCATGGTGCGCGTCCTTCAACGCACTCGCAGCGTCTGCCGTTGCAGCAGCAGCAAGCCACCCCTCACTGTTCGCGCGCCAAATACTCAACCAATCTAACATTCAAGCAACCTTCCTCGGCAAAAACACATTAGCCATTAAAACTTGCTCAGTAATTCCACAATCATCCTTCTCCATCGTCCCTTTCACTAATATTTGTTACTCTCGACCATCAATCAAGATCAACTTGCCCAATAACTCCACGCTCAACACTTTCATAGACCCCATTACCCAAATCATCACCAATGAAGCCAACCAAGTGCCGTGCGCACTGATTTCCAACTTTGAATACATGTTCGAAAACCATCTAGTACGCATCAATCCCTTTTCAGGAACTATAGAAAATACACCAAGACACTTGCTTAAATCGATTTCCCCATTTAGCATCTCAACCTCCGACCTCGTGCCATCTACGTTGAAACTATATGATTGCATTCACAAAATTAGGTAAGAATTTTAGAAATTTATTTGTTTTTTATTGCATTGGGTCCCGTCACGAGAATGCCATTTCATGAATAATTTATTTTATTTTTAATTTCACTTTGAAACCGATTAATTTTTTGGAAAAATGAAATGAAAAGATTGGATTGTGAAATGATCAAAAGAACGTGAAATAATTCATCCATCTATTTCAGGAATTCTAATTCACTTTTACCTCATAGTTATACTAAAATCAGAAGAAGAAAAATATTACGATTTCGATGATTCTCTCTTTCATAGTTTTTGTCGAAGAAGTGGAGGACAAAGCACGAATCGAACTGATTTGGTTTGTGGTTTTCTGATTATTTGAATTCTGAAATCGATAATAGTTTATGAAAGTAGGAGTGTCTTGTAAAAATGCGAAAATCCAGTTTGCAGCCAATGAATTGGTACGTAATTTAATAAAAGGCAATTAAATTTGAAATAGAAACTGCAGATTGGACCAGTCGAGGCTTGTAGACGAATTGTGCCATATTGGGTGAGAAATGCAAGAATAATCGACGAGTATCTCATCGAATGTGATTATGGTTTGAATTAGAGATAATTACTCTAATTATGATAATTAATTAGATCATCAATATAATTGCCCGCGTAATTATCTTCAAGTATATAACAAATGCTATTTGATGCCAGAAAATGCAACGAATTATAATGGAATCAACAAAACCTGTGGAGAAAATTTCAAATTGGCGAAACTCGACAGACTAGATCTGATTGGAATTATTGAGAGAATATTCAGACCATCAACTTCAGTTTGGATGGATTTTCTCACAAATTATGAGGGAATTTTTACTGAAAACATTCATACATCAGATGATCTAAGAGATGACGATGAATATTTTGATTTGAGAGAGCGGTTCATTGGGAAACTTGGCCCTATCAAACCAATTGATATCAAAGACGACAATATTCTATTTATATGTGAAAAACCATACAAAGACCTATTCGCTGGTTCATTTTTAGATGAATTCCAGTCTTAATCAATTCGATTTCAGCTGTTCATGGAGACGTCGGAAAGTTTTCTGAAATATATTTCGAAGAATACGCACAACCGAATAATCAAGTGTATCCGACATTTGGAAAATATGGGTAAGTCGAATTGGAGAATTCTCAATTTTTATGAAAATCCTAGAAATTCATACCAACCAAATGAAGCAAGCACGAAAGATGAAGACAGGATATGCAGCGTATGTCGATTGATAGTTTCAAATTAATATCATATTTAGAAATTTATGGGTTCTTTTTCTGATTTCGGACAGCATCAGCTTATTAGATTCAACGAGGATCATTCTTTGAAACTCTCAATTCCTCCGAGTTATTTCTCGCAGACCAGATATGTTCATACCGGAATCAAAGATGCCACCAATTCAACAAGATCGTGTGATGAATTCGAGAAGGAAGAGATCTGTAATACAAGAAGGAACTTGACAGCATCAAAGATAATGATAGCGAATGAAAGGTGATCAGTGAAATCCAATCCAAAATTTATTTTCATATAGTAATTGGCAATTAACATCAGCTCCTTTGGGTCAACGATCTCCAATGTATTGCCAGTCAGGTAAGAATTTTCGAGAAAACGAGACAATTTAATCAGTTTAAAGGGTACTACAGTTTCGATGGAAACGGCTATTGTCGGAGTGATTTCACTCCGTTTATCAAAGGAACTTATATGACATGCCATAAGGTCAGTCAACTCAAATAAAATTTATTAATTTCACATAGGCTGTTAACATGTGGAGAAATTATTTTGCCGCGAACGAAATTTGCGAAATCGACATAGGACAAAATACATGTAGACATTGCAAAAACCTATCCGGAAAATTAAGCGAACCTGAAAGTGTGGAGGAATTATATCATCTCATCTGTAAGGATTTCTACCACAGATTATTTCTGTTTTTGATTATTCTTCTAATCATAGAATAGTCTAAAGAATAACAAATCAATTTTCAGCGATAGCCAAAGACGGCTGGAATTACCGTCTTGGTGTCAGATACTACTACGAGTCCAAGGCTTTTTATCGGGATTCCGGTACTGGTCACCGGGAAACAATTTTCGACTTCTATTGGTCGTTTTGGGATAGGACCTATTCGCCTGCACCACCAGGGCGAATCATAGTCCTTACGAAAAACAAGCTTCTCGTGTTAGCAGAGTATGTCTTCAATAGTTTTATTTGGAATTTTCAACAAAAATTGATTGTAAATACATATGCTAACTCGAAAAAGCATAGTTTAACTATCACTAAATTTGATCAAATTAAAAGAATCGGGCGAAGGTGATTCTGATAGATTCTCATTAAAATAAACAAACATTTCTCTTTCGTAATTCTCAAATTAATATTTTAAAATTTACATTAAATTTCAAAATTCGCTACAGTTCGCACAGACAAAATAAATATGCTTTTCATCCACTTTATTGGCCGATTATTAAAATTAATAAATATAGATTTATGGTGGATATGGGATTCATGTGCCAATTCAATGTCGAACGACCGGATTCTGTTCAAAAACTTTATTGAATAAACATTTTTTTTAAATGTAATTGTTAATTAAAAAAAGTTACCTTTCCCTTCTCCATTCTATCTGCGTTATAGAATCTTTTCGCTTATTCAATTTTTTTTATTCGAATGGATTTCAAAAAGAAAAGAAGTTGAAAATGAAATTAATTTTCGCGTGAAACGTATTATTCGGTTCATTCATTCCACGAGATTTTTTCATTCGTAATCGGTTGTGAATTGCTTCCAATCTGCTCTTGAAATGCGATTTTTGATTCTTCTCTCCTTTTTCGTTTTGTTCTCATTCGAGGAAGTGCTTTGGGGTAAGTTGCTCAATTTAACACACTCGATTTCTATTTTTTCCTTTTCAGACTGTTCGTCTGATATTAGATGCGTTCTTGGCGGATGGTGCGAAGATAAAGACCTAAAATGCGTACAGCCCCCAGGATTCCCTGAGCCGAGCTGCTGCAGTGAGTATAATTGAACATTTCAAAAAATTCATTTATTCGAATTTCAGCACAAAACCCCAAATGCTTAAGCGGATGGGAATCTAGCATAAAAATTGATGGTGACACTATCACATGCGATCTTGCGAACACTTCAATCGAGGACTGTTGTTGTATGTCGTTTAATTGCTAAAATGGAATCTGTAGTCGGACGAATCTGACCACAATTTTTATTGATTTCAATGCTCTCTCGATTTCATGAAAATGTCTAACAAATGGGGCACCTACGTGATTAAATTTTGATGGGAAATGGTCTTAAAAATATTTACAACTATCTAATACGAATACTAATCCAATACTAATACTAATCTATCTTTCGAAATGGTCTCGCACGGGCTAACAGATTATTTTGTAGTTTATGCGTCTCAACGAAATGCGGAAATCATAGAAAAAATAAATCGTTCACGTGAAAACAAGAAAATAAGCGTTCACACGCGGTGAGACCTTTTCAAGGCGCATGCAGTCGCTGGACGCCGACTATATATATATATATAGCATATAGTATAGTATATAGTATAAATGTATAGCCCTAACTGATCTAACTAGTGAATTATGATTCTATGCAGATAACGTTGAAAAAAAAATAATAGTTTTTACGAGTTTTTGACGATTTTTCTCTTTCCTGCAGTTTTTAAAGCAAATCCTGCAGATTATTCACATCGACTTGTATTTTATTTGAAATTATTATATTTTATTTTTTATTTTTATCGTGTTTTTTTTACTATGATTGCTCATAATCACCACTTTCAGTTATTGTTCATCCAAAGTCGTTGCTCAATCACCCGTTGTTCGACTATACAAGTAAAAACTATCATAATCACAAGATTTCAGCTAATAACTTTAATACAGAATCGACAGAAGACCATCCACAATGCGAATCGAACATTGACTGCGGACCCAAAATGTTCTGCGACTACCTGATTAACAACGAAACGAGAGCAATTTCTAATAGAACTGGATGTTTCAACAGTAAGTTTAATTCTTAGTTCACTAATAAAAAACATTCAGATTTTAAAAAAATCTAGCCTGGAATGCAAAACTAATCGAACAATCTTGTTTCAGTCACGAAAAGAGCGGACACCGCGACGAAATTTCTTTTTGATATTGGAATTCGGATGTGCAAATCGGACGACGAATGTGGCGAATTCGACTGCTTGGATGTGACTAACGAAACCTATGGATTCAGCGGAACACGTGAATTCTGCCAGATCAACGTTGAAGCTCCCGCCAAGAAGCCGCTCGTCCCGTGTTCAGATGATATGGATTGTGTCCATTTGATGAATGGAATGGTCGGAACCGCCGGACTGATTCCCAAGTAAACCATTTTCTGAAAATTATACTTTTAGTCCACGTTTTCAGCGCGTATTGCAATAAAACAGGAGATTTCTGTTGTTCCGGATTGCTGGACGTCTGCTTTGGCGGCAATCTCGTCCGGCCATTGCGTAAGTGCGAAGCTGGAACAATGGCCGGATTTGAGACCTGCAATCCGGACATGGGAAATGGGGATCTCCTGGGATTCTGCACCGACATCGGAGTCTGCTGTGAAGGTAACAATTTTCAAATGAATAATTCAATATTAAACTCAATACGTTCTTAACAAATACGTTTTAGGCCCTTATGAAGAGCCTGTGGTTTGCCCGGACGGTGTGCATCCGCTCTTCATAGAGCCGGCGTGCCACCGTGGAGATTCCGGATACCTGGAGTGCCCACAAAACATCGACAATTGCACTTGTGTAATGGGGTGGCCGTGCCCGTCAAGTAATCAAATTTGATTCATTCGCATTTAATAACTTTATTTTCAGTTGCCGCCAACTCGTTGTTGGTCAATTTCGGCCGCCCGTTTGTAGGCCAGATTTCGTGCGATCCGTCGCGCCCGATCTGCAAACGGGCGGTCAACGGGTACTGTCACCCCGAAACAAAAACGATTGCGCTATATGGGAGGTTTTTCCCGGATTTCTTCGGGTTTGTCGAAACCAGAAAATGCAAAATCAACAGGTATAAACGGCAATAATTCTAATAAAAGAAAACAATTTCAGCGACTGCGAGACTAACGAAGTGTGCGTCTATTATCTCGAAGAAGGTCAATGCGCGGCTTTCCCCAATCCGAATTTCCTGGTAACAGATTAGTATTAGAGAACAATCAATAATCGATTAAATTTCAGGAAAATGAGAACGAAGAAGATGACGGTTGGGCCGAATGGGCGGTGGATTTGTACCGGCAAACCGCGTATGGAATAGCCATGTATTTTGTCCTATGCGTCTTTCGCACCATGCTCTAGCGTAAAAAAAATCTCCCCATATGTCAGAAGCCTGTGTGAAATCAATAAATTTTATTTGTGTTAACTGACCTTATGGCATGCCATATAATTTCCTTTGATAAACGGAGTGAAATCACTCCGACAATAGCCGTTTTCATCGAAATTGTAGTACCCTTTAAATTGATAAAATTGTCTCGAATTCTCGAAAATTCTTACGTGACTGGCAATACATTGGAGATCGTTGGCCGAAAGGAGCTGATGTTAATTGCCAATTACTACATATAATGAAATAAATTTTAGAAATTGGTGGGAATTCAATGATCACCTTCCATCCGTTATAATTATCGTCGATGCCGTCAAGTTCCTTCTCGCATTACAGACTTCATTCCCGAATTCACCACACGATCGGGTTGAATTGGTAGCTTTTTTGATTCCCGTGTGAACATATTTGGTCTGCGAGAAATAACTCGGAGGAATTGAGAGTTTCAAAGAATTATCCTCGTTGAATCTAATAAACTGATGCTGTCCGAAATCAGAAAAAGAACCCATCAATTTCTAAATATGATATTAATTTGAATCTATCAATCGACATACGCTGCATATCCTGTCTTCATCTTTCGTGCTTGCTTCATTTGGGTGGTATGAATTTCTAGGATTTTCATCAAAATTGAGAATTCTCCAATTCGACTTACCCATATTTTCCAAATGTCGGATACACTTGATTATTCGGTTGCGCGTATTCTTCGAAAAATATTTCAGAAAACTTTCCGACGTCTCCATGAACAGCTGAAATCGAATTGAAATGATTTTGACTAGAATTCATCTAAAAATGAACCAGCGAATGAGTCTTTGTATGGTTTTTCACATATAAATAGAATATTGTCGTCGTTTATATCAATTGGTTTGATAGGGCCAAATTTCCCAATGAACTGTTCTCTCAAATCGAAATATTCATCATCATCTCGTAAATCATCTGATGTATGAATATTTTCAGAAAAAATTCCCTCATAATTTGTGAGAAAATCCATCCAAACTGAAGTTGATGGTCTGAATATTCTTTCAATAATTCTAATCAGATCGATTCTGTCAAGTTTCGCCAATTCGAAATTTTCTCCACAGGTTTTGTTGATTCCATTATAATTTGTTGCATTTTCTGGCAGCAAATAGCATTTGTTATATATTTGAAGATAATTACGCGGACAATTATACTGATGATCTAATTAATTATCATAATTCAAGTAATTATTTCTAATTCAAACCATAATCACATTCGATGAGATACTCGTCGATTATTCTTGCATTTCTCACCTTATATGGCACAATTCGTCCACAAGCCTCGACTGGTCCAATCTGCAGTTTCTTTTTCAAATTTAATTGTCTTTTATTGAATTACGTACAAATTCATTGGTTGCAAACTGGATTTTCGCATTTTTACAAGACACTCCTACTTTCAGAAACTATTATCGATTTCAGAATTCAAATAATCAGAAAACCACAAACCAAATCAGTTCGATTCGTGCTTTGTCCTCCACTTCTTCGACAAAAACTATGAAAGTGAGAATCATCGAAATCGTAATACTTCTCCGCTTCAGATTTTAGTACGACAATGAGGTAAAAGTGAATTAGTATTCCTGAAATATCAAATATCAGAATGCAATAATGTTGACGGATATACATAAAACAATCATTCCAGTAATTAAGAAGAAACCAAATTGAATTAAAGCAATGTAATTTCTTAAATTCTCACCTAATTTTGTAAACACATCCATAGAATCGCAACGTTGAAATCAACTAATTGTCATTTTTAAAAGTTGAAAAATAAACGTATCTTTGCAATTTAATATTCCGAAAAAAAGATTCAGTCTATCATTTTAAAGTCACTTAGCCTCGAACCCTTCAAGCGAATCCGATTAATTCGTCTGATCTTTTATTCTAAACTACTGCCGCATTATTGCTTCAATGTATGCGGTAATTGCGATTATTGCCACACCCACAGATTCAAAGCATTCGTTCGATCGAATCTCGGTTCGTTATGCCATGTTTTCGTCTTTTGTTATTCTTGATTAAAACAATTATTTTAGGATGAGAAAAGTCAATGTCTCTCATTTAATTTGAAAATAATGCTGACAATGATGTTAGAAGACTTCAATACTTTTTTATTCCGCATATCGACCAACTTTTTTCATCTCGGTGGTTGAAGCAATATTGAGTGAGTTTCAAATCGCACACTATCTAATAATAACTATTAAACTTTTAGATTTGCCGTCTTTTTTAGGCTGAATGAGGACGAACGAGAGTACATGGAAATAAGAGAATTGAAGACAATTATTACTTTATCTCACTAGTGAGCAAATTATTTTTCAATTAATGTCTTATATTCCAGGTATTTCCAGTCTCACTATTTTCGACAAGTTCGAATGTTAAAATCATTGCCAGTTCAAAAGACATTATTACATCTACGGACTTAAGCAATATTTTCGCGCTAAAAAGTATGCATTAACAATTAAAGAAATAATCAAAATTTCTATTTCGTCCCCTTGGCTGTGTTTGCGGATCAACTTGGTATGACCTCAAAGCATTTATTGAGAAACATTTATTGATTTCCAGATGGCTATGGAGACTGCGGGATTATGAAAATCCGTTTTGTAAAGAAAAAAAAACGTATAAATGATGTTAATTATGTGCATAAATTATTGATTGATATCCGGTCAAAAACCAATTGTAATGTGTCCCGAAGAGATGAATATGTCCGCAGATTTGATATATCCTCTATTTTTTGAAGCTGGTCTTGTATTGTGCCAATCTTGGAATTTTAAAATACGATTGTTGTATTGTTATAAGATATTTATTCTACGTAGTTAATAAAACAAACGAAAATTTGAAAAAAAATTAATTCTTGTTAGTAAAACATTGGATAAAAGGAAATACTATTGAGAACTGGATAAAATAATCGAAAACCAAAACGAATTATTTTGTAGCAAACCATAATTTGATAAAAACACAATTCAACTTTAAATAGAAATTTAAATAAGAAAATTAACGATTTTTAATATCTCTATAGAAGTAGAACATTCAAAAACAGTGGAAAATCACAGAAGAAATAGGAATTTTAAAGAAATTTAAGAATTTTCATACGGCCATACAAATAGAACATTGAGAAAACGACAAAGGCAGCGAAGTGGGAAATCACATAATTTAAGTGAAAGGACGGGTCAAATAATAAACGATACCGAGCAAAAACAGGGCTGTCATCACAAGTGTTGGAATGATGATCATGGCTTCTTCGCGGGAGACATAATCGGCGATGGTCACTTTTCCATTGGCCAGCGCTTTGAGAAACTGCAAAACAAAAAATGAAATATTCAAATGAATATTCAAAACTGGGGAAAAATATAATTTTAGGGTACGGTACACAAAGTCCGCAAACACTTTGACAGTGAATGCACACTATCAAATCTGAGATTTTTCCACTTTTCGTTATTTAATTTGCGTTTTATTGAATTTTTCTAGAATTTTACCTCGTCTTTATCATTCGAAGCGCCCGAAATTGCATCTTGACCAATATCTTTGAGTTCCTTCATCAATTCTTCTATTTCGGCAGTGATTGCATTGGAAACAACATCGGGAATGAAGAAGAATCCAAAAACGATAATGATGAATAACGGGGCACCGTATAGAAAGGCCTTCAAGAACACTTGTGTGCTTCGTCTCATATGCTTTTCGTTTGATTTTTCCATTCTTGCACGCTTATTGTTTCTTCTTCTTTGGTGCATTCTTTTCTTTTGCTTCATCACCCGTCTTCCTCTTCCTCTTCGGAAGGTCTTCGTCCACTTCTTTCTCTTCTCAGCCTCGCTCAGTTCCGACGAATAAAGAGAAGACGGCGTTTCGGTCGACGTAACGCACTCACATGTTTGCTTCGTGTGCCGTGTGCCGTACTTCTCCCGCCGCCAATTCTCCAGAATCTCTTCGTGCCGTTCCTCCATTCGCCTCATCATCATCTCTTCGTACGCCTCTTCCAGCGCTATTCTTTGGTCGTAGGCGTTCGGGAAATATCGTACTTCGAAGAACCGATAAATCCTGAAGCACACCCACACGATGGCTATTCCATACGCGGTTTGCCGGTACAAATCCACCGCCCATTCGGCCCAACCGTCCTCTTCCTCTTCATCATTCTCATTCTCCTGAAATTTAATGATTATTGATTGTTCTCTAATACTAATCTGTTACCAGGAAATTCGGATTGGGGAAAGCCGCGCATTGACCTTCTTCGAGATAATAGACGCACACTTCGTTAGTCTCGCAGTCGCTGAAATTGTTTTCTTTTATTAGAATTATTGCCGTGTATACCTGTTGATCTGGCACTTCCTGGTTTCGACGAACCCGAAGAAATCCGGGAAGAACCTTCCATAAAGCGCTATCGTGTGGGTCACGGGGTGACAGTACCCGTTGACCGCCCGTTTGCAGATCGGGCGCGACGGATCGCACGCAATCTGGCCTACAAACGGGCGGCCAAAATTGACCAACAACGAGTTGGCGGCAACTGAAAATAAAGTTATTAAATGCGAATGAATCAAATTTGTTACTTGACGGGCACGGCCACCCCATTACACAAGTGCAATTGTCGATGTTTTGTGGGCACTCCAGGTATCCGGAATCTCCACGGTGGCACGCCGGCTCGATGAAGAGCGAGTGCACACCGTCCGGGCAAACCACAGGCTCTTCATAAGGGCCTAAAACGTATTTTTTTAAGAACTTATTGAGTTTAATATTGAATTATTCATTTGAAAATTGTTACCTTCACAGCAGACTCCGATGTCTGTGCAGAATCCCAGGAGATCCCCATTTCCCATGTCCGGATTGCAGGTCTCAAATCCGGCCATTGTTCCAGCTTCGCACTTACGCAATGGCCGGACGAGATTGCCGCCAAAGCAGACGTCCAGCAATCCGGAACAACAGAAATCTCCTGTTTTGTTGCAATAGGCGCTGAAAACGTGGATTAAAAGTATAATTTTCAGAAAATGGTTTACTTGGGAATCAGTCCGGCGGATCCGACCATTCCATTCATCAAATGGACACAATCCATATCATCTAAACACGGGACGAGCGGCTTCTTGGCGGGGGCTTCAACGTTGATCTGGCAGAATTCACGAGTTCCGCAGAATCCATAAGTTTCGTTAGTCACATCCAAACAGTCGAATTCGCCACATTCGTCGTCCGATTTGCACATCCGAATTCCAATATCAAAAAGAAATTTCGTCGCGGTGTCCGCTCTTTTCGTGACTGAAACAAGATTTTTCGATTAGTTTCACATTCCAGGCTAGATTTTTTAAAAGCTGAATGTTTTTTATTAGTCAAATAAGAATTAAACTTACTGTTGAAACATCCAGTTCTATTAGAAACTTCCCTATCCTTGTTGACCAGGTAGTCGCAGAACATTTTGGGTCCGCAGTCAATGTTCGATTCGCATTGTGGATAGTCTTCTGTCGATTCTGTATTAAAGTTATTAGCTGAAATCTTGCGATTATGATAGTTTTTACTTGTATAGTCGAACAAAGAGTGATTGAGCAACGACTTCGGATGGACGATATCTGAAAGTGGTGATTATAAGATCCTAAGGTTTCACAAACGCGAATTTCGATTTAAAACCACAAAAAAGAAATTATAAAATAAAAACATGATAAAAAATAAAAATGATAAACATGATTTAAATATATATTGGCCGCCGACAGGGTTGCATAATATTACGTATTATCACAACAGACGGATTTGACCAATTTTATTAGCAATTTTGGATTGCCTGCTGTATTTTTCATGTATTTAATTTTCAAAAAATAATATTTAGCTATGTTAAATAAAAATTATTTCAGTAACCGATCTCAAAAAGCAGATCCACCCTGGACAATTTAATTTTTTGGGCGGTATTTCAAATTTCGTTCTAATCAGTGGAATTTTTTGAATTTACCCCGGGACAAGTTTTCCTGGAAACCCATAATTTTCGTCTCACGAATGATTCCGGGAAAAAAAATCCGCAAACACCGTGCGCGCAAATGCACAATTTTACTTATAATGATTTTATTTTGAAGCTATTTTTGTTTTTTTACGCAATATATTGCGCTTTTTATTAATTTCTGGAATTTTTGGCTTCTACAATCATTTCCTGAAAATTTCAAAGATTTAAAATTCGAACCCGTTATGAAATTCCTTTTCTAACTTTTGACGCGTGCTTGTATCATCTTATTACATTTCTTTTTTTTTTTTGGTTTTTATCCCTCTCTTTTTTTTATCGATATCATTTTCTGAAAAAAAATCTTGAAAAGGGCGCATGCTCTCCCGGTGTTTACGACATTTTTCCCGGGAAATTTTAAACTACAAGGGTTAATAGCAATGATTTGTGACGTTTTTTTTTTTGATTCAGCATTTTCAAATTCAAAACAGATAAAAATAAGTCAAACACGTACAGCAACAGTCCTCAAGCGAAGTATTCGGCAATTTGCACTTGATATTTCCCCACCTATCGATGTCTATTTGAGAATCCCATCCAGCCAGACACTTGGGTTTTTCTACTGAAATAAAAACGAACGAAATATTTGATGAATTCCGATTTACTTACAACAACAACTGGGCTCCAGAAAGCCTTCGGGATGCACGCATTTACTGTCTGAATGCTCGCACCAGCCGCCAAGGACGCATCGAAAATCACGATGGCAATCTGAAAAAGAAACGATTGAAAAATGAAATCGAGAATGTGATTGGCTCACCCCATAGCACCTCCTCGAATGAGAACAAGACCAAGAAGGAGAGAAGAATCAAGAATCGCATTTCAAGAGCAGATTGGAAGCAATTCACAACCGATCACGAATGAAAAAATCTCGTGGAATGAATGAACCGAATAATACGTTTCACGCGAAAATTAATTTCATTTTCAATTTCTTTCCTTTTTGAAAACCATTCGAATAAAAAAAATTGAATAAGCGAAAAGATTTTATAATGCAAAGGGATATTAAAAAAAATGATGTTCAGTTATTTTATTAAAATCTATCATCATCAGAATTCAGCATTCCGCATTTTCAAATGTCTTTCTGCTCAACTCTAAGATCTACCCAATGTGGAATGTAAATGCAGAGAATGGAAAACTTTTTTTTAAATTAACAATTACATTTTTAAAAAAAGTTTATTCAATAAAGTTTGTGAATCGAATCCGGTCGTTCGACAGTGAATTGACACATGAATCCCATTTCCACCATACTACTATATTTATTAATTTTAATTATCAGTTAATGTCCAAATATAACTATTGACATACTCTACATCTTTGAGAAGTTTGTTTTTCGTAAGAACTATGCGTCGACCTAGTGGTCCAGGCGAATAGGTCCTATCCCATAACAACAAATAGAAGTCGAAAATCGGTTCCTGGCGATTACTAGAGGATTCCCGAAAGAATGCATTGTCCTCGTAGTAGTATCTGACACCGAGGCGGTAATTCCAGCCGTCTTTGGCTAAAGCTGAAAATTGATTTGTTAATCTTTAGACTATTCTATGATTAGAAGAATATTCAAAAACAGAAATAATCTGTGGTAGTAATCCTTACAGATGAGCAGCTGTATTTCCTCCACACTTTCAGGCTCGCTTATCTTTCCGGATAGATTTTTGCAATGTCTACATGTATTTTGTCCTATGCGTCTTTCGCACCATGCTCTAGCGTAAAAAAATCTCCCCATATGTCAGAAGCCTGTGTGAAATCAATAAATTTTATTTGTGTTAACTGACCTTATGGCATGCCATATAATTTCCTTTGATAAACGGAGTGAAATCACTCCGACAATAGCCGTTTTCATCGAAATTGTAGTACCCTTTAAATTGATAAAATTGTCTCGAATTCTCGAAAATTCTTACGTGACTGGCAATACATTGGAGATCGTTGGCCGAAAGGAGCTGATGTTAATTGCCAATTACTACATATAATGAAATAAATTTTAGAAATTGGTGGGAATTCAATGATCACCTTCCATCCGTTATAATTATCGTCGATGCCGTCAAGTTCCTTCTCGCATTACAGACTTCATTCCCGAATTCACCACACGATCGGGTTGAATTGGTAGCTTTTTTGATTCCCGTGTGAACATATTTGGTCTGCGAGAAATAACTCGGAGGAATTGAGAGTTTCAAAGAATTATCCTCGTTGAATCTAATAAACTGATGCTGTCCGAAATCAGAAAAAGAACCCATCAATTTCTAAATATGATATTAATTTGAATCTATCAATCGACATACACTGCATATCCTGTCTTCATCTTTAGTGCTTGCTTCATTTGGATGGAATGAACTTCTAAGATTTTCATCAAAATTAAAAATTCTCAGTTTCAATTACCCATATTTTCCAAATGTCGGATACACCTGATTATTCGGTAGTGCGTATTCTTCGAAGAATATTTCAGAAAACTTTCCGACGTCTCCATGAACAGCTAAAATCGAATTGATTTAGACTGGAATTCATCCAAAAATGAACCAGCGTATGAGTCTTTGTATGGTTTTTCACATATAAATAGAATATTGTCGTCGTTTATATCAAGTGGTTTGATAGGGCCAAATTTCCCAATGAACTGCTCCCTCAAATCGAAATATTCATCGTCATCTCTTAGATCATCTGATGTATGAATATTTTCAGAAAAAATTCCCTCATAATTTGTGAGAAAATCCATCCAAACTGAAGTTGATGGTCTGAATATTCTTTCAATAATTCTAATCAGATCGATTCTGTCAAGTTTGGCCAATTCGAAATTTTCTCCACAGGTTTTGTTGATTCCATTATAATTTGTTGCATTTTCTGCCATCAAATAGCATTTGTTATATACTTGAAGATAATTACGCGGGCAATTATACTGATGATCTAATTAATTATCATAATTTGAGTAATTATTTCTAATTCAAACCATAATCACATTCGATGAGATACTCGTCGATTATTCTTGCATTTCTCACCCAATATGGCACAATTCGTCTACAAGCCTCGACTGGTCCAATCTGCAGTTTCTATTTCAAATTTAATTGCCTTTTATTAAATTACGTACAAATTCATTGGTTGCAAACTGGATTTTCGCATTTTTACAAGACACTCCTACCTTCAGAAACTATCATCGATTTCAGAATTCAATCAATCAGAAAACCACAAACCAAATCAGTTCGATTCGTGCTTTGTCCACCACTTCTTCGACAAAAACTATGAAAGAGAGAATCATCGAAATCGTAATATTTTTCTTCTTCTGATTTTAGTATAACTATTAGGTAAAAGTGAATTAGAATTCCTGAAATAGATGAAAAATTTAACGATTTATCTCAAAAATAAATTTCTGAAATTCATACCTAATTTTTTGAATACAATCATATAGTTTCAACGTAGAAATCAATAAAATTTCATTTTAAAGATTTGAAAAAACTCACGTATTAATAGATAATTTTTTATGTGTGAATATAGGGGATTCGCAATATGAAAAGATAACAGTTTTTTTTTATTGATTTTAATTCACCAGAGTGCTCATAAAATTCTTTATCTTGAAGTTCGTAAAAATTCATTCATTTGTTGCATTCAAAAAATATAGAAGTAAATAATATATTTGCTGATTTTATATTCAAAAAAACTTTTTTCAATTGAAAATAGTTGAAAATGATTGTTATTTGCTTGTAGAAAATTCGATTTTAATTCGTCTGAAATCTAAATTACTGCTTGTAATCTAAACTACTGCCGCACAATTGCTCAAATGTATGCGGCAATTTTCCAACGTCATTCGATTAAAAAATTATCGAACCGGTCCATAAAATTTTAAATAACGTGTTAGTCTTTGCGAGACCATTTCGAATGAAGCATTCCCGTAAATCTACCCGCGTACAGCGGACGCCGACTATAACAGGTTGTGTAATAAATAAATATAGCACGATGGTGGAAATGGGATGTAGGTGCCAATATATTATCTATCGACCGGTTTCTGTTAAGAAACTTTATTGAATAAATTGATTAGAGTTTCTTGCTTTTTCCATTTAATGAATTTCTGAACAAACTTCTAATGCTAAATTGTTTTAAATACTAATTTGACTGAATATTAAATGCGCGTTCGCTTGCGATGTATTTTTTTTTGAGTCAAACTAAAATTTAATTTCGCAAAAAAAAAATTCAAACGTGTTGTGATACCTGTTTGTGAAAACACGAATAAAATATAGTTTAATAAAAATTGTTTATAAAAATCATCAAAAACAAAAGTGAAGCGTGAGAATGTCAACTCGACGCGTTCTATTTCGCGTTGTTCAGTTATTATAAGAAAGTCGAGTTTCACTGTGGACTAACAATAACCGTAAGATGGCAGAAGATGGATACGAGGTGATGGGTCCCGGTGGTGCTCCGGCTCCGGCCGCGGTGCCTGTGCCGCCGACGCCGCCCGCCGCTGCTCCACCGCCCGGCGGCATTGTTCCGCCGCCGCCGCCACCCAACGTGCAACTCGACCGCTCATCAGCGACCAGTCTCCTCGACGAAGAAAAGTGAGTTTGGGCTTCCGTGTAGAATATCGACATTTTTGTCGTTGTGGTTTGAAGGGAGGAGAAAAAGAAGAAGAAGAAGAAGAAGAACAAGAGCGGCGACGATGAAGCCGGGCACACCGAAGGCATGGAGCTCCATCAGCGGCCGACGTCGTGCGACACGATGCCGCTGGCGTTGATCAGTGTCATCTTGATTCTCATCTTGTGCATTTCAATACCGATTATTCTGACCGCGTTCGGCAAAGCAAACGTAGGCAAATTTTTCGAAAGTTTGAGAAATTTCCGAATTTCCAGATCAAGCTGATCAGCAACAAATTGCTTGTCATGAAGGCGAAGACGGCAACCGCATGATGGCGGTTCAAACCATCGAAACTCGCGTTAATTGACTATAAATAGTTGAATTATTGAGATCCCCCCCCCCAAAAAAAGCATTCTGCGTGCTAATATTCATAATTTACATTTATTATTACTATACATTTTCATCCAAGAATATGAGAGAACAAGCTGGACGCTTGATTCCTCAAGAATCTCGGCGACGTTGGCCGATTGGCCTTGTCGGATATCTGGAAGAAGCCCTCCATGACATGAATAATTCCATCCGTGGCGATGATTTGACTTTCCTGCGCATTATTTCATTTGAATTATCTATTTTATCAATTCGATTTTTTGATTACCTGAATTCGGGCCCCATTGACTTCAATGGCCTCGTCGTCATCGTTGTACGAAGGAATGACGACATCGCCATTGATCGAGCTGAACATCGATGTCCGCACCTCATACTTCTTCCTTTCAAGATCGCTGTTGCAGAGAACAGCTGAAAAGCGTCAAAATTGATATTTTTGAGAAAATCATTAATTCCTACCCTCCACAACGTGCTTCTTAACAAAATTGTTAATGGTCTTCTGGCTTCTTTTGACTTTCTTTAGCATGTTCTTCGAGAATGCGTCATCATGCGGCGCAAACACGGTGATCTGCTCGGTTCCAATCGCATCGGTGATATTGGAGATCGTCCAAAGATGATAGAATTTCGAGAGATCGCCGCGCGTCTTCAGAATCTCCTCGACGCTATCGCGGACCATTGGAAGCGGCTTGTTGATGAAATGGAAGATCGCCTTGCAGGTGCGAATCGGCGCCGGATTCACCACCGAGCATCCGATGCGTCGATTCCGAACCGCGTTGAAACCGTTCATGCTGATTCTCATCGAGAAGAGGGTGCTCTTTTGGGACGAGTTGTCAACGAAAAGCTGAAAATCGGAAAACAAAAGCCTAATAGTTTTCGAAATTCGTGCTTCTCACAGTTGAATTCGCATCGGTGACGATTTCTTCAATGTTGGCAACGCTCGGAATCAATCTTCCCGACACCAGAAGATTATCAATATTCTCGATATCCGTCGAATTGTCGACTTCGGGAACGAATATCGTCGCCGGTGTGACGATGTTCTTCTGCTTCAATTTCTCGGCCATCATCGGATTGAACGACTTCAACGTGTCGTACCACGACAAATCTAAACCTCACAATTGACGCGACCAAACGCTAAACGTATACAATTTTCACGAAGAAGGACACCATCGATGACATGGACGATTCCGTTCAACGCGAATCGATCAGCGTCAACAATTGTGGCCGAATCAATTTTCGTGTGCGTCAACTGCAAAATCACGACTCTTTAATTTCTAGCCGATTTTTCTTTTTCGTCCCAACATTTCTTGCCGCTACAATCGTGTTTCCGCTAAGCGACGTCATCTCAAATGGGATATTGTTCAAGCAATATGTGCCAGCAGTAATCACATGCTGCTTCATGAGTCCTGAAACGCAATTAATCTTCTGGACCCTTTAAAATGCAAATTTCAATTCGCAGAATTGCTCATTCTTCAATGAATAATTATATGCAATAATCATGCGCAACGTGTTATTATTTCAAAAAAGAGGCTATCACGCAACATTTGGAGCCAGGTCTTGTGGCGAATTGCTCTGATGGTCACATTCATTTCAGAACCAGATTTTAAATGCTCAACTTCACGTCTCATTTCAAACACGCACCTTGAACACATTCATCGTTGGCGTTCTCCAAAATGTGAAGACGCGTCACTTCGGGTATCGCCTCAAACGCCTCGTTGGTGAACGCGAACACGGTCGCCCCATTGATTTCTCGGAGGAACTCGTGCATTTCCTGACCGATTACTGAAAATGAAAACGTTTTCACAGTGAACCAAACGAAGAACCGGTTGGCGTCAACCTTTCAAGAACGTTGACAATCGCGGATCGGACTCGATGAGCGTGTAGAGATTCTCGGCGGCCGGCTTCAATCGACGATCGAATTTCAGAACGTCGGCGTTTTTGAGATGAATCGTTTCATTGTTCAACGCGCAATTCAATCGAATATCCTGAATTATTATTAATTGCTCGGTTCTCTCATTTAAATCCATCTTCTAGAATAACCGTCAGAATATCAGAGTTCACTTGAACCACAAACTTCTCGTTGTTGGCCGTCGTCAGCACTTTCCGATCATCCCATTCATAGAGGCGATGGACGCCCGGCAATATGAACGTCTCGTTCGCCTCGTCGCCCGAGATAAGAACGGTGACGTTGGCGAGTTGTTCATCATACTGACCGAGATTGTGATCCGACAGATATTTGGCGTCGATTTCTGGAAATTTCGGCGTCAAGATGAAATTATTCGAATTGCCGCCCCCAGGTCTCGTATGAAAAACTATTCGTGGCGAAATTCGCTCAGTGTAATTAAATTTTTTTTAAATAAATTTTAATTATTTAATTGCCAACCGAGGAAATTGATAACGGGGATATTTCAATTTCGACAATACCTTGATTACATCCATATCGACTAATATCTTTAGTAGTGAATCCACTGCAACAATCTTGAATCCTCTTCGTAACCCTTCCCGACGGCGCCTTCGTCGTGCAGACTAACGCATCTCTGAATCGATTGCAGCCGACAGAGACATCAAGAGTTCCATTCGGATTCGAGCTGTGCTCAACAATCTCATCGATGCAAATATGGGGTCTGAAAGCTGATTGCTAGACGCGCTTTTTGTGGATGGCAGTCTACCCCCTCAAGTGCGACATCTCCATCGGCAATTCGGTAAGAGTGTCGAGAATCGGGAGCAGCTTCTTCGTTTTGCTATCGTCGCGATCTCCATTACTAATGATTCGAACTTGCGGAAGCATCTGGATGATGTGTATTCAGATCATTCAAGAAGATGACAATTACCACAGAATCGCCAAGTCCCATAAATGTTCCAAGCAATGATTTAGCCGTTCCAAGTATCTTCGAGACTGACTGCAGCTCGTCCTCATCATCGGTATTCTCTCGTCGCTGAATTGGAAGACGACTGCGGAACGCCGAATTTTCCAAAGGATTCACCATGTCATTCGCAGAATGCTCAATCTTCAAATTTCAGATTTTTTTTCGAGATATTCGATGCCGATATGCACCTTATGAGCTACATCGTCAAGTTTAAACGCGGTTTCAATCAGTCTCTCAACTTGATCCTAAAAAGAATTTCTTAAAATCAGCAAACACCGCTAATTTCGCAATACCTCGTCGCCAAATTGGCAATCCACTGAAAATGTTAGAGCGAATAATAGTAGACACCAGCGCATCTCTTTGTGAATATGTCGCAAACGTCCTTCAGTGTCTTTATATGGTCAGCGTGACAGTTGCGATGAGTGACCCAAATAAACCGACGCCTCCCACCTCAGAATGCACGGATTCATGAAAACATTTTAGATCAGTGCGTTTTGTTGGTAGAATCACTCTCGAATGTGTTAGCTTGATGATTTATTTACTCGGGCGGAGATGCGGAAATCAATTTAAAACAATGCATAAGAAATAAATTAATTCATTGGGCTCGAAGATTAAAAACAAATTTAAAATAATGCCCACAAAAATACTTTATTTATTCGTTCATTGCTCAGAATCATAAGTCTCTCCTTCTCCCTCGCCATAACCGTCCAAAGCTTCATCCTCGGCGCTAGCCTCCTGGTATTGCTGGTACTCGGAGATCAAGTCGTTCATGTTGCTCTCGGCCTCAGTGAACTCCATCTCGTCCATACCCTCACCAGTGTACCAATGAAGGAAAGCTTTTCTGCGGAACATAGCTGAAATTTTCAAATAATTATTTGCTTTTTCGACCACCGATTACCAGTGAATTGCTCCGAGATACGCTTGAAGAGCTCTTGAATGGCGGTCGAGTTACCAACGAAGGTAGCAGCCATCTTGAGTCCACGTGGTGGAATGTCACAGACGGCGGTCTTGACGTTGTTTGGAATCCATTCAACGAAGTACGACGAGTTCTTGTTCTGGACGTTGAGCATTTGCTCGTCAACCTCCTATAAGACCACACAATTAAATTGGATCAAATATCACTCGACACTCACTCTCATTGACATGCGTCCGCGGAACATAGCGGCAACGGTCAAGTATCTTCCGTGACGTGGGTCGCAAGCAGCCATCATGTTCTTAGCATCGAACATTTGCTGGGTGAGCTCAGCAACGGTCAACGCGCGGTAAGCCTGGGTTCCCTTAGCGGAAAGTGGAGCGAATCCTGGCATGAAGAAGTGAAGACGTGGGAATGGAACCATGTTAACGGCAAGTTTGCGAAGATCGGCGTTAAGTTGACCTGGGAAGCGAAGGCAGGTGGTAACACCAGACATAGTAAGAGAAACTGAAATAATAGTTCAAACTATTGTTTACTTCATGTTGTATATTACCCAAATGGTTCAAGTCTCCGTAAGTAGGGTTGGTTAATTTAAGAGTTCTGTAGCAGATGTCATAGAGAGCCTCGTTGTCAATGCAGTAGGTTTCATCGGTGTTCTCAACCAATTGATGGACCGAGAGGGTGGCGTTGTATGGCTCGACAACGGTGTCGGAAACCTTTGGCGATGGGACAACGGAGAAAGAGCTCATGATTCTATCTGGGTATTCTTCTCTGATCTTGGAGATGAGAAGTGTTCCCATTCCTGATCCAGTTCCTCCACCAAGTGAGTGGGTAAGTTGGAATCCTTGGAGGCAATCGCATCCCTCCGCTTCCTTGCGGATGACGTCCAAGACATTATCGACCAACTCAGCTCCCTCGGTGTAATGTCCCTTGGCCCAATTGTTACCAGCGCCGCTTTGTCCGAAGACAAAGTTATCCGGTCTGAAGAGCTGACCGAATGGACCGGCTCTAACAGAGTCCATGGTTCCTGGCTCAAGGTCGACGAGGACAGCGCGTGGCACGTACTTTCCATCTGGACAGATATTTTAAGTATTGCGAAATACTTGATTTGTCAACTCACTGTTAGCCTCGTTGTAGTAAACGTCGATGCGTTCCAGTTGAAGATCGCTCTCTCCCTTGAACGAGCCATCAGGCTGGATTCCGTGCTCATCGGAGATGACTTCCCAGAATTTCGATCCAATCTGGTTTCCGCACTGGCCGGCTTGGACGTGGACGATTTCTCTCATCTTTCTGAAATTGGTAAAACTTGCAACAATTAGCCGACGGTGCGGTGCAAAACAAATAGAAAACGGAAAGCGAATGCGGAGCGTTGATAAAAGACCACACGATATTTAAAAAAAAAATCGATGATGTGGCCCAAAATGTGCGCGTTGCTTGCGGGCAGCTCGCGACGACAATCGATTCGCAAGAAAATTGTTTTGCAAAATTTTTGCGCAACAAATCACCTCGAATTCGAAAACAACGCGAAACTGATAAGAACGCGACAGCACAATACTCGACGCGGCCTAAAATTCGAACAGCGTTTCGCAATGATTCGCGCGCGCGCGCGCGCGCCAACATTGTCGGTGTTTGCGGACAATGCGCCGCGTTGTTGTCATTGCATACCGTAGTCGCGCAAAAAATCGTGACGTTTGAAGATTAAAAATCTTAATATTTACACTCCATTGGACTGCATTTCACAACAAACAATTGCGCCGTATAAAGAAAATGCGATTTTGAAGTATCATCAAGAAAGTTCAAGAACTTTCGAAAATAGCAGAAAACGTATTCAAATTTAAAATTTAAAAAAAAATTTATCACAATTCAAGTCAGTTCAAATTATCGCAATAAGTGAAAATAAGATTTTTTTTTTAAATTAGTAAACGTGGAATGTCGAAAAAAAATGGGAACAATTCAATTTAAATTTTACGAATGAGGACAGCATTGGCTTCGCCGCCACCATTGCAAATCGTAGCAATTCCGTATTGTCCGGAAGAAAGGGAAAACGCGAGAGAGTTGACGATTCGGAGACCGGACATTCTGGAAAAAAAAAACAATTGAAGTGTCTTCAAATGATGAATGTTTGTATTGTCAGAAACGGACGAATTCGAAAATTTTAATTGGAATCACAAAATAAAATATTCCGTCATTTGGCACTAAAGAGAAATAACCAAAACAATTAAAATTAATTCAAATGAAATATTGTGCTCTATCATATTGTGATGGTTAAATTAAGCAAAACCCACTGCAGAGTTTTTTCCATATAAGGCCCAAGTCGGCAATTCAAGTGATATATTGCCGACTTCGCAAGACGGCAGAAAATTGGCTAAATGCCAAAATTATTTAAGTTAAGATTTTGCGCGGAGTGCGCCTTAAGCCTATTCTTACGAATAGAAAAATCTAAACAATTAGTTTTATGCAACGACGGCTGGGATTTAGCCATTGTTTCCAAAGATTCGACAACCTCAATCGTCGTTAAAGGTTCAGATCGAAAAAAAAACATTAAATTTGATTTTTTTTTGCAATTTTCACGATGTCTTGTCCAAAACAGAAGAATTACAGATTTTCTTTCAATTTTTTCCCCAATCATCTCTTTCTTCGTCATACCCCAATGGATGTCCAATTGCAACAGCGCCTCCCTTCACATTAATAACACTTGGATCAATGCCGAGATCTTTGATGAACGCGAGCACCGTCACCGAGAACGCCTCGTTCAATTCCCACAACGCGATATCCGAAATGGCGAGTCCAGTTTTGGCAAGAAGGTCTCGAACCGCGTTGACCGGCGCCACCGTAAAATCAACCGGCTCGCGTCCGGCTTCAGAAAACGCCACAATTTCAGCGAGCGGCTGAATTCCTAAAAAAAGCGAACTTTGACAATAAGAATATTGAGGCAATTTCTGGGTTACCATTCGGCAGGGCGTCTTGTCCAACAACCACCGCCGCCACCGCTCCATCATTCAACGACGAGGCGTTCGCAGCCGTGATCGTTCCACTTCCATCCTTAATAAAAACTGGCCGAAGTGTGGCCACCTTGGATTCAATCAACTTCTTGTACTCTTCATCTTCAGCAACAACCGTCTCGGATTTCGGACCCTTGACAGTAACTGGTACAACTTCTTGAGCAAATTGACCGCTCTGAAAAAATAAATTATTTTCAAGTGTTTTAGGGGCCATTCAAACCTTCCAAGCATTCGCAACCTTCTTATAACTCTCAATAGCATAGACATCTTGTTGCTCTCGCGTAATTCCGTAATCCTGAACCGTTTTCTCCGCGCACAATCCCATCGGCTGCCTCGACTTGGCGTCCTCTAATCCATCCTTCACAACACCATCCTAAACATCAATCTCGTCTTAGAAACGCACGAACTCTTCATGACGTCTCACAATCATTTTCAGACCACCGTACGGAATTTCGCCGCGTTGCACGTAGAACGGCGTTTGACTCATATTTTCAGCGCCAACGACGAGAACTCGACTCCGATAGCCGGATTTGATTTCAATCGCCGCCGTGATCAACGCCTTCATCGATGATGAGCAAACCTTGTTAATGGTAAAAGCTTGAGACGTCACCGGGAGTCCTGAAACTCAATAATTAAAATAAAGCAAGCGGCCTGCGTCATATACCAGCCGTCAAAGCAATTTGGCGCGTTATATTTTGCCCCTGATTCGCCGACAAAACGTTGCCGCCAATGGTCTCTTCGATTTGTGATGGTGCAACGCCTAGAAGAATCAGGAAAATGGAAATTTCGTGTTGTTTTTCCCCAAATTACCCGATCTCTCAATCGCCGCTTTCGCCGCAATCGCTCCAAGCTCGACGGCGCTCACATTCGCGAACGATCCACGAAATGAGGCGATCGGTGTGCGAGCTCCAGAAACCAGGAATACCTTCTAAAATCTGATGTTCAACACTTTCAGACTCTTTCTCAAAAACTACCTTGTCAGCCATTCTGCAATTTGAGCTTCTAGAAAAAAAAAACTGATAATTAAATGAGCAAAGAAAGTGAGATATGAGGTGAGAGCGCAAACAACTTTACGAGATTTCGAAAATCAATATCAATCATTAATATTTTATTCCTGCTATCAATGAAAACCGTGATATCACAAGTCAAGCACACTATCTAACGTAAGAAACAAAAAAAAAACAACAAAAAATTGGACTACTAAAGTTTCTCGATGACCATTCCACTAGCACCACCGCCACCATTGCAGATCGCAGCAACACCAATTTCGCCCTTCTTCAACACGTGCACCAAATGGGTAATAAGACGAGCGCCCGACATTCTGAAAAAAAAAATCATGCGTCTTATCAGTAATGTGGTTCTATTTTATATTGGCAACAAGGCTACACCACCAAACAAAAAACAGCGAACGAACCCGATGGGGTGACCAATGGACACTGCTCCACCGTGTGGGTTGACGCGTGATGCATCGATGCCGAGCTGAAATTTGTGACCATTTAAGGAAACGAAGAAGCACAAAGAACGCGCACGAAACCTTTTTGATAAACGCCAGAGGCACACACGAGAAGGCCTCGTTCACTTCCCATTGAGCAACATCGGCTTGCTTGACTCCGGCGCGTTCCAAAAGCTGAAAAAAAAACCGAAAAAATTTGTTGAAGTGTTTATATCGATTCATTATTATTATTTTTTATAGGGTTTTATTAGTTTTTCACAAATAAATTTTTTTTCAACGAAATTACTGATCACGCCAATTTCTGTGATTCAGGAATTAAAATAAGTTGATCAGTATAATTTAAAATTTCAAAAATCGTTGAATAACAAAAATAATATTTTTATTTAAAAAATATACGTACATTCTCTAATATGTGAATCTGGAAATTTAAAGTTTTAATTTCAATGCGAAATTCAAATATTTTGCTTCGACGCTAAAAAAACGCTCTCCAATCTCTAAAGATGGATCCCTTCTCGACAATTCCAAATATTTTAATCATGCATTTTCAAAATTCGAAAACCAGTCTACTCATTTCTAGATAACATCTCAATTTTTTCGCGAGTCTGCTGTCAATGATTGTAATCAGGTAGTAAACGATGCGTCATAAATTGAAATAAAACTCCAAGAAAAAAATCCATCGATTCAGCAGAGTTCAATCAAACCATTGATAATCGAATTGCAAAGAACAATCAAAAATCGCATCTTGCACCCATAACCCCCCAGCCCTCATCACTCTGCGTTTTCCATTTCACTTTTCCAAAATTCTAAGCTTTTCCTTCCCCTGGATTAACGCGGCACACTTACTCTTGGGAACATCAATGTTGGCGCAATTGAGAAATCAAGCGGATGAGTGGCGGCGTCACCATACGAGAGAATTCTCGCGACCGGCTTCAAGCTCTGCGATGAAACGGCATCTGGAGAAGCGACGACGACAGCGGCGGCTCCGTCATTCAGTGTTGACGCATTTCCAGCGGTAATGGTTCCATCTAAAAGACAAATTCTCCAGATCTCAAAACTATAATTCGTTGAATTTCTAACCTTTTTGGAAAACAGACCTCAAGCTGGCAAATTTGTCAAAGTTAACTCTCGTGAATTCTTCATCAGTATCTACAACAACATCGCCTTTGCGAGTTTTCACAGTAACCGGAACAATTTCGCTCTTGATAAGACCGTTCTAAAAATTTTCAAAAAAATTTGTACAAACTAAAAATCGTGTTCAAATTAAATCAAACCTTCCAAGCCTCCGCTGATTTCTTATAGCTGTTTATCGCATAATTGTCCTGATCAGCGCGCGAGATTCCCATTTCTTTCGACGTCTTCTCTCCACAATTTCCCATGTGAATCTTATCATAAGCATCAGTCAATCCATCGTTAACAATTCCATCCTGAAATTAAAAAAAATGGTTCCAGCGATATAAACAAAATGTTTTATGGGGTGTTTCACCTACAAAAAAGAAAAAACTAGAATTTTTATTCAAAATGGGCCTTTTTTTAGCCACCGTATCCGATATTTTTTCCTCTAACACGACTCTCACTAATACTCTGCATTTCTGCGCAGAACGTATCAAAAATCAAAATCATCAGTAAAATATTCTTCTTTTTCTCAGAATCGCGTTTTTTTTTCTTGCGCTTCTTTTTCAATAAAATCGTCTTGCGCTTCTTTTTCAATAAAATCGCCTCATTTAAACAAAAAAAGTATTGAACCAATCATAAACTACCTACAATCATTTTAAGTCCTCCGTATGGGATATCGCCGCGTTGAACGTAGAATGGAACTTGCGACATGCTCTCCATTCCGCCACCAATGGCAACCTGAAATCAATCATTACTAATTGATCTTAATTGCAAAATTGGACCCCTTCGACAAATAAAAAAAAAAGCGAGACAACCTCAAATTTCCCAAGTTGTTCGACTTACATCTTGATGTCCAGTTTGGATTTGCTGAGCGGCCAAAATGATCGACTTCAATCCCGATGAGCAAACCTTGTTCACTGTGGTCACGGCGACGCTCAAATCCAATCCTAAAACATTCAAAATTTAATTTAATCACACCGTTTGCAGTTTTTGAATTGAAATCAATAATGAAATGTCGTCTCGTTGCAAAAAATATGGAAACGGTTGGTATAAAAAATTATTACTTCAAATCCATTAAAAATCGCTTCTTTGTAAAATGTTGTATAACATTTTCAAGGCTTAAGCAATTTGTATGAATTTTTTAAGAGAGTTGTAAAAATAAATAAATGGAAATAAAAAATAAAGAAAGCAATGTTATATTTAAATTTAGCAATAATTGTAAGATTTTTTTGTCACTACTTTTTAATCAATGTCCCATTATAGACCAAAAAGTGCAAAAGATTGAAATTGAACATGTCTCTCTTATAAAATTTGAAACCTGCAGCAAGAGCCGCTTGTCTAGCCGGAGCCTGTCCAATATTCGCCTGGCAGACATTTCCCATGAAAACCTCCTGGACAGCATTCGGTTTGACGGATGCCTGCTCCAAAGCGCCCTTGATAGCAATTGCGCCCAATTCTGGTGCGGTTTTTGTGGCAAGTGCCGATCGGAACGATCCGATGGGTGTGCGAGCAGCTCCAACAATGAAGACATCCTAGAACAATAAATTTTTTAAATTTTCCAAAAATGAATGATTGAATTCAAAACGCACCTTGTTGCTGAGAGCTGATGATGTGGAAAATCCGCGTTGAGCGAGAGAACGGGCGGCGGAAAGCATCTAGAAAATCGAATATCTGACAACGGGAGACGGATTTTCGATTAAAAAAAGGAGAATGATAACATTTCCAGTGATCAGTGATGTTATGACAGCGGTGATAACGTCAGGCGATTTCGAAAAGACGACAACGAACAGAATGCAGATCAATGGAGTGCAAATTTTCAACCAAGGCTTGAAACGTTGGGATTGACAATTTCAAAAATCAATGGGCGGCTTATTTACTCAAGAACAACGATTCCTGATAAAAAATGTTGAATATTTGCTTTTTTTTTCATTTCACAAGAACACAATTTTTGAGGTTCGTCTCTTTTGTCTCAGGCGAGTCACCCGTAGAGCTGTGAAGATTTTCTGTTTATTGACACTTCAACTAAACCATCTTAGTTGCAACTTTTACGCCTTATTAATATTTCAAAAGGTATTGTCATGGAAACAAGCTCAGTTTTCTCAAAAATCTATTCACCTGTTGCATGTTTAAAGTATTATTAAACAATAAAATTTAGCTATTTTTTTGTGTCAACGCTCGCACACTAATGGTAGCTATACTCATATCCCGATGAATTTTGAAGAACAGGACCCTACGACAGCCCAAGGACCTCTTGGATGTAAGTAGACTCTTTATTTTCAATTTTATCCCGATTTTTAATTGAGGCCGCTATGACGATTCCCCAACAAGCTTGGAAATACAATTGGTAATACCTGGAATTCGAGACAAGTCCATTTTAAAAGACACAAACACTGCTGTGTATGTAAAAAGCGATTCATAGTGAGAATTCCAGAATTTTCTCAAAATCATCCTAAATTTCAGTAGCCTTGAATGCATAGTGGAGATATTAAAAACAATTAAGAAGTCAAATCCACCAAAGAAAACTATTATCGATCGGCGCTATTATAAGGTTCCAAGATTTCCAGGTGAAATTTTCGGCGTCACACACCAACTAAAAAAGGATTGTTGCGTGTTAACTGTTAAGAAGAAAAGCCCACAATCATGGAAAACTCAATTGTCGCAATTTGGTATGATCTAAAATTGTTCTAAATTTCCGTCCAGTACTCTAAATAAATTATTATTTGATTATATGCCAATGAAAAATTACAACGCATTAGAAAGCTCGTAAAATTTTATAGAATTCGATCAACACTTTTTGAGTAGCTGAAGAAAAGAGATTTTCAACAAGAAATTCAAAAAAAAAATATGTGGAAAAATTAGAAAATGAAGTTTCTTGAAAATTTCGCGACGCACGTGTTTGCGGACAATGCGCCCCAGCAATTGTTAACAGTAACAAAATTTCAAATCAGTTGTTTTCTGTTTATTTTCCGACATTTTTTGATCAATTTCTGTGTAATTAGCAAATAATTTTCACCAAATTTACTTAATTTTTTAATTTGTACTATTTATTTGTTTAGATTACAATAAATTGAAAATGCTTGTCAAAAAAGTAAACAATATGTAAATCCATCTCGCAGCCTTGGCCAATGTCGCGCTTAATTAGCTCCTGTTCAACGCGTGCTATCTTCTCGTCGTCTCCTCGAAAACATTGGCGTCGTTGCTCCTTCGCCCTTTTTTCATCCCTCGTCCTCCACCACATTTCGTCACCAACCGCATCTACTATATCGATTCGCCTTTTGCATCGCCTTCGTTCGCGTATTTCATCATTGCGCAACAATGCACATCCACCGCCAAATATTTTATCGATTGATTCGAGTACTACCCTCTAAACAAATGGGGGGAAAACGATCGACGAGAGTACACAACTTGAAGTGCATCAAAACCAACCCCCCCCCCTTCCATCATCCTATTGTGTGACTCATCGGACATTTCTTACTTTATTTATACCCCTCTTGCGTTCTTCTCACTATTCGTTAGACAATTGGCCTTCTAATTGCTTCAATGTTTCAGCTAATTATTTAATTAAATGATATAATTATGGAGTCATCCTCAAGATCATGGAAAGATCAAGATCCAACTACCGCTCCAGGTCCATTAGGAAGTAATTATATTACTTTATTAATTAATTTCTTAATAATAATAATTATTATAGCACGATTAGACGACTCACCAACTAGCCTTGAAATTCAGCTGGTCGTTCCCGGAATTCGCGCAAAATCGTTTTATCGCGCTTCGAACACCGATGTTCACATTAAAAGTGATCCATTGTAAGATTTTTTTAAATTTATTACCTCCAAAAGAAAAACAATTAATGCGAAAAAAATGTATTGTTAACATAGAACAAATTTAAAAGTATTCACATACAATCGTTTTCAAAAACTCCTTAAAAATTATTTTTTTTTGTAAATACTATTTCGTTTCAATTTGGATTAAAATTTATCGGTTTCAAAGCACACAAGAATATCAATCGAATACGATTTTAAAATTTTAAATTAAAAATTAATAAATCAATTTTTTAATTTGAATCGAATCCGGTTGATTTTTATTTACAGCCAATATTTTTTCCAATTTCGAGGGAAAATATTGTTTTACTTGTAATTTTCAATGCAAAAAAAAGGGTCTAAAATTTGAATTTCAAAGATTAGTTCATGCCGATAAATTTGTTCAAAATATTAAAATTCAACAATAAAATTTACAAAAGAAATTTAAAACTGACTATATTTTCAAAATTTGAAAATTGGGACCACATAATTTGGTCTCACAATGATTTGCGCGTTGACTGAATATTTGAATTGATGCAAAATTACAGTACACTTATACAAATTGATTTTTTCTCGCCAAGAATTGCTTTTGAAGCAAAATTTTTTTAAAGGAACCCAATCGAAGGCTTTATCTGAATGTTATGATGCAATTTTTTGCATAAACAGTCTTAGCAATTAAAAAAATTTCAGTAGTATGAGCTGCACTGTGGAAATTGTGAAAGTCGACAAAAAGAAGCGACCACCGGAGAAATCGATTCTGGATCGCCGCTATTATAAAATCGAGCGATTTCCCGGCGAAATTGCCGATATTTCATTTAAACTGAAGAAGAATTGCTGTGTGCTGACAGTAAAGAAAAAATCGCCGCAATCGTGGGAAAACCAATTATCGCAATTTGGTATGACATAATAATAATTATAACAATGATAATCTCCTCATTTTTCTTAATTGTTGTGATTGCCCAATGATGTTCCTCTCTCTCTGCTCCTGCCAGTACGCTTTATTTTTATTATTATAATGATTTCACAATAACGATAATCAATAAATAATGGATTCTAAACGAAATCGTCGTTGGCCGCCAATTCGCCGTCCGAATCATTGTCTGAACGATATATTAGAGGAACCCGTTTCGAGACACAATTGAGCTTGTACATCACCAGCGACTACACGGACAACAATCAAGGCAGTCGGCACGATTATCGAGGTCCGAAATGAACCACTTACGCGCGATCTGGACGAACATCACACCCCAAATTGCCGACCATATCCAGCCGATGACGATTGGCGTGAGGATGAGCTGCAATGTGTGAGAGAGAGAGAATGCTTGAGAGATTTGTCGAATCAGCAAACAAAAATCGTGTTTGATACAATGCCAAAACGTCAACAAACTAAGCTCAGCGCACTCGAAAATCATTTAGAACAAAATTCAATCATGTGACCTTATTGGCCTGAATTAATTAAAATTCTTGATGAGCGTTTTCTACAGTATGAAATAAGCAAACAAACGGCGTATAATTGGAATCTAATTTCGGAACCTTTAAAAATTGCATTTTTCGATTTTTTTGAGTACTATATTTTGTTATAATCATTGATAAAAATGCAGCAGCCTGAACAATCGTGGATTTCGATTTATTCAGTGGGGAATTAAGCCGCTGTATTACTGTGTTATATAGCGAATCAAATTCATTGTAAATCGGCACAGGTTGCTCGCTTTTTTGCGATTGTAATATATAAATTATTCAAAAAAAAAAACTGAGGCAACCTAGTAATTATCGAATAAGTGCACGGTCAATGGATATTTGAAGCGAAAATTGGAATTATCCTTCGAAAATCGCTTTAAATTGAGTAATTCTGCGTGATTCCAGTGTATAAAAATTCAAAACGCTAAAAATGAAAAGAATTCGCTACTAAATGCTCAAAAAGATGCAAGCAGTCAAAAAAAATTAATTTCAAAAAAAGTGTGTTACTGTAGTTGTGAAAATCCGCAAGGTGTTTGCACCCATTACACCAAATTTCGCAGACAAAAATATTTTTGCCCAGTTTTACCTGTAAAAATCCAGCTAGCAGATTTCGACACATGCATTGCGCAACAGTTCCACCTCGGGCATCAGCACAACACGTCACAGACACTCCAGCAAGCATTGTTCCTGAATAAAGCCGATTTTATTTCAAAATGATTTTTTTTAATTTACCAGTTCCCGGGATGACAAGGTTCAAGAAGAAGCAAAGCGCTGCCATAGAATACGACATGATTGGAATCGATTGCCGAAAAACGCCATAATTGGTCTGAAGAATTTGAATTTCCGGTAGAATCTTGCACCGAATTATTTTTAGGTTATTAGTTGCAAAAAATTTTTGCGCGAGGCCATTTCATAAGTATTGTGCAAATAATAACTGCAAAAAGTGAAACGATAAATCAACGCGATGGATGGTTGTTTTTTTTTTGGTCAAAGTAAATAATAATATACAATTCAAAAATAATTATAGATGGGCAAACCTGCGGTGACAGCGAGATTCTCTCACTGTCGACTTTTGCCTGCGGCTCTTCGTCGAAATCCATGCTGCAATAAATGAGCTCATCATCATCATCATCGCGAATCTCCGCCCAAATTTAATTCAAACCGAACCAAGAAAAAAAAAGTGTGAAAATCTTTTAATTTGCGCGTTTTGCGCCCACTCACTATTCGCGATAGTCGTCCGACATTGTGCCTTTGAAAAACGTCGCCATTGCTCAAAAGGACAACCAAAAATGGAAGAAATGTTGGTGGGAATCGGCAACAAGATGACTGGAAATCAAAAAATTGATACCAAGCCGTTTAAATCGTTTTCGATGTGCGCGCGACCCCCGAAGAAAAATGACAAGGGTTGGCTCGGCGCGATGGGCTCGGCCTGTTTGCAGAGCTCTTCTTGTCTCTTTTTTGTGTATACTTTTATTTTTCCGCGCGAGTTTACTGCATAATACATACCATGACAAGTGCCAATATACTACGATTTCTCGCATTTTCGCCAAAATGTGTGTTTGTGTTTTTTTTTTTGTCGTGTCTTGTTTACAGGAAATGCCGATTACACGCACCGAGACGATGATTTCGAGAACGACGAATGACTCGATTTGGACCGCCAAGTGAGTTTTGACATTTTTGGGACGCCATGTGTGAATTTTGATTAGTCAATTTCGCGCCAAAAATGTGTATGACATTATTTTGCGCGCGAGTTCAAATTTTCTATCAAGCGTAGACTGAAGGCATTCTTTTGAATCAATTTTCGCTTCCTTATGAAGCTAATTAATTGCAAAGCGTTCCATAATTGGGCCGCCAACTTCCTGGAATTGGAATTGTCTATTTTCCGGAGAAAAATGATCAATTTCGGTTTATAAGGCGAAATGGTTAATTTCGCGACAAAACTAGACTCGTCCAAAAAGGTTTTAAGCGTTTCGTCGATTATTTCAGACGCTGTCAGAAGCATGCTTGATTTTGCAGGGCTGGGGGCACCCGACGTCATAAGCAATTAATTAGAATGGTCCCATAGTAGAAAGAAATGCGGAGCCTCTCCGTTTAAAACCAATTAATATCAATTCAATTTTCTCTGCTCTTCACACCTTGGCCGACCAATTCTCATAGTTTGCTTCATTCTTTTTTTTTGGAGCCTTCTAATTGTAAGCCTCGCCAGCAAATTTATATTCTTTTTGAGTGGTGTCATACATATAAGACTCCTTTTTTTCTATTTTCTCATTTTTTTTCTGCAATTTGTTGTTGTTGGTGGTCGTGGTGTTGCGCGGTTCTCACGGATTAACTCTGCCGAATATTGTCGTGGTCCGGGACCAACGAGAATTGAACGAGCGAAACCAGACGAGGCAAAAAAGAATATTGAGAAATTTTGTTGAAGGAGGTGCGAAGAACTTCAAACTCGTTTCTTTTTTGTTGGTGTGTGTTTTTTTCGCTTTTCTTGCGCTCCATGTGAGAGACGAATTCGTCGAATAATAATGACTTCGTGTCAACGGGAAGCGAATTCGGACCAAAAATGGAATGACGCCTCCTCCCAAGACGCCACTTTTATTCTTTCGGGTGAACTCAATTCGAGTTTGCCCCTTTCACGAAGAATTTTAAAAGTTTTTTCTTGCAATGAAGGTCAAATTTAAAGGCTCATTCAAAATTTTCCTTCTTTCATTTTATTAATTATTCCGAGTCAATGCACTTTTTACGGTTTCCTTGTACCCCTGTTAAAATTTATTTTCTTTTCTCTGGAAGTCACCTTTAAATAAATTATAGGCATGATAAAAACTTAGTTGAGCTCCCGGCGGGAAAATCTGGGTCCCTGCAAAATATGGCCGAACTTGCATGGCCGAATTTGCATGGCCGAGAATGTCTCGATTCAGTTTGTTCTCAAGACATTGCAATTTCAAATTTCTGCCGTTGTGGAGGGTCTAATCTGCATTTTTACATTTTTTTATTCGAATAGTAAACAAGCGAATCCAAAAAATCTTCTAGTAAAGGCTTTCTTCAAAAATTTTAAAATTCACTTTCTTCATTTTTTTCCCATTTTTCTGCAAAATACCTTAAGAAAATGAAAAGATTTTGTTTAATCTCCGAGTCTTTGCAATACAGCGAAGATGAGCTCGTTTTGAAGAGAAAAAAAAATCGAAATGAAGAGAACCTCATAATCATAAAAATCCGCATCAAACCTTTTGAAGGAAATCTGATTATCTTCATTCAGAAAATATTGTGTTGTGAAAAAGAATTCGTGTTGAATTATCGTATAAAATGCGGCTTTCTCGTTTTTCAGTGAAAAATAAATGAGTTCATTTTAAGGCATTTTTTTTCGATGAGCAAATTTTGTTGAGATGTGTCGCCCCTTTCCTTTTTTGTCATGAATGTGAAGCAAAAAAAATAGCAATTTTAATGCACATGACTTTTGCTTTTATCGAGTTCTATATTGTCGACGTCGCGCGATTGCCAAGAATTGGCAAAACGCCAAAAAAAAAAAGGCAGCGGTTTTGGCGTAAAACGAAAAGTGTAGATTTACGGGCCATCAATTCTGATAATTTAAAGGCGCATATCGCTCAGCAGAAAATGTTTCGGCATTTTTTCAATTTTCTGCAATCGCGCGACACCGACAATAATCGAAATTTATTCAAAATTGCGCAAATTGGGTACTGTAGCTTCAAAAGTCCGCACGGTGTTTGCACACATTTTCAAAATCATTTTGGAAAATTTCAAAATTTTTTTTTAAATTTTGCAGCGTTTTAGGAAATAATGTGAAATTCTCGAGTGTTTTCTGTGACGCGCATTAAAATCGACGATTCTGGAATAAATTCAAGCGGCAAAAACAAATCATTTCGAATTGGTATCGTCATTTTTTTTTCATTTTTCTCTCAATTCTTGTCCCTAATTAGATTTTTATTAATAAAAATGCGTTGCAAAAAAAAAAAACACACACATATAATTGGAACTGATTCGGTTCGCTATTTCGTATTTCTTCGCTCATGTTTCTAATTGCGTCGTATTTTATTTATAATGTATGCCGCGTCTCAAGACATGCTCAAACTCTAGGCGAAAATGAGCAGCAAAAAACAGGAGAAGCAATCAAAGCCGATCATTCCGCGCATCGACATCGAGCCGTTTGAGCTCGAATCGACGTCGGCGGCGATGATGAGGTGCAGCTCGATGAGCTCGACCGATCCATGTCGCACATCATCGATGAGCTCCCGATTGTTGTCCTTCAGCACCGCGGCGAATGCGGTGATGGGAAGCAAACGTCGATTATCGGAGATGATTCGCAAGAGGTGAGATTGTTGCTAAATATGTATATAACGCGTAAATATGTATATATATATTTTTTTTGAATTTCGCTCCAAAATGTTTTCAGCATTTTGGGTACTGTGCATTTAAGCTTCTCGTAAAATGACAGCCTCCCTAGATATCCAGTCAAGACCAAAAAGCGTCGTCGAGGGGAAATTCGGTTCGCCCCCGTTTTGTGTATTATTTGTCGGTTCCCAGGGATTAGCGAAAAATTAATTTCGTTTGACGGACCACCAAAAAAAAAAACAATCCACTGTGTACTCGCTGCTCCTTTTTCCTCTACACAATGAAATGCAATTTGCCGCATCACGTCGAACGCCGAATTGTGTTTTCAATTTTCTTGAATTGTCTCAAAAAATACAGATTTCGCGTTTTTTTGTGTAGTTTTTTATTTTCCTGTCAAATCAAAAATGCGCTGGGTCTTGTGGCGATTGGTTTTTTTCTTTGCTTTTCCGAAATTTCCCAATTCGATTTCGCATTGATAGACGGAAATTTGAATTTGGCGCAACGGCGCCCCAAGTGGTCTCAAAATTCGGCCCACTCGTCACATTTGATTTTCAGCTTATTTTCAACAAAAACATATCGATATCGTGCGCCTTCTCGTGCCGATAATGAGGTTTTTTTGTGAAATGTGCGCATCCGAGAAAACATTTCCGAAATAGGGCTTCATCTCAAAGTACTTTGCACTGATATTTGCCGCCTCATATTTTCTTCTCCCCCAATTCAAATTGAGCTAGTTTTTGGCGAAAATTGGATTACGGTAGGTTAAAGGCGCATAAATATATGAGAATTTGATATTTTTGAGATTGAACAATTTCAGTTAACAATTTTGTGCGCTTGCCAAAAAAAGCTAAAACCAAAATTAGGCTTGTTTATAATTCCCAACACTTTTATTCATTAATGTAAGCGGAATTCGAGAATCTCTGAAAACAAAAACAATCATATTGAAATGTGTGCAATATTGCGTGTCGGTGTACTTTCAACAATTTGAAACCTGAATTTTTTAAATTTGAATAAGCAATTTGAATTCGAATTTCAGAATTGGAATTCGGCTACCATAATAGAAATGCGAATTAAACTTTTTTTTGAGCAACAAAAAATTCTGTTCCAATAATAGTCGATCTAATTAAAGTTCTTTTTTTTTGCCGTGCGCCCACACCAAAACAAGATGCTCAATGATGAAAATTAGCCGGTTTCTGTTGTTTTCCGTGTTCGCATTAATACGAAAATGTCGAACGAGGAAGAAGATGAAGTCTCGGCGATTTTCTTACTTCTGTGTGTGTGTGTGTGGAGTTTTTTTTAATTTCGCCAATTTTCCTGTTTTTTTTTGTTGCAAAAACTCTCCGATTTGTGTGTGTGTGTGTGACTATTTTACGGCACATTTTTGCATTTTTGCCGTTTTTTTTTCGGTGCTCTCGTTGTTGACAATCTTCTCTTCCACCCCCCCCGCGCCAAATATTTTTGTTTTTTGCCTATGTGCTCGATTTCAGATGCTGAATTCATTAGAGAGCTTCTTAAACAGATTTTCGTGTATGTGTCTTTTTCTTGAAAAGAAGAGCTCGTTTTTTTGTGATTTGCTGTATTTACAAAAATCGTCTGCCGACAAATTTGTTGAAAATCGAAAAATTGAGACTTTGATAGGGAAATCGCGTCGAGAGTCGACGCACTAATTCATGGCATGAGCCTTTAGTTACCGTATGCTTGAAAATCGTGTCGATCGCAAAAAAATGTTTATTTAATATATTTTTTGGGTTACGGTAGCGAAGTCTGTGTATTCCACACGGACTATTCATCGCTTCGTAAATATCTAAAAAAAATTAAATAAATTGAAAGATTCTCTCTCTTAATTTTCAAATCGTTTGGTTTCATCCAGAAAAAAAATTTGAAGCTCATCGAATTCAACAAAAAAAATGTTGTGGTCCGTAAAGGCGTGCACGCGAAATTGCACACATTTGATAATTTTAATAGACCGCCAACTAGAATTTTCTTTTTGCAGACAATTTCTGGTGGAGAAACACATTTTAATGAATTTTTTTTTCTCAAATTTTCATGAAAGAAAAAAATTGTTGAATTTTGTGATCTGTGATTGCCACGTGGTAAAATTTTTTCGAAAAAAAAACGAAACTTTCCCCATTTCTTTCAAACAGGAAGAAATCACAAAAATCGTATTTCCCCCAGCCGCCTCGTGCTCGCCGAGCCAAACCCAACATATCAAATTTCAATAGTATGTAAGTGTGATTGTGTATTCTTCTTCTTCGAGTTGCTCCGAGCAGACGATCGCATTTCCTCAAATTGTCGAACCACTTGGTTCATCTCCTTCATCCTTTTAATAAACAAGAACTAGAGGAACGAAGAAATAGCAATTTTTTTTTGATTAAAGGGAGGTGGAGGGAGATGGGTGGAAGCCATTGAAGGGCAATTGCTCATTCATCTCTTTTTTTTTTTTTGATTTTCGCTAGCTCTCAATTTCAACCAATTATCGCTCGTTGTGCTCGCACAAATTGCCGCCAATTTTTTTCGGCTATTTTATTCCAAAAAAAACTGGTTCGCCCCATTTTTAATCTTCTTTCTTTTTTGCGCAACCTTGCTAATTTTTTTTATCGCCGACGTCTCGCCACGAAAAACAAGATTACTGTAGCACTTTAGGGTTCCCTTTGAGACCCAGACGTCTATCAGTATGGAAAAAAACAAAAGGAAATTAATTGGCGAAGATTTTTCGATTTGATAACAAGAAAATAACATGCGGTGTTTGATGCTTTTGCAAAAAAAAGAGAAGCTCATAAACTCTCTGATGTTAGTTTTTCTCTGAAAAAAAAATGATGTCCGTAGGTACACCGCGGCGCAAAATTGCACAGCGTTCTAAAGAATTCCATAGGGCCTGTTTCAGTCGCCGCAAGACCCAACTCACTAGGCGCCTTTAATCGATTTTTTTTCAAACTTCTGGTTTAAAATAAGTTTACTCACAATTTTCATGGAAGTTTTTTGAAATGCAAATTTTTTTGTTGAAAATGAAAATTGAACAAAACCCCGAAAACAGTGAATTTTCGAATACAGTAATAAATTAAAGGCGCACCCATATTTTTGCGTTGGGTCTCACCGCGGCCGACTACGGTAGCTATTGTTTTTTTTTCGGACCCATCAATTGTGGATTATTTTCCACTAAATCAAAATCGATTTTTTTTTCTCTGAAAAAAAAACGTTGCCATAAATATTTCAAAGAAAAATTGTTCGTTTAAATAATTTATGTTTAAATGTCTCAAATCGAATTCTCAGCAATTCGATGAATAATTTCTGGTGCACTTTGAATGCCAGCTTCTCCTCCTGTCGGCAATCTCCAGTTTGCTTCTGAGTTGTTCTGCTGCGAGACCCAAACTAGTTTCCACACATGTGCGCCTTTAATCAATTCTTTCACTATTTCATCAAAAAATACATACAAAAAGAATGTATATTCATTTAGTCATGTAGATTTACGAGTGCGCCTTTCGAAATGGTCTCGCAACGCGTGAACGCTTATTTCGAAAATTTCACGAGAATTGTTCAATGGTTTTGATAATTATATAAATTCCTTGAATACTTGATATAATTAAAATTAAAAATTGACGGAATGATCTCGAAAACGCAAAATCCCCTATTAGTCCGTGCGAGACCATAGCGAAGGCGCATGCTAGTAAATATAGCATACAACGTTTCGACTATACAAAAGTAGAATATCATTGAAAATATTTTGGCCTGAAATCGGAAATTTCAGGTTTTTCTCAAGTTTGGAACGGGGAAATTAAAAACGCATTGCAGCCACCTACAAAATTTTCACATTATGCTCAACAAAAAATTGATACACATTATGTACATATAGGGGGGGCTGGGGTGGTGGTTTGTGTACTCGGCCAACCCGAGATTCGTGTGTTCTCTCCAGCCAGACAATTCATTGTATATGTCACAAACATTGCCCTCAATTGTTTTCGTATTCGACTACCGTCTGGGCGTACGCCAGCCAAAAGAAAACCGCCCGTCGTCGATTGCCCTCGTCAAAAAAATCTGTCCAACCATATTTTTTTTCTTTTTCGGCAATGTTGTCGTCGGCGCGAAAAAAAGTTGGCAAATCGTTGCCGTTGAAGCAGCGGCGGCTCACCGACGAAGCGACGCCGATCGAGAACGGAAAACCGTAAGTCGACGCATCAGACCGCGCATTTCTCACGTCGAATATCGAATAACCCGCCGGCCCACTCACTCTCGTTCGTCCCCCTAAATTCTTCTACTCATCCCATTTTTTTTTTGCTAATTGAATTTCGTCATTTGTTTTTCGGCGTTTTGCTTTTTTTGGATTTCACAAAATATTGGATTTTAAGGCATTTTGAATTTCAAATTTTTCGAGAGAAAAAATTAAACTTGAAAATTTTGTGAAAAAAAATTAAATTTGAAATTTTTGTGAAAAATTTAAACTCGAAAATTTTGTGAAAAAAAATTAAATTCGAAATTTTTCTGAAAATTTTAAACTCGAAAATTTTGTGAAAAAAATTAAATTCGAAATTTTTCTGAAAATTTTAAACTCGAAAATTTTCTGAAAAAATTAAATTCGAAATTTTTCTGAAAATTTTAAACTCGAAAATTTTCTGAAAAAATTAAATTCGAAATTTTTCTGAAAATTTTAAACTCGAAAATTTTGTGAAAAAATTTAAATTCGAAATTTTCTGAAAATTTTAAACTCGAAAATTTTAAGAAAAAATTAAATTTGAAATTTTTGTGAGAAAAATTAAATTCGAAATCTTTAAGAAAAGAAAATATAGTGGTGTTTGCGGACTTGCCCAATTTGACGCGCTTTTTATTTGACATTTTGATTTATCAAATTGAAAGGTACGAAGAATTATAGCATGCGTCTGGAAAAAAAACCAAATAAATAGCTATCAGTAGTATGCGCCTTGAATCAAACCCATTAAAGGGGCATTTCCAAAATCTACATTTTTTAAAGGCGCATAGAGTTAGTTTCGCATCGACAGATTCTGGTAGCCACGTTTTTTCCTCGACACACGCACCCTGTAGAAAAAATTTAAATCGAACAAAATGCAATGTGTGCAAACACCGCGACGCGAAATCACGTATCGCGCGTTTTTTGCGGTTTTCAGGGAATGTGAGGTTTGCAGAAAATTTTCGTAATTTTCAATAAAAAATTCTTGGGTTTTTTTTTCGAATTTTTTACATCGAAAATTGTCGCTGCCACAATTGGGTCTCGAAACGGAAAGTCACCGCCCACGTGCACTTGTTGGCCTCTCTCTCTCTCTCATTTTTTGTTGGTCCAACGGAACCCGACAAATATGTATGAATGGGTAGTATGTAGTAGATTTTCAAGAGCAGATTTTGCGTCGCCTTTCCATCAATAATTGACAAGCAAAACGTGGCGAAGCGGTCCGGAAATTGGTTTTCCGCCGTCCAATTTTTTGGTATGCACGCCGACGAAACGAGAGTGCCGAACAAGAGAAAAAAAGACGCCCAGCGAGAGACCTCATTTGTGTGTTTGTGTGTGTGTGTGTAATATTGCACTTTGAAATATTAAAAGTCATTCGGTGCGAGAAGATGAAAAGAATTAATGATCTACCAACTGTTCTTCTCGCATCCTCGTTGGCTGATAATTTGGTGTTCAACGAGGCCGCGGGACCCCTCCTCACAATCGAAAAAAAAAACATCAATTATTTTTTATTTTTTCAATTTCAGAATGATTTCGATACGGACCCTTACATGCACGTTTCTATTGATGCAGCTTGTGGTCTCGTCGGCTTGTTTCATTGCCTCGCTAGCGATTATCAGCGCCAAAATGAATTCGACATCGATTCACGAGGAGAAACAATTCGTCAGGTCGGGCTTTCTTATTTTAATTGTGCTGCGGACATGATACTGGGCGCACCGTTTCGCAGCCAAACGTGTTCACGTTTGTCCGCAGCACGAAATTTTCAAGTGATGCCGATGCGTTCGTTCAACGATGTTGCTTTTGCCCAAATTGGAAATTGTCCGCAGCACGATATTTTCAAGTGATGCCGATGCATTCGTTCAACGATGTTGCTTTTGCCCAAATTGGAAATTGTCCGCAGCACGAACATATTAATTAGTTTCGATATTGAAATAGTAAATAATGGAATTGTGGATTTTGAAATTTGACCACAGCACGAATTTTTCAAATAGCCACTGTGAAAATTGTCCGCAGCAAAAAATTTAAAGCATTTACATTTCTTCCATTCAGTGTTTTAATGACATCACTAATTAAAAAAAAATGGCGAGCCATGAACTCGAAATTTGTCCGCAGAATTAAAAACACAAAAAAATGTTTCCAGCTTCGAATGGTGGATATTCTGCGTTCTCAGCTTCCTCATGATCGTCTCATGCGTCGTTTCGATGCGCGCTTTATCAGAGCACAACAAACTCTTATTATTGCCACATATTGGATTTCTAGTGAGGAGTCGAATTGAATTTGAGACCGCAAAAAAAAATCCGATTCAAGATATTATGCAACATGTTGGCGTGCTACGTGACCCACTTCACAATTCGGAATTTCGACGCCACCGACTTCAACTGGTTCATCGGATTGTGCGGAATTCTGTCGGCCGAGAGTTTTCTGCTCATCTGTTTGATAATTGAAATTCGAGCGCTTCGCACGATGACATGAGACCGATGTGACGACGGTGGGTTGCGTTTTGTGTTTATAAATTCGTTTTCGGACCGCGTTTTCCATTTTCCAAAAAAAAAAGAAAATTAATAATAATGCGTAGCCTGCCGATCGAAGAAAACCTCAAACGTCAAATCAGCGCCACAATTCAGGAGTCGGGCAAAATGCGGCTCATGCTTCTGCTGCTCACACAAGCCGCGCTCGCGATTTTCCTATTCGGCGATGTCATCGCGAATCTCATGTATCGCGCTGAGCACTATATTCATGAATATGTCAGGTTCGTCGAATTTCTTCCAATTTTTTTGTTGTTGTTGTTTTTTTTTGGTTCGAATTTTACCCTAAATTGAAGCACAAAAAATCGAAATTTTTTTTCCTCCTCGAAAGAAATTTTCAATTTCTCTTTTTTTCATGGGAAACCGATTTTTATTGTGTGAAACTGAAAAAAAGCTAAGCGAGAAATTCTGGGTGTGTTCACACCGACGCAAATTTGCACCGATTTTCAATTCAATCGAATATCGATTTTTTCTTCTTCAGAAAGGTTTTGCGATGGATATTTGAAAATTCTCTTTCTATCCTAGGTCCCACACCGAATAGAAATGATAGTAATGCGATGACTCGATGCTGCTCATGCGCCTTTAAAAATAGGGTCTCACAGTTCTTTTTTAATTTTACCTGTATATTGAATAATCGTGGACTATCGCACTTTTTCGAGGCGGCAATTCAAATTTGAATTTTAGTGAATTAGTGATACCGTACTACGGAGTAACCTGCGAATCAAACTTGCCCTATTTTGAGGGCCTAATATAGGACCCTCAAATTCAATTATTCGACTATATAATCAATTAGCCACCCTCCGCCCACCATCAAAAATATACTATCAAGTTTCGGTCATTTTTTGCGGAGCTATGTTAAAAAATAACGATTTCTGTCATTAATGCTGCAAAAATTGGCTGAAATTGCTGAAAATCGGATTTTTGTGATATTTCGCCTCCCTGGTTTCAAAAAAAAGCAAAAAAAATTATTGAAATAAAAATGAGTGGCTGGTTTTGCGCACGCGCGCGATTATAAAACAATAATAGTACTATGCAGATTTCGCAAAAAAAAAACATTAAAAGAACCGGTTCAAAATAATTACGTGAGAGCGGAACCGAACCCACGAACTCCACGGTTGAGTCCAAATCCTTCCCCACTGCGCTATTGCGTCGACGCGTTTCCCCTACAAGACGGCTATAACTTGATAGCACAATGCGCAACGACATTTACGTTTCGTAATTATCATAATATTGAATAATTGTTCTCAAATTCACTGGTTCGGCCACGGCCACACTTTATAGATTAATTAATTAAATTAAGTAGAACTAAATGATTACGCATTTATTTTGTGTGCTTACGATTTCAAAAACCAAATATCAAAATGAGAATCACAAGTTCATAGAAATAAAAAAAAATTTGAAGGCGATAGTGTGCCGCAATTGCATTTTTGCTTTTTGAAAGTGTCGACCAATTTTTCTAGGCCGCATGAGCAGCATCAAGTCATCGCATTACTATCATTTCTATTCTGTGTGGGACCTAGGATAGAAAGAGAATTTTCAAATATCCATCGCAAAACCTTTCTGAAGAAGAAAAAATCGGTGCAAATTTGCGTCGGTGTGAATAAAATTTCACGACGGCAAATTTGAGTTGTGAATTTTTTAAAATTATTTTAAAGTACTTTGGTATATTAGCATAAGTGCCGAATGGCGGAGGGACCAATTGAATGGCACCAATTCAAATTTCTCGAATTCGCGACAATATAAGTGCAATTTCAACGGTTTGCATTTTTTTTTGAATAGAAATCAGAAAAGAAGCCGAAAATCGTGCCCGTCTCAATTTGCGCATAACCTCATTTCAGAATCGGCGTCATCATTCTGTGTTCAATCAATGTGATCTGGTTTTTTGCTTCATCCATCGCCATGTGCTGCACATTCTACAATTGTGTCACGTGCCTTAAAATTCATTTTTATTTTAGTGTAAGATTCATTTCGCCCTCAATATCGCGATATCAAATCGAAATTGAAATTAAATCCACTTTTTTTGTTTTAGCTGACTATCGTCGCAATGCACTCGACGAAACTAATCATTCTTCTAATCGATTCAAACATTTCCACAATTATCACTTCATTGTTCATCAATACCGTCAATGGCTTCACTATTTATTACGAGAACAAATTCATCAGTTATCTCGAGCGATGCCTTCGTTCATTATAACCCCCCCCCCGCATTATTTGTATTCCAAAGTGTTCCTTAATCGTCTACGAAAAAATTTGTGATCCCAATTTTCACTTTGTTTCGCGTTGTTTTCATACGCAATTGTCGGGTTCTCATGAAATGTGTTTTATTAAAATTTTCGAAACAAAAAAAATGAAACGAGCAAAATTGAATTCTATAAACAATCAGTGAGTCACTAATTATCACAGGATTACAACAAACATTCCAACCAATCAACGTGCACACAGGACATTCATTCAGCTCTTAAACGCCGGGAGAGACTTTTTCGTGTCATTAAAGCCATTCGAACGACTATGGATGAATTTTAAAATCAAAAATAAAGAAAATGGGATGGGGAGGGGAGAGAGGGAACAATCAACTATACATCACATGGATATGTGCATTCTTGGAATCAGAATCGTTGTCGTGGGTAGCGGAAACAAAGACAATTCGAAAACAAAACAATAGAAGGATTGGTTGATGAAGAATAATAAATTAACCGGATATTGATCGAGGGCGAGATCAGATCAGATACCAGACTTTGAAAATGACACGCGAAGGTGCGCATTTTCAGCCAACTTGTAATTGTGCATATTGATTAGCGCGTCGATGGCAGTCTCGACATCTTCCAATTGGCATAACGCCATTTTGTGGTCCTTCCTGAACAAAAAATCAATTTTTTCGGGATTCTTTGGATACATTTATTGATTTTTCCGATTTTTTTTTTGAAAAAAATGAAATGTTTTTCATAGTGCATTAATGTTTTAAAAAAAGGCAAAAAAATAGAGAAGAAAATTCAACAAAAATTCCACATCACCAAAAAGTGTGCAATAAGGCGTCACGGAGAACACACAATCGACTACCGTACCCATTGTTGAAATATTGGATTTTTTTCAAATTTCCTCAAAAAGCAAAAAGAAGAATGAGCTTACGGAAAGAATTTGAACGCTTTGATGGTATATCCATTTTCCTTAAACGCCTCGGTGAGCTTCTCCTCAGTGACGCTAAGCGGAATATTCGACAAATGCAGTGTGGAGCACGGCGGATAGATGTTCATGTAATTCTTGCTTCCCGGCTTTTTGAATCGATGAAGCGACGAATGCGTGTAGTCTCGGGTGAGTCCGGCGTCCGGCTGACCTACAATTATCCACGACACGTTGGTTTCAAATCACCCAGCGCCCATCGGCGGTCACCTTCTTTCGGCATTTGCACATTCGTGTGCTTCGACGGAGCCACACGAATGAGTTTGTCGTGCCATTTCATTTTGTCGAGATGCTGAATCGCGAGCTGCGCCTGCTGCGGCTCGCTGTACTGGATCAACGCGTTGTCCTTCTTGTTGTACAAAATTTTCACACGCAACACGTCGCCATAGACGCCTAAACGTTATTTGGTGATTGAAGAAGCCATGAGAAAAAGAGGGGACAAGAAGATTATGTGATAATCAACTAAAAAAATAAATAAATAAATTGTGAACAGGGAAAATGCATTTTTTATTTGTTTCTTGTTTTTTTTTAAACACCAACTAAAAGAAGGAGGAAGAAAAACATACCAAAGAGTGTGAAGAGAGCGTCAGTGGTGACTTTCTGAAAGAAAATACAGAATAGAAAAGAGAAAAAAAACTATAGGATTGTTTCGGGGAAAATATTTGATTCATTTCAATTTTTTTCCCAGTGAGTGATGGTGATGACGGGTGACGATAGTAAAGGGAGTTGGTGTGAAAGCAATTTCGCCGCAAGACCCGCGTTTCGGATTACTGTATTGAAGTAGAGGTGAGAAGTAAGGATAGAGACGGGATAGAAACGAAATAATAAATAAATATGATAATATTGTCGGTGTTGAGGGCTAAAGAAAAACAAAACGAATTCTAGGCAATTGGTTTCGACGCGAAATTGAATTTGTAGATTTACGAGCGAACAGACACACATTTAGCCAATACCCCGACAATATATTAATATAAATAAAAAAGTATAAATAATAATAATAATAATCAATAATCAATATGTCCGCAGATCTCGTTTCTCCTCACACCCTCTTCATATCAAATATCGATATTAAAACCAAAAAAAATGTGGAAGAAGCTTGGAAGGGGGCGAAAACGCAAAAAAAAAACAGCAGCAGCAACAACAACAAAAAAAAACAACTCACCGCTTCATTGAGATTCGACACCAATATCACCGTCGTGATGGCGGTGTTGGCGGCGGCGGCGGCGGCAGCAGCGGCCGCCGACAACAAATTCACCGGAAACCGCACACCGCCGATGCCCGTCGATAGGCCGCCATTGGCGCCGAGACCCAACGTCGGCAAGTAGGGCGACAATGCGACGGCGTTGGCGCTGTCAGCGGCAGCGGCGGCCGCTGCCGCTGCCGCCGCCGCCGCCAATTGCGGCTGCAAGAACGTCGTCGCCGGATTCGCGCCGAACGGAAAATTGTACGGCGACGTCGGCACGAGATTCTGGAAGCCCGGTATGCCGCCGAGCGCCAATTGTTGCTCGAGCGTTATGTCGCCGGCCGGCAAATTCGGATTCGTGTAATCACGACTCTTATCATTATTATATTTGACATTGAGCGTGCTCAATTTGCTATAATCGATTCGCATTGTGCAGCACCTAAATCGATTCTCATCATCGCAACATTTCAGAAGCATGCCTACCCGTTGTAGATGTTCTGATTCTCAAGGCTCTGTTTGGCGATTTGCGCCGAGTTCGCCTCGCTCATCTGAATCAACGCTTGAAACGTGCTGTTCTTGGTGAACGTGATGATTCGCAACACTTTGCCGAATCGCGAGAAAAGCTACAAAACGAATTAATAAAAAAAAGCGAGGCAACAAAAAAAAAGAAACGAGAAAATGAATCACCTGGTGCAAAACATCCAGCGAAACGCTGAACAGCATGTTCTCAATGATGACGCGAAGCACCGAGTTCGGCTGTTGCTGAGTGCCGGCGGCGACCTCGAAATTGCACACGGAGCCATTCTGAAAAACGAATCAATCGAATGAGAATCTCGCAATTATTATTTTGAATTGTTTTGTCTTTGCTCTTCGTTCATAATGATTTACTTTGCCAACTTTATTGCCGCCCGTCTTTTTGTCGATGAATTGTGCTGATAGCGACGATGGTGGTGGTAGGGCAGCTGGCGCGCTGCTGGTGAGCACGACCTGCGAAGCGGCCATCTTTTTCGCCGGTATCACGCCGATCAGATGATCGCAAATTGCCGCGCGTTTAGCCGTCGTTGTCGTACTGTAGTCGTCAGAATCACGTTGAGCGCGTTTCATGACGAGAAGCGCCGCGAGAGCGCCACGAAAAACGAATCAATCGAATGTGACAAGAAAAGCGCGGCGCTGAAGAGGAAGGGACGGGGAAAGGGGTGGGGGGCGGCAATGCGAGCAGATGATGATGATGATGATGATGATGATGATTGCGAGCGAACCGAACCGTACAGCGAAACACAACACACGGCATCGTTTTGCCCGGGGGCGGCGCGCGCGCAAAAAAAAACATACACTTTGAAACCAAAAACAATTCAATTTTTGTACGTGTATATATTTGTCTGTTGTCGTCGAAAATTTGGCGGATTTTCTACATGACAAACTTTTCGAGTGTCGAAGGGTAATTGGATTAACATCGTTGCGATTGCTGATTACGTCCGCACATGACGGTTTCATTCGTTCGTTCTTTCTTATGTATTTTTTTTTCCTTCATGTCAGCGCCACGCCGGCATCAAGAAGCATATTGCAATCGTGGCAAGACCTCGAGAAATGATTACAGTACACGCCGAAAGATGGGCTTCTGCTACCAGAATCAGCGCCTTGAAAAATTGATTCATCGATCTCACGCAAAAAAAAACACCAAAATTCTGTGGTTTTTAAGCCACCTTTTTCTTTCGAATTTCGAAAATTAATTTTTTTTCAGCTACCAAATTCTGATGGCCACGGGTTTCTTATTCCAACACCGACTATATGGTGTATTTTGCAAATTTTTTAAAAATTTCGAGGTTGATATATATTTTAAAGAAATGAGGAAGGATCTCAAGAATAATCACAATGAAAAATCTACAGTAATCCCCAAAATCAAAGAAAGATTTTTTCGACAACATTGATCCAAATTGCAATCAATCATTCTTATTAGTCAAAAAAAAATGTCGGCATTTCAAGCAAGTTTGGAGGGAATCGCACCACCTACCGTAACCCACCTCTTGCTCTCAAAAGGAGAAGAGAGAGATGAGCTACAGTAGTAGGAAGATATGAATTGAATGCTCATAATTATATCTATCTATCTATATATATATGAAGAAGGGTTGGATGGTGAGGATATAAATAAATAAATAAAGGGTCGTGGCTCGCGCGAGCAGCAAAAAAAATAAAATAAAAAGAAAAGAGCCGCGGGGCAAAACAGAAGGGTTTTGGCGAGCAATGCGCATGTGTGTCTGTGCGTGTGTGTGTGTGCAACCCTGAAGCAGGACGACGACGGCGGCGGCGGCGGGGGGCTCAATTTATATTAATTAGGCGTTTAGAATTCAAGCCACACCCTGCAGGCAAACGGCCCGGATGCGCCGGATACGCCACGCCCTTCGTCTGTGGAGCACCAATATTGGGCTCCATCCATCAGATGAATGACATTTCGATGACGGTAGACGGTGAATGAAATTTTCCAAGCTCCGCGCGATGAGACGGGGGGGAATGCGAAGGGAGGGGGCGTGGCTTGGAAAATTTATAACGAAAAATGAGGATTATCCCAAATTTCCTGTACTAGGCAAATAACATTGAAAATATAATAAACGAACAAAAAGTGCATGTAATGTGAAAGTGAAGATTAAAACCACACCACGGCGACCAGGACGATGAACGGATTTCGGAATCCCCCCCAATATACCGTTATTCGGGTCACGGCCGGACAGGCAGGCCAACGAGGCGACCGTACGCCCGTTCGCCCTTTTTATCATCATCATCCATCGTGATCCAAAATGCAAATGAGCGTGAAATTTGATTATCCTGGACGACGAGCATTTAAAATCACCTGCTTGTCGATTTTAGTGTCGGCCGGGCCGGGCCGCCCAACAAAACTAATAATAAAAATCGAATAATATCTATGATTGTCGCCATGGCGATTCGGCATATTACAAGCGCGTGCGCGCTGAAATTGCCGAAAAATGACGCTTATTTCGTGTTCACATCCGATTGGCCAAATTTTTGGCTGATTGCGTCTCGTCGCGCTCGTGAAACAAAAATCCAAATGCCGAAATTGTGGGTTGCGCCCGCCTTCAAAGACATTCCTGTTGAAAGCCGATATTCTGCGCATATTCTGACAGCACCGCTCAATGAGCTCAATTATTATTCAGATATGGAATTACCAAGAGAAGCTCAATTATGGTTTTTCCTCGTATGTTTTTTTTCCTCTTTGAGTATCTCACTTCCCCCTCCACCCCAAAAATAACGGAGCGATGATCTCAAGGGAATCGATCATCTCGTATTATAATTGCCATCATAATTGTGCTGCGTCGATAATTACCATCGGATTACGGTAGGTGGGACTCGTTGATAAACAACCAAAATTAAATTGCAGGTGTTATATTATGATTATAATGAATACACAGAGGGAGTGAAGGGGTAGGAAGGGAGGGGGGTGGGGGATTGCGAGAAAGGAAGGAGAAGGACGAACTCTCATTAAAAATGGCGAGGAGGAGGAGAAGGGCGAGGAAGACGGCAACAAGCAGCCCCTCATCTCACATTAATTAGTTTCGAGATTTTCCACCGGAATTCCTGATCCAATATACTACTATGCCGTCATACGACATCTATGTTTGCCAATATAAGCAATTGATGAAGAGAAAAGAAGGGGGGGGGAGAGGAATTGAGCTAGTGAGCTTCTTCCTCTCATCCATATGCCCACAATCTAATGGAATTGAAATTCTATTTTTTTTTCTTGTTTCATTTTCATTCATTCATTCATTCCGATGTCATTCTACGCATCGGCGCGTATGTAAGCGCGTGCGCGCGCGCGCGCGCTCTGCGAGCTCTCGCTGGAAATTGATAGCGAATGCATTGAGAGACGGAAAATAGGAGGGCATGATGATTATAACCAGATGCGGCTCCGATGAATGGTGTGGGCAGCGGGTGCGACTCGAGCACTTGACGCCACACGGAATATTGCAATTTCGGCCGGAATTCCAACGCCCCTCCTCGCACCAACGGCTTTCAATACACACACTCGCACAACGCACACGACGACACTAATTCAACGTTTTCATTTTGAAGAGAAAAAAAATTTGAAATGAAGCAGCTAGCGAGACAAAAAATAATAATGGGTGATTATTTAAATTGAGAATAGTTCATTTGTGTCTACCGCATTCAAAAAAAATAGTTTTTGAATTTCCAAAAAAATCCTCAAATTTGCCTAAAACCCATGGATTCCAGGCGTTTTGCGAAAAAAAAACATTAATTAAAAAAGAATCAACTTAAATGTTTTGAAATTTTAATGAAAATTGCGAAGTAAATTATAGATTAAAGGCTCGCGACGCGTAAAATGAGCTGGGTCTTGTGGCGACTGATTATGGTAGTCGCCATTTGTCAGAAATAGACGATAAAACGCGCTGTCAGCTTCCATTAAATTGTGTGCAATTTTGCGGCAGTGTATGCACACAACCACAAACAGACAGTTTTTAAAGGCGCATTAGCCAAGTATTTCTTTTTCCGAAGAAAGACACATGTTTATAAATTATAGTGACTAAAATCTAACCGAAATATCTCACAATATTCATCTGTCGACAATTTCCATCGAATTGTCGGCAGATGAATTTCATGTCGATGTTAAAAATATAGAAATAGGGTCAATTGAGTTCGCCAGAAACAAGAAATCCCGAAAGATTGTCGGCAGCAGGTGCATCGAAAAGCCAACATCGAAACAATAATGATCCACTACAATTTTTTTTGAGAAGCTCGCGCTCGGAAAAAAACAACAAAAATGGCGTTTTTTTTTTCGGCACCGAAAAAAAATGAATAATTTAGAGTTTATTTGTGTATGGGTGGACGACGACGTTCGGACTCGCGGAGCCCCCACCAAATGAGGCATCTCGACCGGACGAAGGACGAAGTGGTTTGGGACAACGTCTTCTTACAAGGCAGGCGGTTGAAGGAGAGGAAGAACAACAAAAAAAATTCAAATTGTCGAAATTTTGCCTTCGCGACGAAATCCGATGCTCTCTAGCCGAAAATGCGGTCCGTTTTGACAAATTAGTGCATTTTTGGGGTGAGTCGTCCTCTCGTTTTATTTTACTCATTCATTCATTTTAAGGATTGTGCCAACCCCCCCCCTCTCTGCAATTCGTTTCCGGTTTTCCATTAAGCGCTTCGTCCGCTCTTCTCCACCCCAAGACCGCCACGATTATCCCATTTTTGGCGGCGGCAAAGTGAAACAACACAATTGACGAACCTCGGTGTCATCGGGAATCGGTGGAGCCGCCAACGATGCTGCCGATGACGTCGGCACTTTGTTCTTGTCGAGCTTCAACTCCTTGTGGGTGCTGAATTGCGCGAATACGGTCCTGCCGCGAATCTGCAATTCATTCAACAACAGATTTCTGATTTATGTCTTCGTCGACGACGGATTAGTCATTGATGATTCGGATTAAATGTTTTATAATGGCGATTTTGAGAAAATTAAAAATTCATTTCTAATCGGCTTCTCCGATTTCCGAGGTCGGGAAATTTGGTTTAATCGCGAATCAGCTTTAAAAATCTATTTTTAAAATGTGTGCAATGAAAAAATTGAGAAAAGCGTAATTAAAAAAAATAAAACAGTTCAGGGATACTTCACATCCTCAGTTAAATTGAATTCGCCGAAAATTTTGAATCTCGAAGTTCGAGGTTTCTGTTTTTTTTGTGTCTGTTTACACACTGACGCAGTTTTGCACACATTACGTTTCACACCAACAAATCACCGTTCGAAATGCTTTTTTCTATTTTTTTTTTTGAGAGAAACGAAAGGGAAACGAGATTGTATGCAATCCAGCATACTTTTAAATTATTTTGAATTAAAAAAATTTATTTTTCAAAATTAAATTTGAAAAATTCAAAAATGAGCGGGTCGTCAAATTTAAAGCCTAAAATTACTTATTTTAAAGGTACATTATGTACATTCATAAATCTTAAAAGCAAAAACCGGTATTTTTGGATTTAAAAAATATTAAATGTAGTTCAGTTGAAATCAAACCTTTAAGATTAAAAAAAAAGAAAATATTGGTAATTTAAATTTAAACATTTTTAAATAAATTTCAAGAATACCTGTATTGGCACCGCCGCCATTGCAGTGACAAACGCGGCCGCGCCATTCTCCTCCTCGTACTCGACAAACGCCTAAAAAAATTTCCATATTCGGGCATCTCATTACGAAAATCGAAACCGCCCATACCTGACTTTTTCCCTTGAGCATCATAAAATTCGAAATTTGCCCGTATTGGCCGCAAAGTTGAAGGAGTTCGACTTCGAGAAGGTCCGGCGGAATATTGCGCACGTGCACAACTTTGCTTCGCGGCGCCGCCGTCGCCGCCGACGTCGTACACTGCGGCAACGTCGACAATTGGATTTGCGAGAACGGCACGCCGGTCAGATAGGCCGGATTACTGTAATACAGTAGCGACGGGTCAAGCTTGGCCTTTTTCGGCTCCGAATCGGCGGTCATTCCGTAATAGCCAGCGGCGGCCGCGTTGCCAGCTAACGCGAGTTGTAATTCGGCATCCGCGCCACGCTGAAACACGAGAGAAAATTGAATAGAATGAAAGAAAAAATAAAATAAAAGTGCGCCCGCCCCGTTTTTCCCATTAACTATTCGCCTACTATGCTAATTATACATGGACGATTACCTCGTCGTTGAGTTTAATCAGAGGCACGCCTTCGAGGCGACTCGTGAATCTCATTTCGCCTTATAATATATGCCGAATAGACGAGGGGGGGGAAACGTTTTGTTTTACCTTCAAGCAATAGCAAACGAGACACACTGTTTATAATCGAATCTTTGCGGAAATGGGCGAACGCTGCTCGACGACCATTTATGGGTTTTTTTTAATGTGATTCTACAGCCACTTGGTTTGATTTTTCGATGGGAAACTGACCGTAAAAATAATTGAACATAACCAATCGAAATAAAAACGCAAATTCCAATCAAATTTTATTGATTTTCCGCGAGAAAAATCGATAAAATCATGATTGACGAAATGAGAAAAAGAAAATTTGAAACGAAAGAAAAGTGGTGCATTTTGGCGTGCCGATGAATGCACGCAATCGTCATACAGTAGCACATTGCAAAAAACTCACCTTGCTCATGTGGTATTTTGTTGTTGCCGGAAAATTTCGTGGGCGTCGCGCAACAAGAAAAAAAAGCGAGGAAGAAGGAGAAGGGGAAGAATCACGCCTATAACATCTGCAATGATTGGACGCGACACATCGAATGGTATTAGAAGAGGAGGAGCAGAAGCAGCGGCAGGCAGTGGGAATAGTAGTAGAATGGTAAGATGGATAGCGACAATAAAAAAAAGTTCAAGTCAGTCGAGTGGCTCGTTGGCGGGTTTGACCAAATTATTTGCGAAACTCTCCGAGCGCCGCGAGCGCCTCCCGTCCGTCCGTCCTCAACCCGCAAACACTATATACATACATTTATATATATTTATGTGCTCCCGTTCGTTCAGTGTGAACTCGTCGACCCGCCAAGAAGCCTCGAAATGCAACAACGGGAGGAGAGGGAAAAAAAAACATAACAATTGAGGAGAAATGCAACAAAAGATTCGATATGGTCGTTGATTAGAAGGGTCCGTCCGTCTTCCCCTTCCCCGTTTGGAGATGGAGAAGCGCGAGGAAAGGGATAGGGGGAAGGGGAGATGGGTGTGAAGGTAATGAAGCGAGCACGGCCAAACGAAACAACCCAGAAGCTTTTTGTATTGATTGTCTTGGGTCTCGTCGCGAATTGGTTTTGATCTACGTGTCGAGACGCGAATGAATGCCAACTTTGGGGCTTGCTTCGAGACCAAATGACTACGGTATTGATTTTTGTAATTTTCAAAAATTTGTCCTTAAAAGGGGGCGTGCTTTAATAGCGTAAAAATTCAAAGAAAAAAATTGAGAAAAGTAAAACAAACAATCTAGGCAATAAATTTTCGGAAAAAAAAACCAAATAGAAAAATGTGTTCTTCGAGTGCCATGTGCCTTTAAAACAATATCTACAGTAATCACCATTTGGGCGGCAAAAACAAAAATCGATTGCTTCTGGATAAACACAATAAATTGTGTGTGTGTGGGTCTGCAGCTCGACGAAGAGGCCGAAGCGAAGCGAAGCAAAAAAAAAGTTCAAGACGAGCTACCAGATGGCGATCGCCATTCTGCCTGGTGGTGGCGGCGGCGGCGGCGCTCCGCGGCCAGTGAGACTCATAAAAAACACTTAAATATGCCGAATTGCTATGTGCAAAATGTGTCATTTTTTTGTTGTATAATAAAAAAGAATGAAAACAAAACCCGCCGAATTGACTAATGACTATCACCAACCAACAACATTTGTCATCGATTTTATCGTATTATTCATCGGTTTTGTTGATTCTATTTTTTCTGGTTTTTGACGTTTTTTTTTTGGTCTATGGAGAATGCGAGAAAAGATGGGCATTGTTATAGGGTCTCGATGGGAATTTAAAGGCGCAAGAGGTTGGCATCTCTTAGCTTGTCTTTATCTTCTCGCTAATTCCATTTCTAGAAGGTATAGGGTCTCGATGGGAATTTAAAGGCGCAAGAGGTTCGCATCTCTTAGCCTGACTTTATCTCGCTAATTCCATTGCTAGAAGGTATAGGGTCTCGATAGGAATTTAAAGGCGCAGGAGTTTCGCATCTCATTAGCCTGTCTTTATCTTTTTGCTAATTCCATTGCTAAAAGGTATTGGGTCTCGATGGGAATTTAAAGGCGCGGGAGGTTGGCATCTCTTAGCCTGACCTTATCTCGCTAATTCCATTGCTAGAAGGTATAGGGTCTCAATGGGAATTTAAAGGAGCACGAAAACCATGAGACTTGGATTTTTTTCTTATTTTATTTGAATTATGTTTTAAAGGAGCAGGGTTACGGTAGCCAAGTCCAGCGCAATCTAAAAAACCTAAAAAAAAAGAGAACTCACTTTATTGGTAAATTTCAACAATTGTCTACATTCCCTTCAAGACCACTACCGTAGTCTTGTCAAATACATATACAATTTGATATTTTTTGTATCCCAAATAAGGCGTCAACATATCACTCAATTTTCATCAAGAACGAAGGAAGTCTATGACTAATTAGTGCCTAATTAGCTCAATTAATAACGATGGCAGATTCCGGTTGATGTTGGCAGAAGGTTTGGAAGTTGATTTCACCCCAACGGTAAAACGAAAAATCACCTTGAGACTGTACATCCTAACCAGCGAGGTGTTCGGGACCATTCAAAACGCACGTCGGCAATATTTCGTTGGTGTTGCAACAATTCTGGAAAAGCGCCCAAATCGACGATGGCAAATTAAAACGAAAACAGAAAAAGAAAAAAGAAACACCATTGGCGCCTAATGCGAGTTAATTGGGTATTATTGAGGTGGTTGGGGGGGGGAGGGCTTTGGCGAAACACTTTGGTGTAAGACGAATATTCAAATGAATTATTCAAACAAGCACAAATATGGGGAATAGCGGGGGGAACAATGAATTAGAAGCTAGATATGAAGAGGGGGGTTCGAATGATTAATGTAGACGAAATAAGTGGAAAATTCGAGGGTGTGTCGAATTAGGCGACGCCTCGTCGCTCTTCTAATGGATTTTTTATCATTTGAGTTATCGTCCAGCCGAAAAATATTCATGTCAATATGGCATATGTGGGTGTGTGTGCGGCTTGAAGAAGACCGCGCTCGGCCACCAGCTTATCACTATAGTTACCGGGGGGGGGCCAGTGCGAGAGTGTTGGGTATCGAGCGACGTCGTGTTGAAGGTGTCATTAGTAATCGGTGAGGTGCGGAGAGGTGGTGAAGGAGAGTCGCACTAGTTGGTCTCAATTCTTAAGCTTCTTATGTTAAGCTTGATCTCGAATGAACAATTTTCAAAAGGAGGTGCCACGCTTTTGCCGGGAATTCTCAATGGTCCCACTGCATGGAAAATTCTGATATTTCAATTGATTGGGCAATTTAATTTGGCCTCTTTTTGTTGGGACTGCGAAATGTCCGCAGATTATTTTTACTAGAAGAGACAACATAGGGGCTTTCTGTGCTATCAATTTTGATGGGTAAATCTTTAAAAATAAATTCCAGATTGTCCGAGGAAACGAATTTTTGAAATCTAATTTACATTGCTAATTAATAACTTTATTACAATTCGTTTTGAATATCAAAGAAATGCATTGGGAGGGTTTTGAAGGAAATGAAGCGCTTTAATTTAACTGCATTTACGCAGCGGAAAAAAAACGCTCAAAACTTGTTCCTGATTCGCGGAAGCATGAATGCTTAATTAGAAAAACATTTTCAGCGACGACAGAAATGGTTTGGAACGGAATTCGAATTTTTTGACAAAAATCCGATATTCATTAAAATTGTGCGTGTTGACACCGCGACGCACAATTGCGGAATTTTCCAAAATTTGAAATTTTTATTGTATTTCTTATTGAGTGTTCAAAAGTCCGCAGATTCACCGACACGCGAATTTGCACAAAACTTTTTTTGCGCTATATTTCACGTCAATTTAAACCAAAAAAAAAGTTAAAATTTTAATCAGGGAGCTTCGAAATTTACAAAACCTTGTTGAGAAGACAAGTCAAGATGTTTCGCAAAGAAGGGCCGACGTCGACAACGGACCCTCTCGCCGAAATTGGTTTTCAAGAGAGTACTCGGCGAATAGAAAGGGAAGGTAAGAAGAAGAAGACGACGACGAAGGAGATGGTCGATTAAATTGGGTCCGTAGATGATGTTGTCGATTGTCCCATGAGACAAGAGTCGAATGCTGGAGCCGATCGTTTAGTGTTTGCCGGTGGGGGGCCGGGCGGGCGGGCGACTCCTTGAGCCCGTCGATCGGAATCGGATCGCATCGAGAAGAGATATGTGTTTGCACAATATTTTGACAGATTTTCGAGTGATGATGCCGCTCCACCGATTTTGACACCAAAAGCGTGGCCCGGAAATTGGCCCCCCGATTCGCGCGCGCTCAATTTTCAATTAACAATCGCACTTCTCATTGTTTCAGATGAACTCCATCAAAAATGTTGCCATTGACAATTTAAAATGACCAAAAATAATTGTAGTGTACTCACAATAAAACCGTATTGATGCAAATCGAATTCGAGTTCGATTTAAAAAATTCCCAAACTTACTTCCTTAGTCACTTTGTCGGTTTGTCATTTGCCTGTTGACGCGTGGCATTCCAAGCTTTTAGTGGACCATTGTATGATTAGAGCTCCTTCAGTTGTTCTTCAGGTGATCCTCTTTTGAAGCGAGTCCGACCATCGCATTGGAGGCCTTCCTCTTGGCCGTGTTCAATTCCACGGCCGCCACTCCGTTAGAAGGCCAGTCCATCTTTCATCTGTTCTTCTAGCATCGTGTCCAGCCCAGGTCATCTTCCTCTTCGTGATGTGATTCAAATTCGCGCGCTTAGACGAACGAGAATCGAGCGCGTTGCGTATGCGTCGCGGTCGGCGTCGATTTTAAATAACAATGCGTATGAATGAAATAAACGGTAACAAATTGGTTTTTTTGTTTAGAAATTTAAATTGTGGTTTTTTTTTTAATGATTCTTTGTAGTTTTTCTTTTTCAAATATTTTTATTAGTCAACATCAAATTCAAATGTAAAATGCTTTGCTGTTTCCGGATTTCGATCAGCAATACTCAGCTCATTCGCCAAAAATTAGCCAAAATCCAACCATCGAAATTTTTCTCGAAACCCACGTACTCAAAATCGAGCACAACTCGTAAAATTATTTTTGGAATTAATGAAGTATTCAAAAAAAAACAAATCTAATCAAATTACTACGAGCGTCGAGGCCAATCGTTTTCTTGGAAATTTTGAACGTGAACGATGGTGGATAATAAATGAAATTCTCCAAAAACATGTTATTTTGTTTTTTTTTTCTTCAAGATCAATTCGGAAACTTTGAACGAATCCATCATGGTCCAAAATCGATTGCTGGGAGAATGAGAAAAGCCGTCTGCGGACTTTTCCGACGATCCAAAACCTGAGATATGATAGACTTGTCCTGAATTCATTTCAAGAAAAAAACGGTGGATGTTGATTTTTTGCTCTCAAATCTGTTCAATGCCCTTCCACTATTCATAGATTCAATTTTTCGCGGACATGAAACAACAAAAACTATAAAAGTATCATAGATTCAGGGTCTCAGCGAGAAGTACACTATCGATTTACGGCGGGCTGTCAATATTGGTGTACTGTGGCGAATGAAATTGTGCGCGTACACCATGACGCACAAGTGCACTATTAGTCATTCCAGACAGTGGGAGATCGACGGTATCAACGCATCCGAAATGACACGGCATTTCGGATTCCGTCCCATGGGCCGACCGCGCGTGTTCTCGAAACTCGCAAGAATAACAATAACAATTAAAACGCACACACCTTCCTTTTTTTCTGGTGATATCTCGTCTTATTGTCAAATTTCTCTGAAATGGATGAGTCTGACAACGAGCAGGGGGTGTGGCATAGACTACTCGATGACTACTATAAATTGAACGAGACGATCTCGTTATTCATAACCATGCGAACCGCCGTTGTGCTCCTTCTGATTCTCGAGCAAATCCATCAATCGCTCGAATTTGCGTTCGTCAATCGCACGGTATGAAGTGATCCCTTCTAGTAGCACTGCTTTATATGGGATAGTTCTAGAAATTGAGATTCTTGAATTGAGTGGTCCCATTATTAAAAATGTGTCTACCATAATCCAAATTGGAAAGATGTACTTTCCTGTTTCAATAATCAAATAATTCAAAATGTTCATAAATTCTAGCCAGTCAAAATGCTTTTGTCGACAATTTTTTACATTTTAAATTGAAAAACATTTTTTGTCATGCGCCTTTAATGCCTACGGTAATTTTCAATTTGCGTTTCAAATTTGGCCAAATCGAGTATGATTATTGTCGCCAAAAAAGACAGTGATGGTCTCGAAACGAATGACCATCGGTGTACATCGCTGTGTGAGTATCCACGAGTCCAATTCTACAGTAATCAGAATATTGCGATCTACAAGGTTCTGAAATTCTTAACAATCAATTGTATCAAAATTCAACAAATATACATTTCGATTTCTTCACTTTTAAACAGTATAAGAGAAATTTTCAGAACGCTTTATAATTAATACAATTTGAAGGCTAGTAGGCTACCGTAATCGGTCGTTGCGAAACCCAACTTATCAAAATTAATTCTTGCAAACTGTTGTAAGCTTGAAAGACGCTGACGTTCTACTTAATCGCAAAAATATGCTAACGCTCTTTCAAATCCGGCAAAAATAGACTATTGAAAAAAATTTGTCGTCAAATAAAATGCATAAGTCCGGAAAATTGCATTTTAATGTTTTTGAAAAACCCATTTTTGGTTGTTTTTTTTTCGAAATCCGCTTAAAGTAGAAATGAAAAAAACCGACCAGAAATTTAGAAAAATTTGAAACCATTTGGAACTTGTGCAATTTATTTGACGACGATACACTCAGCTATCAGCGCAATAAAATTCTGTAGAAATCATTTTTATGTATCTAGTTTTTGTTAGAGAACTGTACATAATATGCTTTTCGAAGAAATCAAAAAAAAATTCAAAAAAGAAAAGGTTTCCATTTTATCCCATTTTTGTCTTCATACACACTGACGCAATTTTGCACACATCAATTTTCTTTTAATATTAATTTCATCAAATTCTTTCTCAATTACATCTCAGATGCTGCCCTTTAACATTAATTTTTTTCTTTGATTTCTAATTAATAGAAAATTACGGTAGGTATCAAAGAGCTGCCATTTCTGCCCAAAATAGTTACTCAACTATTAATCTACGAATTCGCTACTATTTGTTTAATTCGATAAAGCGCTTTTTGTCAATTTTTGGAACATCAAAATCTATTTTCTTTTTTTGCAAATAAGAAATGACGCAAAATGAGACACTTATATTAATTCGGGGGTTTTTTCTAGCAGACTAGTAAAAAATATATTGTCTCGTTTCTTGGAGTTGAGAATGCGCCTTTAAAAAAATATTAGAAAAAAGTGCAAGAAATCAATAAAGAAGCGAAAATTGAAATTTAGAATGAAGACTAATTGAGTCAGATACTGATTTCTGAATAATAAAAAGCCCACTAGATGCACTTTTCAAATTTTCAAAAAATATCGACGAGACACTCAAATAATTAATTTTTTGATATTCAGCACGCTGACAAATTGCGCATTTCATCGGAAAATATTCAAAAGCTTTTCCCGTTGCCCACCCTTCCCACTGTGGTGAACACCACCAAGCGTGTTGGCGCCAAACGGTTCCGCCAATTCGGACCACGATGCCAGCACATGGAAAAGTGCAATGATTGCGTTTGTTGTGGAATTTGTAATACCACCGAGTTCACGTGAGCAAAAAGCCAAGTGTTTGGAATTTGATTTTTAAGCAAAAATTTTTAGCTGCCACATTGTTCATGGCGAGATCGACTATTGCCGACTCTACGAGTTTCTCACTCGAAACTCGGTTAGTCAATTTCTCGAAATAATTCAAAATGCGCAATGATTTTTTGCAGAACGTCGAAGATGTTGAGCTACCGAAAATCCACTGAGCATTGACGCAAAAATCGTTTATGTTTCTTGTTCATCGAATAAAGTTTTGATTAATTTTATTTACTGCACATCATGGAATCACAGTTTTACATTTTTTATTTTCCGTGCGTTACGGTAAACAATTCTGCATTCGTCAATACGCAAAAGGGAACGCAAACTTTTTAATTTTTGAATTATTTTGTTCTCACTCCATAATGCTATTTTTTAGTATAATTTTAATGTTTTAATGTTAAAATTTAATCGTTAAAAGATGTCTTCAATTCTCATTTCAACAATTTATATAAAAATGCAAAACTTCAGGCATTATGAGCAATCCAGAGCCGTCAACGTCGAATGCTCAAGAAAATAACGATGACACAAGTTTTTTCTAAAATTATTTGGCAATTTTTTAAATATTATTTAAAATTTAGACCAAGAAAATCCCGAAGAAGCAGCCAATGACCAATTAATCGATCCCTTTATTGATTTCGAATGCGAAGTTTGCCATTTGCAAGAAAAATGCCTATTCGGCGAGCTTAAAATCACTGATGGCTTGTGAGTATTTTTTTTTTCAAATCAGTAATGCGAGATTTATTTCAGCTATAATTCACCAGTGTATTTTATTCGAGATCCATTCGAACCTCCAGCTCGCGTTCGAACGAAAAAACCGACTCTCGACGATTTCCTAGTACTCGGAGCTCCATGCTCATTGTGCAATCGGCCGGTGTGCTTCGATAAGGTTCGATCGATCTCAATCATGAGACAATTTCGCCCCATTCAGGGTTGCTCAATTTTCTTCGGCAACAATTTCTGCGCCCTTTGCGTCGCCCGCGAACGCCGCCGATTCCCCGATCAAGTTCTTGAGGTACGACAATAACCAAAATATAATTAATATTTCATTTCAGCTTCTCAGTAAAGGTGTGGCTGCATCAAAAACAAAATAATTGATCGATATTTCGTTATAATAAAACGTTGATAAATCCATTAAGAACGAGAAAAAATAAATAAATAAGACAACAACAAAAGAACGACTATGTGGGCGAGAAATGGAATAACGAGATTTATGGACACGCACGCACACAACGACCGGTAGAGTCACAACAAATGGTAACGGATTATTCTGAATCCGAAACTCGGCGTTTGCGCTCATTCTTCGTCTCGACACCTTTCTCTTCCCATTCGCTGTCGGAGGTCGTCTGAAATCGGCGTTTGAAAAATTTTATATGCTTATGATGACACAACGAGTCCCATGCCTGATTTACCTTGACGTCTTTGCGGGCTAATTGCTTTTCAAGCAATTTCTCTCTCAGCAAATCCTCATCACTAGTTTCAGAAGGCGGCTGAAAACTTGCCATCAGACATGGGCCCCACTGTTTTTCAATTCTCTTTCCTACCTTTTTCTCATCACGCTTCCTCTCCGTGCTCCTGCTCCTTTTACGGTCCCTCTTGCGATCTCTCGAACGCGATCGGTCTCTCGATCTATCCCGTTTTCTGTCTCGCGATTTCGATCGACGTCGCCTGTCACTGTAAACCCCAACGAGAGAAATAAGGGAAGAAAGGGGACGGAACACTTACCGACTTCTCGATCGCTTGCGATCTCTGTCTCTGCTACGGCTTCTTCTTCTACGATCACGACTGCGGCTTCGCTTGCGATCACGACTCTTCGAACGTCGATCGCGTCGATCTCTTCTGGGTGATCGCGAACGCCTTCTAGGTGATGGTGAACGCCTCCTTCGCACTGGCGATCGTGAGCGACGTCTCTCGCGTTCACGATCATCGCCAGTTCGCCCTTGACGAATAGCTTCCTCAATTTCTTCCAATGCTTGAACATCAGTCTTCTGTTGAGGTTTAATAATAGCGACACGCGAGTGCGTGATTCTCAACTGCCTTCCTTGGAAATCGATTCCATTGTTTTGTAATGCAATCGGCACTGACGTCTGACTGGAAAACTCGACGTACGCGTAGGCGCAAGGCAAAGTCTGTGGTCCAGTCGCCATTCTGACGTACATTACCTGAAAAATTTTAGTTTATTTTTTTTAATTTTCACGTCCAACAAATTTCCCATTTCGTAACTATTCTCTACTAGTAATAACCAATGTTGCAAGATATGAAGGTAATCATAGCTTTTGGATTAAATGCGATTTCTCTTAGAATACCACTATTCGAAGTGAAAGTCAAAGAAGCTCAAGAGCTCGCTCAACTCCTCACAGCGTCGTTTGTCGAATCTGTTTCGATAATGAAACCGTACGGTAAAATCCTTTAATTTTGTTTATTCATCAATTTCAGGGAACCTCGAGATTAATAAAGCCTTGTTCATGTAGCGGCTCTGTAGCATTCGTGCATAACGCTTGTTTGGAGCAATGGGTCAGAACTACTTCAAATACTAGATGCACTATTTGTCAAGACGAATTCGAACTAATTCCAAAGGGCATGAAGCCGATCCTTTACCGTAATCTACCAAGGCCTTTATCCGACATGAATGAAGATATAATGGACTTTATATGCACAATTGCATGGATTGTTTACATGCTTAAATTTGCTTATGTCGGTCTTCGCTATGGATCCAATGTGATGTTAAGTATGGTTGATGAAGCTATAGGGAGTGGAACTTTACGATCACTATGGTGGTTATCATTTTGGTTTAACTTTATGTATTATGGGTGTATGACTGTTTTGATATATGAGCAATGGGTGTTGGATAACACGATTTTTAGTTTTAAAGATAGGTTTGAAAAACATTAATTTATCCTATATAATTTTGCAGTTTTTCAGATCTGACGCGTCAAAAATTCCTAGAAGCTCAATTAAAACGGGTAGCATCCTAGAAGCAACTCCAAAGCGACGTCGATTTCCCAAGACCCCCATATTTGTAGAATAAAAGTTTATACCTCTCCAACATACATGTTGAAGAAATCGAGAACAGCTTGCCCGTCGATTCCTTTTGGCAGATTTCCGACATAGACCGTCCTTCTGATTTCTTCGACTTTGGCTAGATCGGTATCGCCAGGAAGTGGTGGATATTGCGGCAGTCCCAGTTGTTCGAGCGTCGGATCGACTGTAAGCAACTGAAATATACCCATATTAACAGTGAATGAAATTTTTGTGTAGACAAAAAAAAAGATAATTTAGAATTTCGTTTGAAAAAATGCCGGCCAAACTCTTCGCATGGCGGAGGTGTGTGGTAACTGCAATAATTAATTTTGATAATTTAAATTAGGTTTAAAATCAAATTTAGTTGTTTGATATGATTGAAGTTTGACATTGATACCTGTAAATTTCAAATAAACCCCCTTTAAGCCATTCAGGGTTCTCTTTGTAAATATTAAGATGATGCACTTACCAAAGAAGTTCCATCTTCAATTTCTTGAGTTTTATTTACGACATGGGGAGGAAGCTGTCTCTGACCAGCAGTGGGAACACCACCGCTATTGAAATACGTGTCTTCATCAGGAATTGTGTCTGAAAAATAATTAATACGTTCCGATGAAATAGATTAAACGAAATTCGCTTACTTTGCAAATACGGAATGCATATTAACGCCTGATCAATTAATACCACATTTGTTAGATGCTGACCAACTTCAACACATCTTTCATCGTCATATTTTATAAAAGCAGCTTTGCTAGTTATGTTTGGGGTAATATTATTTTCTGATGGATAGATTCGTAATTCTGCGATTTTTCCAAGATAGTTGAACATATTGTATATGTGGTCCTTAGTAGCGGCAGTCGAAATATTAGCCACATGGAGAATTTTGATTTTTTCCTTTTCTTCTTCAGTCATTCTGCAATTTTACACTATGAACAAGTATTTCGGAGATATAAGAAACGTTATAAGACAAACGCAATTATATTTAAGACCGGTAAGTAAAATAGAATTATTCCGAAATTAAAAAAATAACAGCAAGGTCAAATATGGTAAAGAAAGCCAGCGTTCAAATTCGAATTTTCGAATGTGGGAAATAGTGGCAAACTGCCAAGTGCAATCGCGACGAGACCTGACGCGCACGCAGCGCGTCTGCGTCTTTTTTTTTGGGCCGCAGCGTGTCAATTTCGAATTTCTTCCATGGCTTTGCTCATTTTTTGTTATCTTTGAAATGTTTTGCAAGTTTATTTTCTGTTAATTTGTTAAATGTATTGGTTTCAATTTGAGTTATAAATATTTCAAACTTATTTTTGAAGACGGACGGGTTTTTCTTCTTATATAACATTTTTTATTTTTCGAAATCTAATGGATTTCTACTCTTGTTTTGGCGCGTGTTTTTTTTCATCATCAAGTAACTATATATATATATATCAAGTAACTAGGAATAGACTCGTCTGAACTTCCGAATTTTTTATTTTAAACTCTATAATTAATGCTTAATCTGTTATATTTCAGAAGAATAGAAAAATGGCCGATGATGGAGTTAATCCGAAGGCCTTCCCATTGGCTGACACGAACCTTTCCCAGAAGCTCATGGATCTTGTCCAACAAGCGATGAACTACAAACAACTTAGAAAAGGTGCTAACGAAGCCACCAAAACCTTGAATAGAGGTATTGCGGAGGTAAATATCCTTGTTAAGCGCCATTTATTTGAAACTTTAGGTTATCGTTATGGCTGCCGATGCTGAGCCTTTGGAAATTCTTCTTCACTTGCCTCTCTTATGTGAGGATAAAAATGTCCCATACGTTTTTGTTAGAGTAAGTGCAAAAGTAATAGTTTCTGTTTTGAATGAATTTCTTCTAGAGCAAAGCCGCTTTGGGACGTGCGTGCGGTGTCACTCGTCCGGTTATTGCCACGTCGATCATCCAGAACGAAGGATCTCAATTGAAATCTCAAATCCAAAAGATCAAGGAAGATGTCGAAAAACTTCTTATCTAAGACCATTTATTGTTTTATTTTGTTACCACTTGTTGTTACATTTTCAAATCTCATTGTTTTGTTGTGCATTGTTGTTCGTTTTGATTTTTACAATTATGAATTTGATTCATACGACTTGTTATTTATTGTTTTGCAAAATGTTATCAGCATCGCAAAGACAAGCAATAATAAAAAAAAGGAGGGCCTTTTGTGCAAAGAAACTGCGGACCGACGCAATGTTGAAATTTTTACATCATCTGTAGCGTATCAGCTCAGTTATTTTATCATGCGCCCTACAGGAACTTTGATAACTTGATAATAATAATACCCGAGCAGACTCGTTTCTCCTCGATCGATGTGAGAGAGCGCAGCTCCGCCCATTTGTGAGTGTGTATGTGTGAGGGAAACGAGGGTGGGTGGCGTTAGTAACGACGATTTTCAGCAAAACGCACGTTCATTGTATTGCAGCGATGAATTTTTCGCCGTACAAGCTCGCGTTCCTACTCGTTCTCATACCGCTGGCATATCGTTTCGTCAGCGATCGCCTCTATTCGGACCACAAGCCCGAAGTGTACGGCTACGTCGACGAGCGTTTCAAGAAAGTCGGCGACGCGTTTGCGTAAGTGTTTGATTTTATTGACTCGCGCATTTCATTTTATTCTTTGCGCCAGTGCAAACATTCAAAATCATATAGGCAAAACTTTGAAAATGGCTGGGAGTCGGAAGGTGCGGCACTCGCCGTGTTTCTCGACGGCGAGAAGGTCGTCGATGTTTACGGAGGCTACGCCGACAAACAGGCCGCCAGAAAATGGGCTTGGGTGAGACGAGGCTGCCAAAGCGTGGGGTTCATCGCAACAATCGCTTCTTGTAGAACACCATCACCGTGACGTTCTCAACGACGAAAGCTGTCGCGTCGGTCGCAATCGCCTTGTTACACCAAAACGGGAGATTGAAGTAAGTGTTCGCTTGATTCACTCAAAATGAATCGCCTTGCAGCTATGACGATCCGGTTGCCAAGTACTGGCCGGGCTTCGGAAAGCATGGACGCGATAATGTGACAATTCAAATGGCGCTCTCGCACATGGCAAGTCGCTTTATTTTCTAGGAGATATGTGGCCAACTCGGGTCCCGACACGATTTTGAGAATCTAAATACACCTCGGTAAATGTTCATGGAACAATTGCGCAAACATAATAAAACTGGTTCTCTTTGGAAATTTCAATGTTTCCTTTTTAATTATCTCATTGGTGAATTTTCGCGGGGAGAAACAACAAAAACAGAATGAATTGATTGATTTCCTCATTTTTGTTTCATTTTAAAAATTCACATCTCAATTTCATTTATTATATTGGTGAGCTATCTTTTTTTCAGGCCGGACTTGCCTACATCGATACGCCGATCACCGAGCAAATGGCGGCGGACCATGAGAAAATGCGAGAGATTCTTGAGAATCAGCCGCCAAATTGGGCGCCCGGCACCAAAACTGGGTAATTTTTCGTCGTGTTCGTCCCTCACATCGCCAATTTCAGCTATCACGCTTATACGCATGGATGGATTGTCGATCAGATCATCCGACATACCGATGAGCGCAAACGTGGCATCGGCCAGTTTTTCCGAGAAGAAATCGCTGAGAGATTCGGTATTTTCTAATTGTTTTTTTTTTGAAAATTGTTTTCTTTTTTTTTTGAATGACATTTCGTTTAGATATCGATTTTCACATCGGATTACCCCTGGAGGAGGAGTATCGAGTTGCTCGAATTACAACACCGACCCTTTTGAATCGTCTAGAAGAGATGTGGCATGATTTAAGGGTTGTCAAATACCTCAAATCGCTTTATAAGTTGATTTCGGTAAGATTTTGAAATTCAAATTTGAGCTAATTGGGTATTTCTAGGGTCATCCGTTGGCAAAAGTTGTGAAGAATCCGTCATGGCTTGAAGCCGTGAGTAGATGCACGATAAACAATCCGGATTACCATTCGTAAGCGTTATTCACAATTTAAAAGAAAAAAATTTGACCACTATTATTAGGCTTGAACAAGCGGCGGCTCTCGGAATTGGAAACGCGCGTTCGCTGGCCACATTATTCGACAAGGTATGATTGTTCCCGCGAGACCCTGAAACATTGCGTTTCACTCTTATCATTGCCTTTTTTTAAATATTGAAAGCGGAAAAGAACAAGGAAATTTGATAAGAGGGGTGCGTTTGTTGCAAATTGACGGACACCGCACCACAAATAGTCGGAAATATTTACGAGCATTGTGTTCTCATGATTTCAGGTGAATCGCGGCGAGATTCTCAACAAGGCCGTCCTCGAAACGATCAGCAAACATTATGTCAATGAGTCGGACTTTATTTTCGACGACGTCGTCGCGAAAGGCTACGGATTCTTCCATTTGCCGATTGGCCGCGCCGGAACTGCTCACGGGTTTGGCCACACCGGTCACGGCTGCCAAATGGTGATAACCGATTTGAAAAATAAATTGACGATCGCATACGTAACCAACGGACTCAAAACTGGTATCTATGATCTGTGCCGGACGTATTGGAAACTTCAGACGGCCACCTATGATGTCATTGAAGAGATGCAGAAGAATTAGAAGATTCCTTTATATGATTAGTAGAATTAACATTTAATAGTTGAGAAAATACTTATTATGCGTGTATATTCATGTCTTTTTCATAACTATCCAAACCAATTTTTGTTTTGTGTGTTTCTTTTTTGTTTACAGATTTGTAGTTTTGGCTTAGATGTTTGAAAAAAAATCCGAAAAAATTAACTTATTGTCATCCCGCCCACACCGATTTCCCATTCCAAAAGTTTTAATTGAATCCCCCAGTGATGAATTCATGTCAAGTAGAGCTTATTCTTACTGCTCACCGGAATCAAAATGAATAAATCGTTGTGAACATCTGGTCGTTCATGTTGGGTTGCCACGGCAACCGTCGAGCGTTACGCATTTGCCGATTACGGCGCGCTCGTCTTAGTACGCTGAAATGTCGATTTTCGGGAAAATTATGAGCATTCAGGATGCTATTAATCGATTACCCCAATTTGAGCATCAGGTAATTAGTTTTCAATATTAAAAAAAATAATTTACCGATACAGAAATTCAATTAAACTTTTATATATAAAGTTGTTGAAACCGAAAATAAACACATTTTCAATTATGAGCGCTAATTGTGATTTAATTGGCAGGTCAACAAACTAATTAGCGAAGAAAAATCGACGCGTGGCGAATCGCATTTGCGCGCGAGTTTCATTCGACGATGTCATGATCTCCAGAAACAGGTTGGTTAATTAATTAATTGGAATTAGAAAAATAAACATTGTCTCTAGATAAGTGAGCATGAAAAAAAGACGGAAACAATTAAAACTGATGAAGCGAACCAATTTCGAAAGAATCGAGCTATTGAGCAATTGAGAACTATGAAGGTACTGGAATTATTTAAAAAAAAAAAGCTTCTTTAAAAATAATTGCAGGATCGATTAGCTGAATTTGCACCGGAAAAAGAGAATACGTCGGGCTCGAAAATTTCGAATGAGTAAGAATTTGTCAAAAATTTGAATTGATTTATTTTTTGCCTGCGATTTAGAAATGATGAGGACGACGTGAAAGATGGCCCACCGCAACCGAAAGCTAGAACAATTGTAAAGCAGCAAAGTTCGATGTACAACGATGAGGATGATGAGTCTGATGTTGAAGCTGACAATGAGGACGACGAGGAGGTTGTATCAGTTCATCGGGAAGCAGAAATTTCTGAGGTCGACGAGCCTTCTGAACCACAGGACCCCGATAATAAAAACTTGGTGACTGGAAATGCGTTCATTGTTCTCAAAGATCTACCGCCGTCGGCCGATGGCGATCTAGCGATACGCGAAGGCGAAATTTTGAAGATACTTGAGACACGATCTGATGGCTGGTGGATGGCGGAGAACGTCAATGGCGATCGCGGAATGGTGCCGAAGACATATTTGAAGCATTTGCAAATCAGCACCCAACGAACGAAGGCGTCGAAACGGCTGGGCGTGCGCGATTCCGTTTTCCAAGCGGCCGCACTTCCCGTCGTGAACGAGACGGAGCCGGTGGCGCCGATTGACGCCACTGCGGACAATGAAACGATGGACGCGGTGGTGAGAGGAGATAGTTCGGCCACGGCCACACCAACAAGCGTTTTTCTGTTTTCAGAGCAAATGGATTGGAAAGAAGGTGGATTGCCTTGGCGACGCCCTTCGCGTCGACCATCATCTCTCCTATGCGTGCCATTTGGCTCCAAGGCTATCGCATTCGAACATCGCGTTCCATGACCTCTTCTGGAACTATCAGCACGATCAAGTGCGAAAGCGCGCAATCCGAATATCGAAAGTGCTTCGCCTGGTCCGAATCGAAGGAATGCCGTCGAATTGCACGAAGGCACTTGTGCGGATTGCTCTACTCGACGAGAGCAAAAAGCTTGGCCGTCAAATTGTGAGCAACGTGCACACGATTCAAGCGAAGGTCAAAGGGACCACATGGAATTTCGCCAATAAACAAGAGCACGTTGATAGCGGAATTGAGCTAGCCGACGCGCTCATCCGTTCGAACTACGCTCTTCCCAATGTGGTGTTGGTAATTGAAGCGTCAATGATTATAAAGGTAGTGCAAAATTCAAATTGATATTTGTTATTTTATTTTTTTATATGGATTTTTAGCAAAATTCGTCAAACTCGGGATTCATTGAGAAGAGCCTTGGCGTTCATAAAATCCCGTTGCTTGACCAAAACGGGCAACCAGCCGTCGTGAGTCGCACATACGTCGAGCATCTGCTTCTGGAGAGCATTTTTCCGCCGCGCGAACGCCAACACGAAGAGCACACTCGTCGAATATTCTTCAAAGTCATGGACGTGCCAAAAGATAAAATTCATTTTGTCGAGTTGGTTGAAGAAAAAAAACTATACTGTATAATGTTTTTGATAATTTATATAATTTTCAGTTCAATGCCTGATGTGATTATATTCAATATCGCGTACCTCCCATTTTTCTATTATTATCGCCGACGAGCTGGAACGATTTTAATCCGTGATAACATGAACGCGCTTAGTTCGGGTAGGCGAGATTCACTCTATCGAATCAACAAATGATTCAAGAAATGGTCTCGGATCCACTGCTCGCCGTATTTCCGGCGATATGCGAGCAGCACGACATTCTCGACGCGATGCTCGATTTGTGGTCGGCGAAACGAAAATCGATGGGCAAGAAGAGCGAAGTTGAGCAGACGATCGAGTTCTTTCAAATTTTCCTTCACACCGCGTTCTTCCTCTTCAAAACGTTCCCGATGCCGGATTATGATATCAACGATGAAGCGGCGATGCGAGCGCGCGCATCAGCCATCGATAGTGTGGTTGGCGCGTTGAAGCGAGGCGAATTGCGTCGTCTCATCGCCACGACGAAAGCGAGACCGGTGAATATATTTGACTACTCGATGGATTTGTTTGGATCGCACTCAATTGATTAGATTAAAAATAATTTTGTGTTTGTTTTAAAAAAATTTGTTTCGTGGATATTTATTGTGGAATTTTGAATGATTAAAACGAATTTTCTTCGCCGCTTCCTTTAGATACAGTGGTTACAGTGGTGGCCGTGGAGCTATCAGTTACAGTGGTGGCCGTGGAGCCATCAGTTACAGTGGTGGCCGTGGAGCCATCAGTTACAGTGGTGGCCGTGGAGCCATCAGTTACAGTGGTGGCCGTGGAGCCATCAGTTACAGGCTTTTCAGTTGGCTCAGTTGCGTCCGAAGCCGCCGTTCTGGCAGTAGTAAACACAGTGGTCCGAATTGTTGTCGAGAGCGGTTGCGGTGGCGAATAGCACAAATAGCTGAACGCGCTGACGTTCTTGAAGCAGTCGATCGAATTGGCTAACGCCGCCGACACCGACAAGGAGTGATTTGTCTTGTACGCCAAATCTGCAATGGCAATTTGGCGGATTTTCAGAGATTTAAAAAATTGTACAATTTGTGTCGGAATTCAATTGATCAACGGACTTCAAAGTGTCGGAAGCATTCTGATTGATTGGCTCATATTGATTATTGAATTTCTGAATTTCAAAAAATTTAGGGGGTATTTTTTTTTTGAAATCGGGCGAACCGTCTTAAAACTTGCGACATTATTGTCAACTGTTTGATTTACAGTAGCCGACAAAGCTAGCAAGTTCAAATTTATTTTATTCACCGTGAGCGAAAGCTCGTTCTCATCAATGAATTCGGCGACAATCTGCAAAAAATTATAGATATTACATTTGGCGGAGAGAATTGAAAAAATTACTCTGATAAAATGCTTTTCCTTATCTTTTTATATTTATATATTTTTTAAAATACTATTTTTACCCACATTTTTTACATACATGTACGTGTCACTTACATTTGCCGGAAATTGGAATCATTAAGTTCAAATGCAATAAAAATTACATTTTTGTATGCGCCTTTAATTTACTATAGTTTTGGGTATGCTTGATACGCAGTAATTATGTACAGTACCGCAGAAAAAGATACGAAATAATTAATTTTCTTCATAACTTTTGAACGAGTGGTCCAATTGGGGTGAATTTTTAGTGAAAGTAAAAAACACAATTTTAAAACAAATTGTAAAGTGAATTACACTATTTCGCAAAAATACGTGCTAGGGGACATTTTTTTGAAATCTGCAAAAAGTGGAAAAATCGATATGTTTTAGTTTTCCTATATTTTTTCAATATATTTTTTAGTTTTCAATACTTTGTGATCATATTGATTATTTTTAACGATGAGTCTACCAAAAGATTCTAAGACATTATCTAAAGCTGGTCGCATTGCGATTAATAGAGGCCGAGAATGTGGGATGTCGATGTTCGGGCTGGCTAAACAGTTCGCAACGAGTATTTCGATCATCTTGGCTTCAAATAATACTCAAAACCGATCAAAACCAATAGGAAGACCACCAAAACATCTCCAGCTATTGGTTATGTCATTATTAGGATGGGCAGAAAAAATCTGAGGCTGGCAAGTACCGACATCACCAGATGACTTATGCAGCATTATGGAGTTGTGACCACTTTTTTTCGGTTATTGGAACGATACAACCGATATAGGTTTGCAGTGAGACTGTTAGAAGTTGTCTCCGCCATTCTGGATTGTTTGGTCGTCGTCCGGTGAAAAATCCAATAATCCCGCCCTAATTAAGAAGGCATGATTGCGATGGGTAAAGGATCATCTCAGCTGGACAATTAAACAGTGGTCCAACATCCTATGAAGTGACGAATCAAAGTATCTGATGGTTGAAACTGGTGGTAAAACTCATGTACAACATCGATTACGGAAAATATTTCATCCCTAGTACCATGTTCCACCTGTGAATCATTAGGGGTGGAACTGTACTGGTATGGAGATGTTTTCCTTCTATCAGCGTTGGTCCTCTGCGGTGAATAGAAGGTATTATGAACAAGAATTTGTACAAATACATCAGAGAGGACCATATGCTACCATTTGGACGTTCGAAACTTGGGCCTGGTTGGATTTTTCAACAGGACAACGATCCAAAACGCTTATCACACTTGGTCAGGAATTGGATCGCGCAGCTTCGGGTGAACTCCATGGTCCTGGCCGAGCCAATCTCCCGACCCAAATCATATCGAACACCGCTGAGAAGGGTTCGAATGTTGTTTAAATGGAAAAACTGTTCAAAATTGTAGTGAAAAATTCTCACAATTAGAGCAAGCTTGACATGCCCTGCCGGCTGTGACCCTAAACCAATTAGTACCTTTCATGCCAGAAAGATGTTATCCTTCTATTGAAGCAAATGGTATGGCGACTAAGTATTAGGTCTATTAAACCTTGAAAAAAAGTTATTTGGGGTTTGACGATCTAATTTTGTTTCTACAGTCATTTGAATTTATTCGCCGATTTTCATGATTTTTTGAAAATTCGATTTTTTGCGATTTATACTTGAAAAATATTAATTTCCATAATATGAACGTGCTTTCAAACATTTAAATGTATGAAAAATAAGTGCTAAAAATTTCACCCCAATTGGACCACTCGTTCAAAAGTTATGAAGAAAATTAATTATTTCGTATCTTTTTCTGCGGTACTGTATGTTATAGGCGGGACCAAATATAAACTTTCAGTTGGAAATTCGCAAGGCTCCGCCCCCACGTCTGTCTTGGACAACATTTATTACGATCACATAAGAACGAGCACACTGAGCTTGACAGCTCATCGAAACAAAATTTCCACTGTTTACATCGACAATTGAATTATCGTCTCAAAAAAAATACGATGGTCCACAATTATTCAAGGCGCTCATTTTTTACGATGGAAAATTATGTGAGAATAATTAAAGCTCCGAATTAAAAAAAAATCTAGCAAATAATAAAAACATGCCAAAAACGCAATTTAAGCCTTAATAAACATTTTATAGTTTGTTTTTATTTTGACAGTTTTCGAAAGTTTTCACAAATTACCGATTTTCACTTAAAAGTTACAATTATTCAATTTTTGCTTCAAGAGAATTTTTTTATTTAATAAAGAAATAATCGAATGTGTGCAATTTTTCGTGCGAAGCCTTACGGACTGCGATTCTTTTTTTCAAGGAGCCTAATTTTTTTGTATGTAACCAACCATTTTCCCTAAATAATTAAAAAAGAATAACAAACACTTGAATATTTGAAAAATTCAATAAAAATTTTTAAAAAATTATTTAAAACATAATTACAAAAACGGAAATTGAAGACGCATGCAACAATTTGAATGTGAGTCTTGTAGCGACTTATTCTTAAAGTTGTTGCCGAAAAAATTGCGAATGGAAGAAACTGTGTTGATTTAAAGGCGCATGCCTGTTCAGCGGCTCACCTGTGGCACAACAAGCTGAAATGAGCAATGCGAATTGCTGCAGCCATATTTGAGCGTCGAATCGAATCCCGCGGCCGGAAGCAGCAAAAATGTTAGAAAAATGAGCTGACGCATATGGTTGCTGAAATGAAATTGTTGAAACGACGATGGCCTACAGAAAATCGAATGATGTGTGTGTGATAATGGAAGCCCTCATACGGTAGCACGAGAAGAATTTCAATTGATAACACGAGCAGGAGTCGGTTTATCAGTTCGACGGCAACACCCTTCCGAAATGATTTACAACCAATCAATTAATGATAAGGCAACTGTGTACAATTAATGAAAATTGGAAATTGGTGGCGATGGGTGGAAAAGCCTCCGCCATATCCACCAACCATTAAGAATATACACAGTCTTGGATAATTCCAGGTATTGTGGATAGTAGCTATTTGAATTTCAACATCATTCTCGATTTCATAATCGCTTCGCTTTAAAATAGCAAACATATAAATTATAGGAACAAGAAAAAATTGATTGATCCAATATCCATTGAAATATATTACTAGGGACAGCCGAGGAAGTGGGGGAGTATAGGGGAAGATAATACTACTGGTAGTCTCTTCGATGTTGATTATGGCTAATTTCATCGATAAATAGATTTTGTGCAATCTCTGGGGTCTCATTTTTCTGGGAATTTTAAAACGAAATTGATAGGTGTAAAATGAAATGTGTGCAAAATTGCGTCACTGTGTAGACAGATAAAAACGTGGAAAAAATGGAACACGGAGGTTAGAAATTTTTTAGACGAACTGAATTCAATTTTACTAAAGAAATTTTTTTAATCCATTTTTCTTATTATTTATCCTCTGAATTTGTAACAAAGGTACCGAAAAATATGGTAATTCGTTTGGAATTGAATTCGACAAAATTCGGAAATTGACCGGTGTAGATTCGAAATTCGTTGTATTCGATTGTGAAGTTATCGTGTTCCAGAGGGATATTCAATTTCGAAGTGGAAAAATAGAAAATCAGTTCAATTTTCCATTTTCCCACAAATCCAAAAAAGAATAAAAGGAACAAAAAAGAGGCAAAATTAATTCATATGTTCAATTTTCAGATTTTTCAGTTTTTTGAGAATCAGGATTATTTTTTCGTATTTTGAACCTTCGCACACTTTTTTTGCCATTATCTAATCTTTTATATATGTGCATAACTTTAAAGGGTCAATTTAGATAAAACAAAAAAGAAAACATTTAAATCTTAATTTTTTTTCGTCATTGAAATTTTCACAATTTTTCCTTTTTTGCCATGAGAAGCAGGAATTTTTAAATAATTTTTTTTTTTGAATTTTTTTCCATTCGTTTTTTTTTTCACCATTTTTAAATTCAATATTTCATTATTGAAGAAAATTGATGAAATGCATTTTTTTTAAGAGAATTCATTTAAATTAATCAAATGTGTGCAATTCGGCGTGCACGATTTTGCAGACAGCGTCGAGCTTCATCTTTCTTTTCTCCTTCATCTCTAGAATCAATCTGAAACTACTGGTCCGTCGATTCCAATTGATTTTGATTTAAACGAGTCATTCCAAATATTTCAACTATGAGCACAATGTTGCACATTCGTCACCGGGTTCATACATTCTTTGCTTCTCTCGCACTCTCTCTCTCTCTCTAAGCACCGCCCTATTCCCATGTGTCAAAGAGCAAAGTGCTCCCCCAACCCCAACCCCTCCTACCACAAATAACATCGCATGCGAGCCATGTGAATTCCATTGTCGCGCCGAGATCTTCAAAAATCGCCGAGCCGTCTTTCGGTCTCCGCGTCGCGCCGCACTATTTCGCCCCAGCGATGTCTGCTCGCTTTCGTCGAATGTTCGCGAAAACATTCATTTCGCCTCGCATTTTTTTTAGTTATCCATGTGCGCGACACGTGAACATCGCCAACCCGTCGGCCGTCACAAAATGGTTGCGGCTACTCGATTGATAAGACGATTTTCTGCAAACCACCCCCCACCGCCTTCTCCTGCTGCAATCGTTCATTTTCAATTCGATTCGGCGTCCTCCCACTATATAAATCAAACTGGTTCCACGCCAACCACAAGTTGAAAGATCATGATGCATTGTTCCGGCGGTCTTGACACAAAATTTGTTCATCTCTGCCGTCTCTTCCCTCTGTTCCACTTCTTCTCCGCTCATGAGAACTTTAAAAGTCACATGAAAAGATTGGTTTTGCATTCGCTCTTGTGATTTCTATAAATACACCGCAATTGATTATCAACATTTAGTTTGCAGTTGGAATGTCCGCTATTCCATGCACGTCGCTTTCCAATGGTGTTCAGATGCCGATGATCGGCTTAGGTATCATCATCGGAATCAAATCGATTCGAAATAATTCATTGAATTCAAGGGACCACACATTCCGGCGGCTATTATCATGACGCGGTTCTGCACGCCATCAACAAGTGCAACTATCGGCTCATCGACACCGCGAAACGGTATGGTGTTGAGAAGCAGCTCGGCATTGCAATTCAGATGTCGCAAGTCGATCGCGACGCGATGTTCATCTGCACCAAATTGTGGCCGGTGGATTGCGGCGACGGTGTGCTTGACGCGTTTCGCGCGTCGTGCGAGAAACTGCGCACCGACTATCTCGATCTCTACATGGTCCATATGCCGCAACTGCCCGAATGGGTTCGGAATCCGAAGGAGACGCGCGAGGACACGTGGCGACAAATGGAGCTCCTCTATGAGGAGGACCATGTGCGCTCGATTGGCGTCAGCAACTACAACGCCGACGATTTGGAGGAGCTCGCCGAGTACGCCAGCGTCATGCCGCATGTCAATCAAATCGAATTCCATCCGTGGTTCCATCAGCAGGACTTGAAAAATTATTGCGATTCGATGGGAATTTTGACGATGGTGACTCCCCCTCTCTCTCTCTCTCTTGCGTTTTTAATTTCTCAATTTTGCAGGGCTATTGTCCGCTGGCGAAAGGCAAATATCTGGACGACGAGCAATTGTGCAAAATCGCCAAGCGATACGGCAAAACGCCGGCGCAGGTGTGCCTCCGCTGGAGTGTTCAGCACGGTGTTCCGGCGGTGCCGAAGAGCACCGATTATCGGCGGCTCGCCGAGAACACGCAGGTATTCGATTTCGAGCTCGCCGATGATGACATGAGTGTGCTGAATGCGATGACGTCGAAAGACCACAAGGTTGGTTATCACCGGATGGGCGGGGGCAAAACGAAACGAGACACCGCACCTCATTGCATTGCAGATTGTCGACCTCTCGAATATTTGCTCAAAAATGTCGTTGCCCGACGGTTATAAGCTTCAAGGAAGGGTTTTTGGTGTGCCTGATGAGAACGAAGCGGGTAGGAATCGGGAGGACATCATTCGCACTTCAAGTTTTTCTCGTTCTGTGTGTATCTGATTTATTTCTAATTTATATCACGTTGTTATTTTGTCGATTTTGAATTTCATTAATAATTAATAATTTCACTTACAAGTTTTTTGTTGATTTTTTTTGGAGACCAAAAATGACAAAAATCAGAAACCATTGGCACGTGTTTGTGGCGCCATGTACGAAAACTGGTCAGCTGATAATATTTACACTACTATACATGGTTCACCCAGATCGGGCCGCACTTCAATCAGTTCCAAGATTGATTCGGAAGGATTAATGATTTTGCAGCAACTTCTCTCATTTTCTATTTTTAGCCGCCGGAAATTTTGTTGAGGTCTTCCATTGAGTTGTCAGTGGTCCGTGAAAAATAAAACGCTAAGCAACGCATTTTTTTTTTCATGGTTTCAATTTGACGTTTTGGGTTAATTTGAGACTCTATTTACTCTGGTAACTCAATACCAATCGGATCCGAATTGGAAAAAATTACCAATCGGATCCGAGAAATTACCAATTGCATCTGAAATAATTCAAAAATCGAATCGGATCCGAATTATCTAAACAAATCTGATCAGAACAATTTCCAATCGGATCCGAACATTTACCAATCGGATCCAAGAAATTACCAATCGGGTCCGAAAAAATATCCGTAGAAAATGCATTTTTACCGCAAATTTCACTACAACTAGAAGCGCTCGGACCATTCAGTTCTCGTTGAAAATACTCTAGCTTCTCATACAGGTTTTCCAGAATAGCGGACCAGAATTAGCACTATTTAAAAATAACAAAAAAATTTGAATTATCGCCTCGAAAAATGCGATGGTCCACAATTATGCAAGGCGTTCGTTTTTTTTGGCGATGGTAATAAATAAAATAATTGATTAAAGGCGCATAGTGTGACTGATTCAGGTAGTTTTTTTTTAATTCTGAAACACTGTATAGTCGAAGAGTACTCTGGTAACTCAAAACCAATCGGATCCAACAAAATTTGGCTCCGGAATCAACCTCATCCGACTGGTAATTCTACGGATAAGATTGGAAAATTGTCGGATCCGATTAGAATTTCTTCGAATCCGATTGGTAATTATTCGAATCCGATTCGAATTGAAATATTAAAACAAAATGGATTCGAATAATTACCAATCGGATTCGAAGAAATTCTAATCGGATCCGACAATTTTCCAATCTTATCCGTAGAATTACCAATCGGATAAGGTTGATTCAGTAGACGAATTTTGTCGGATCCCATTGGTTTTGAGTTACCAGAGTATTTAGTATAAACATTTTCTACTGTAGGATTTTTGAAATTACCTTCATCGGTGTTCCCTTTTGTTTCAGGTCGATGATTTCAGCGCGATGAATTGATTATTGTAATATGAAACGGATTTCCATGAAACTTTCAGAAAATGATTGAAAGATTGCAGAAAAGAAATAAACGGGTCTAAATAGATTCGTGGTATTTTTTTTTATAGAACTTGGACCGGCGGGGGCTGCTAATTATAGTTTCAATCGAATTTTGCCATTTTTTCCCAATACAATCGTATAAGAAAAACATTACCATTTCGACTATACAGTGTTTCAGAATTTAATAAAAACTACCTGATTCAGTCACACTATGCGCCTTTAATCAATTATTTTATTTATTACCATCGCCAAAAAAAAAACGAACGCCTTGCATAATTGTGGACCATCGCATTTTTCGAGGCGGTAATTCAAATTTTTTTGTTATTTTTAAACAGTGTTAATTCTGGTCCGCTATTCTGGAAAACCTGTATGAGAAGCTAGAGTATTTTCAACGAGAACTGAATGGTCCGAGCGCTTCTAGCTGTCCCGAAATTTGCGGTAAAAATGCCTTTGAGAATTTGTTTTGCGACACTATTTTTTTTCTCGAAACAGTTGCTCCCACAAACTTCCTGGTGTGTTTAAAGGGAGCTGTCGCTGAGAAGCTATAGCATTTTCAATGAGAAATGGTCCGAGCGCTTCTAGTTGTCGCAGCGATCGCTCTCGCTATTAACTGCGCCAGTATTTCCAGCAAAACTGACACAAAAACGAAATGCACTTTAAAAGATGACTTTAAAGCGCTTTGGTGTTTGACGGTATGATTCTCGATTTCTAAAAAATGTCTGAAATTGGTCTATTAGAAACCACCCCTACTTTTTAACCCCCACCCCTGCTATTCCACCCCGACTTTTTAACCCCGACTTTTATTTATGATACCACCCCCACTTTTTCACCCCCAATTTTTAGATTTCACCCCTACTTTTTCATTTCACCCCTACTTTTTCACACTCAAAATTTGAAGTTTCTAACAGTAATGTTTAACAGTAAAATTTTACTGTTTTTAATATTTTCAATAATTTAAGTTATCAAGAGGAGATTCGCAGGACTGATGTCTAAATTAGATTTTTCAGAAACTATGTAGCGTTCTTATGAAAGGTTGACGTTTTGACAAAAGACGAAATTTTTCTGAACAGGGTTTTCCGAGAATAGTTAATTTCTTGTTAAAATTGTCAACCTTTCATAAGAACACTACATGTTGTCGGCGTCAAACGACTGAAGGGAGGCGGAGCCTTTAAATTCGCGAAATTAATGTAGATTTAAATTAATCGTTGACTGAATATTTAATGCGCGTACGCTATAATGCAATGGACGCAATTTCGCTGCCTCGAGACGCATTGGCACATAGCCAATTATTTTTTAAATTTCGTCAAGTCGTTTGACTTCGACAATAGTTTCTGAAAAATCTAATTTAGACATCAGTCCTGCGAATCTCCTATTGATAACTTGAATTATTAAAAATATTAAAAAATTTTACTGTTAAACATTACTGTTAGAAACTTCAAATTTTGAAGTGCAGTGAAAAAGTAGGGGTGAAATCTAAAAATTGGGGGTGAAAAAGTGGGGGTGGTATCATAAATAAAAGTCGGGGTTAAAAAGTCGGGGTGGAATAGCAGGGGTGGGGGTTAAAAAGTAGGGGTGGTTTCTAATAGACCGAAATTGCATTTTCCAGAAATTTCTGGGATTTTACTATCGAGCAATAACGCTCGATTTGGGAAATCGAAATTCGGCTGAAAAGCTTGTAGCTTCATGTAACAGTATTGGTGTAAGATGATGAGCCGTAAAAATTCGGACGTTGATTTCAGGAATGCTTTAAATCTTTAAAGTGCGGCCAGCTTCCTTTTGTAGATGATGATACCATCGAGTTTTTCGAAGCATCTTGCGACTTCACGAAAAATATTACAATCGATTTGGCCGATTGCATGATGAAGGTTGGTTTGAATTTTCAGATGCTGTTATTTAAAATACTAATATTGATTATTCAGATGGGCGGGAGCAAATGTTTCGGCGAAACACTCAAGAACAGCTTTTCGGTAAAATATTTCCCTCCCGCACGTTCCTCGTTTTTTCTAGTTATATGTAGTTATTCATATTTATGCTTTTATTATAGATGATTGGTGAAAAGAGCCGCAAAAATGCGAAGGGAATGGAAGGTGCGTTCTAGATTTTTGAATTATTTAAGCGTAGATTAAAATGCAAGTCCGTAGGGTTTATGCGGCGTGATTGCACAATTTATACTTTTTTTTTAATCTGTGAAAGGAAATTATTGTAGTTGGGGCTCGCAAGCGGTCATATTAATTTTTATTTTTCATAATTTTAGAGAGTTTATTTTTTTTCTGGAGTCTTCCACGATTTCTGAAAATGATTCTGTGTGACCGCAACCAATTTGTGTTAAAATATAATTTGATAAAATTTTTTTTGCTAAAAAATCACCAGACCGCACATAACGAGTATGATTACCGTTTTTTTTTAGAAATCGGCTATAAATATGTATTTCCTTTCCTTTATTTAAATTTTTCCCATAAAAAAGCGCAACGCTGTTTTTATGATGAGCGTCTCCCCAATTACAGAAACAATATAAATAAATATATGTATGTCGTATAGAATATTTTTAGACGGGCTGAATGATGGTAGCGTTGGCAAAAATGTGCCATTGCCAGTATGCGAGGATTTCTATGGAAAGGAGGATTGTTTGAAGAAGGAAACCATCGCGATTTGCGGAACGAATGACTGGAACCAAATGAGAAGTTCGCTCATCACTCTGACCAACAAGGAGAGAATATGCGCGCCACCACCGGAAATTTAGGTCGCTCAGAAAATTTTCTTTTTCCCATTTTTTTTCATAAAGAGTCGGAAGATCAGTGCCAACGATTTGCAAAATATTCAAATATTATAAAGTTCCGAGCTCGATTATTTCAACCAATCGGTCTCATATGGTTATATAATCTAGTCTCAGATATCAGACTAATGTTTTGTGATCATTACGAAGGGAACCAGTTTATCAGTTCGAGAATCCTGCACGTGGCATCGTTCGCATCGGAAAGTTTTCGAAGAAGAAAAAAATATCAAGTGGCCGTGAAATTGAAGGCCACGCAAACTAGTCCACCACAAATTTTCTTCATCGGCGACGTCGTCGAGAATCATTGAAAAAACAACAATGTTTATCAAAGTTTATTAGCGAGATATTAAGGAATACACGTCTGGTGGGATTCTGTTCAACTCGAGATGGCTGATTTACAACTTCTTGAACGCTGGGTTCTTATCGAGATGCTCATGGAAGCACTCGCGGATCTCGTTGAAGTTCTCCGTGCAGAAGACGTAGTCGAGATAGTTGGTTGGGACACCGTCATGGGCGGCGCAGTACTCGAGGCACTTGCCTTCGACACCCTTCGACTTGCAGCACTCGGTGTGATCGTGGCGAAGCGAAGCGCAATCCCACATCTGTCCGACGGTCGGTCCGCGCTCCTGGCACGTCGAGAGGAAGTTGAGAATCTGAAATTGTTCGCTTGGAATCGCTCAATGCCAATGCGTCGATTGACTCACGTTGGCTTGCGAAATGGCGTTGAAGTCGCAGAACTTGCTGACGCATTCCTTGTCGGCGTCCTTGAGAGTGGCGCAGCACTGCTTCAGCTTCTCATTTGGGGTTTCGGCAGCGATAAGGATGACGAGTGGGGCGACGAGCAAAGCGTAGCGAAGCATTTCTAAAAAAAAGCGTCGTATCATAGCGAATCGGCAAACTTATACAAAATAAGTGACAGCTTTGTGTCTGAGACATCACTTATAAATGGCGCCGCGCGACTTCGGATCGAGGTCATGTCGATAAGGATACTGGATCTCAGTGCGCTATCTCGCCTGCCTATCACCTACATATGTATACATTTATGGTTCTTCCCATCTCGCGGCGCGCACTTTTATTGGAACACATTTGATTAATCGAGCCAACTGAATGTTTTCCGCACGATGGGTGGCGTCGATGTGTCGATGACAATCGGCGATAGGAGTTCAAGAAATTATTCAGTTGTCCTCGATGCGATTCACGATTAAAAGACCAGCGAACATCGAATTTCGACATTAAACGGATCTTGCTTACGGTAGTTGAGAATGTGTGAAGGGTGGAATGAACCGATTGCAAAATACAGTAATCATTAGGAATATTTATTCGTAACCTTTCCGATTGACTCATTTCTATTTTTTGCGTTATTTCTTCGTTAATTTTGAGTAAGTTTTCAATTAAATATAAAAATGAACGGGCTAAAACTTTTGCCCAAAAGCTATAAATATGAATCTGCGAATAAAACCCGTTTTGCTGTTTTTTTTTTACAAGTTCATTGTTAGCTTTAAAAATTACGAAAATTTTTATGCATACTTTTCCAGCAACTCAACACATTATCCACAATATTGTACATTTCGAAAGATATTTTTATCATTCTCTCTCCGTTTTGCGTAAAATTTCTTTCGAAATTGAAACCGAACGTAATTTCATTGCGCTGGACTAAAAAACGGCGGCCAGCTACATTTAAAAAAGTGCGGCCGCAAGATGTCATCATAAACTTGAAAATTTTCCATATTTTCGAAACTTTTTTTCCGAAATTGCAAAAGTTGTCGAATTTCAGTTGAAATGTCAGATATTGGAACACATCAGGACACATCTGGCGATAAAATGGAAGTCTCAAGCGAAGGGGTAAGCGGATTCGCAATTTTCGCAATTCGCACAATGTCAATTTAGGCACAAAACTATGGAATTAGTCGTGTGATACACGCGCACAAATCTGACGCAAAATCGCTAGCTCTTACCAAATCTGGTGCCATAATTTCATCGGGACGCGATGAAACAATATGTTTCTGGAATAAAAAGTAGGAAGTTATGAAATCGCGTGCAATTCTCAAAATACCATTTTTTCCATAGAGGTGGCGAGTTCACCAACACCCTGAAACTCCAACAACCAAAAGGAGTTGTAGTGAATTCACTGGCGTTCGGAGATACCGTTGATGGCTGGAGATTGTTCGCCGGTCGGAAGGACGGCACAATCGCTGCTTATGGTAGTGGTAGTCAGGAGCCGCTGCAAATATTCAAGGAGCATAGCAACAATGGTAGGATTCAATTTCGTCACTGATTTTTTTCAACAATTCTTTTCCAGTATGCTGCCTCTACTTAAACGAGAAGCTCGGAGTTCTGCTGAGCGGCTCATGGGACACATCAGTGATCATTTGGCCGATCAATGAGCTACAGAAGCCGGAATTCTCGGCTCTCAAGCTCGCCGGCCATACGTTGTCGGTTTGGGCGTTGTGCGCATTCCCGGACCGGCCGAATCATTATTTGACGGCCGGTGCTGATAAAACTATTCGATATTGGTATCGAGATGAGGAGCAGCACGTTTTTAAAGGTTACTTTTCTGTGAATTAAAAAAAACCTATGTGGAAAATTTCAAAATTGGTGTTTTCTAGGCCACGAAGATGTTGTGCGTGCATTGGCAGTCGTTTCAAACGACTATTTCCTATCAGCCGGTAACGATGGATTCATTATCTATTGGGATGTTCCTTCGAAGACGCGTATTGGTCGCTTCAAGACCAAAGCCCACGATTTTATCTACAGGTTTTCAGAAAACGCTCGAAAATGGCTGAATTCAAAGTCAATTTTTCAGTATGACCCTTTGCGATTCCCACATACTAACCACTGGCGAGGATGGGACCCTCGAGTTCTGGGAGATGGTCCATAGCGGCAATGATAACAAACATATGAAGTACGAGTAGAGAGTATGACAATTTACAAAATATTGCTCTGTTTTTGCAGAATTGTCAGCGAAACAATTATTCAGACGCCGGCGGCTTCCACGTGGGATGTCAAAGTGCTTCCATCGTCGGATATCGCGGTGTCGGCAAGGTAATTTCTAGCAAACGTGTAAAATTGAAAACGCATGGATTGTTTAGTGATGGCCGAATTTATGTTTTCTCGAAAGATCGCGAACGTCAAGCGCCGGAAGCAATACGTGAAGCATTTGACGCCGAAGTCGTCGCAAAAATCAGCAGCCAAATGGAAAGGAAGGAAGAATCTGACACCGTTGTCATCAAGGTGGCTTTGGATGATGGTCCCGCGAAACTGGATCTAATGTACAAGAAGGGAGCGGATCCAACGATTACCGCAGAAAACTTTATTCGTGAAAACGGATTGCCAGTCTCGTATCTCAATGAAGTCGTCGATTACATTTGTCAGAATATCCCTGAAGCGGCTGCCGCGCGCAACCGCTCCCTGACCAAACAGCCGATGGACATGAAAGAGCTTGATGGAAGGGTGAGAGAGTTCCAAAAAATTTACCTCATTTCCCCCGTTTCAGCGTTATGATCACATTTTCGATGTCACTTTGGAGAATGGGCAGGTTCTCAAAATGCCGTACAATAATGGTGATGATCCGGACTATGCGGCGCAAATGTTTGTCGAGAAGCACAATTTGCCGGTGAAATTTCTTGGACTAGTAGGATATTATCATTTCTCAATATGGCTAGAATTTTGTTTTTTTTTTAGCTCTCAAAATTGATTCGAGAGGAAACTCGCCCGACTGCCGATTTCTATGATCCACTTACTGGTAAGAATTTGCATTTGGATTTCCTTGGAATAAAATGGTCTATAGGATCTGGCCGCTATGTTCCGGGATCGACGAGCTCACTCGGTGGTGAGGGATTCGCTGATCCGCTGACTGGCGAGGGACGATATGTTCCAGGATCGACGTCGGCGTCTTCTGGGTATTCTGGAGATCCGTTGACCGGAAGTGGAGCGTAATCGGATCTTCATTTCAAATTTTTCTGTCTATCCTGAATGAGTTTCAGCTATCGTTCTGGAGAATCAGCTGGCGGTGCTGTACCTCTATCAATGCTTCCGATTGATAAGAAGCGACCGAGGGGACCATTGGTCCCGTTGCAAGAATTTATTTCGGTGAGTCATTGCCCAACTCGGCAATTTTTCAAGAATTCGCTTCATTTCAGTTTGGATTGTCGAATGCGAGCCAGAAGGCGATTGCGAAGCTCAAGGAGGTCAATGAACGGCAGGATCAATTCGGACTCACGCCCGACGAGATTTCGGCGCTTGAAGAGCTTCACGTATTGAAGTTGAGCGATCCGCACTCGTCGGAAACGCTCATTTCGGCTTTGGAGAAGGGTCTACAATGGCAAATTTTGGATATCGCGCCAATCCTTGACTTTTTGCGCATCGGACTGCTCCATGCGGGAATCAACAATCATTTTTGCGCGAAATCGCGAGGCGTCGAGCTCGTCGGCAAATTTGTAGCAATTCTGATATCAGATCCCGCCGATTTGGCCGTTCGCGTATTCGTGTGCAGGTAGGACGAATCCAAAAATAGCAATTGTTGATTCTCGATTCCAGATGTATCGCGAACGCGTTTAACCAACGCGCCGGACGCGCTCTTTTCGCTTCGTGTGAGCTCAGCACATTGGCCCCATTGCTGGTTGCGCAGATGTTCAGCGAGAAGGCCATCCTTCAGGTGGCGGCCGCTTCAGCGCTTGCGAACTGGGCTCTCGCTTTTCTGAATCAATCGAATGAATGTGATCAATTGGGTCCGAGAGAGGACCTGTTGCGTTTTACAATTTCGGTAGATTTTTTTTTCTCGCATAGTCACAGTAGGTTTGAAAAATTTATTGAATTTAGGGAATCGAAAATATAAGCTCGTTTGGTGGCATCTGCGAAGATGCGAGGATCTACCTCCTTCAGGCGATTGTTACCCTTATGTGGGGTAACACAAATGTAATTAAGGTTGGAACAATTCGCCTAATTCGTCACTTTTACATGATTTTTGAATTTTAGCTTGCGAAGAATAGAAATATGGCGACGATTGCGGCCCGAATCAAGGATGCTGTTGAATCTGAGAATGGGAAATGCATTGCGCGCGATATTATTGAAATGACCTATGCAATCTAAATCGGTTATGTCCAGCAGAAAAGAAGAAAGATTTTTCCTGGTTTCTTAGTTATTTGAAATTCCCGCTGAACTTTTTTTTGGTAAAACTGGTCGCTTGCAACTTCATTTTTAAAAATGTGTATTTCAATTATGTATTATTTATTTATTCGTCATCAAATGAATGTATTGCCTTTGTACGGAGGAGAATGAAATTCGTGCTTTTTGGGATTGTCTGAACCCTAGAATATCCCGAGTTGACGAGTCGCTCGGCTTCTTTTTTTTTCGATTCAGAAGATGACGACGTCGTTATTATCAATGAAGGAGAAACAGACGGAGACGGCGTATGATGGATACATTTTTAGAGTGCGTTTGTTTATTTTTTTTTGTTGATTCTTGTGGAAATCTCGAAATTTGAGTGGTAAAATTAAGGTGAAAAAAATGGGCAAATAAGTTTTTTTTTCGCTCCGTAAAATCCGATCTCTATCGTTTGTGGGTATATTTATGAACGGTCTCGCCACGATGAATACATATTTTAAAAATTGAGTTTTAGGCATTTCTAGCGTTATCGAAATCACTGAATCGAATCCACGCAAGACCATAGATAATGCTCGTAAATTTACCCGCGTGCACTGAAATCTTGGAAAATGAGGAAAATTTGTTGAAAAGCAGATGAAAAATTTTGAATACTATGAACGCATCTATTGATTTAAATTTTTTAATTTTTAAAAAATTATTTTAAAGGTTCATGCTTACAACAGAAAAATGTTTACATTCTAAACATTATGTTTATTTTTTGATAACCTAGTTTCCATCAAAATTGATATTGTCAACAAGATTGTCAGTTTGCAGTATTGTCGTGAATTGAAGAAGACGTTGAAGTCGGATTGTGTTGTCAACGCGTTCTCATCGCCATGCTGCGTTCCGGTGGCCGGTTTCAGCAAAGAGGTGATGCCGGATGAAACGAGCGCGAAGAGAAAACGGTTGGTGGCAAATTTTTTTTCGTTTTTTGTGAATTTTGAAATTAATTTTTTTTAGAATGCGCCGCCCGAGTCTCCTCAAATTGCTGGAAACACGCGAAATCGGCGGACAGAAATACTCCAACGATTTCGAGGAATTTTTCATTCGTTCGGTATATTGTTGAAGAATGCCGTGCCGATGAATGCCTGATTAATGTGTTCAGGAGCTTCGCGAATACCGAACACTAATGATTTATGAAAATATTGGTCATCGATTTGATTTCTTATACCATGAGTAAGCGATGGGGTGGGGTGGACCTCGATCTCGAATGGCTTGTTTTTTCTAGAAATGCGATTTTGGATCGAAAAGCGAAAACCGTCAAGTGCACGAATGACGCTTTGATGCCGATACGAATAGTCGAAGTTGGTAATCAGCAAATGACACAAGGGACCTACCAAATTGGGGGGGGGGGTTCAAAATGGCAAGAGCGATTAAGAAAAACATATACATATTTCTTTTATTGTCGGAAAATCTCTCCATAAAAATGATGGTCCTATTTTGCTATGCCGAATCGGATTAGAAAAATAGGACCATTTTATATTGTCGTGTGAGCTATGAGATATTATTGCATGGGTTCCAACTAATTGAGATTTTTGACAATTTGATTCCATTTGGCGAAATGGGTGTGCACAAGTTGGCCCAATTTGGCAGGTCCCAATTTGGCATTGGTCTGAAAATCTCTCGCTGAAAAATTTGCAACTTTATGATTGTAAGGATCGAGCGGAAGCAGTTATCGACTTTTTCTGCGTCAAGTGCGGACCACCGCAAACGAACTACACGGTGTTTTTGACTGGAAAACGGCGGAGATACGCGGTGGAAATTCGCGATAGTGTTGAACGTGGCGCGAAGTTTCGCGATCGCATCGAATTGCCCGTCGAGTATAAATATGGGTACGAGAGGGTCTCGAGGCGAATATTGACAATTTAAAAAAAAAAGTTCGCATCGCTTTCAGCGGATTTCGTTGGAATATCTATGGCAAATCGTGGTATTTGGTTGGCCGTCGCACCAATTTAACGATGCTTTTAATATTCGATTGCCATCCGGCTCGCCCGAAATATTGGCTGAAAATCGCGCGTAAATCGGCCGAAATGATTACGATCGAGTCGAATTTGATCAAAGTGGCCGATGAGAAATGCACTAAATTTTATGATATTGATGATTTTATCACGGAGGTCTCAATTTTTGGATTGCAAATTGATGAAACAAATTTTGCAGAAGCCGCATTATGTTCAATATGGTGAAATGAACGGAAAACGAATTATTAATGTTTATCAGTATCCAGATCAAAAATTTGAGACAATAAATGGTAAGATTGGAGTTAAATCAAAAATCAATCGGCTTCGACGAATATCGAAATCGATCCGATTAGAATTGACGAATTCGAATCTACCTAGATGCGCCTTTAAATTTGTATTTTCCATTGATTTTTTTTTCCAAGATTGGATTTCTCTTTCTGATGGCATTTAGTCGCGATTTTTTTTCAATTTTTGCGCGAATTTACTTTTGTTAAAATTTTTCTGAGTTTTTTTTTTTCACAACCCTGCATTAGAAACATTCGTAATTTTCAAAACATTTTTTGCAAGAATGGGGCGATAAAAAATAATCAAATATGTGAAATATTGCGTGTTCATCTTTACGGGCCGCGCTTACTTGAAGTTTTCCTTCCTCTAGCTTCAATTTTTTGTATACAACTGAATTATTCCAAAATTCTCACAATCCTATTTCTTTATAAACCCAATTTTAAGTCATTTTCAAACTTTCTGACTAAAAGTGATTTTTTTTGCAGTCCCTCTTCATGTGGTCTACCGATTTGAAGGAACTCCGATCATCATTGGACAAGAAGGAACGTCGGTGGAAGCGAAGCGTGTCGTCATTCTCAATATGCACAATCCTTCACTTAAAGTATTCTGAGCAATATCGAAATGCATAATTGAATAGTTGAATTTCAGCCAATTTTGGCGGGATCACCATTAGAACATGAAATGAGCCGGACGATGACAGAATTTGGTATCAATGTTGGTTGATGGAATCAAACTGAATGCGCTTTCTTCTCGTTTTGTTTAGAGATCCCATCGCGACACGAAAGACCATTTTTTGAATGTGAACACCGGGTTTTTCCAGAATCGATTCGGAATCGCGTTTCCCGAATCGCGCGGATCCATTATCGACTCTTTCATTTTCTATCATCGCCTTCACGCGATTCATTATAGATTTCGAAAATGCTCGAATTTGGATAATTATGAAATTGTCGAAATTTGGAAGGTGCTCATGTTTCCCGACATTGACAATCGCAATTTGCGTCGAAAAGAGTTGTACGATCGAAACGCGTTGAGGCAAATTGACGCCAATCAACGATGATTTGGGTGATTTTTTTGTTTTGCAGGAATTCGACGACCGACCATGAAATGCGATTGCGACGGACCCAATTTGTCGATATCACCTATCTCGGTGATTATGTTGTATGCAGATTTTCGCATTTATTATTTTTTTCCAGCCCAATAGCTGAAATTTCAGAGAATGGGTCAAATCGCGACGACTAGGCATTATTTTGTTGTCGAGGTTATCATTGACATCGCCCATATTAGCTATGATGGCTATTATACTAATGGTAAGCGGCTTCTCGATAAAAATTGAAATGCCACCGCGATTCTAGACTACTCATACGGTCAAATAGTCCGTTTTCTTTATTTTATTGATCGAAAAACTGGTGAGTTCGTTCGAATCCACTCATTCTATGTGCCGGGCCGCGGTTGGGATTCGATCACGTCTCTCTGGATCGAGAGCGATGTTTTAATTGTTGGCGAGACGAGAAAGGTGCGATTCTAGACGAGTGTGGTGGAGAATTTCGAGAATATCTTGCAATCTAGGTAACCGCGTTTGAGCTCTATGAGCCGCTTCAATTGGATGAGCCAGCCAAGAAGACTCGACGACGAGCTGGCCGGAATGAGGTGAATGGAAGTTTTTTGTGAAATTTCCACAAAAGAGTTTTTAAAAGGCTCAATCGCAACCCTTCTAGGACCCATTAAAATTTTTAATAGTGATGTTTAGGAAGAGAAGTATTCGATTGAAGTCGCTGAGGATAGAGTTGATGATCCGGACTATGAGCCTTAAACGCTTTGCCCGGCACCCTTCATTGTGTGTTTCATTGCATAAAACTAATTGATTTGATGTGAATTTGGCTAATTACGGGGGTTGTTCTGAATTGAATCTTTCATAAATGTTGAGGTCGCTTGATTTCATTCGTAGATGCATTACGCATGATTCGATGTCGGCTTTCCTCTAGATGCGACTGTTAGCCTCGCTGGTGGCATGCGTCCGGTGCCTATGGAGAGAGGCGAAAGTTTTTGCGATGGATTTGAACGTGAGGCTTCTTACGGTAAGATTTTTTGAATCTATGATGATTCGTGAACTGAAGAGACATTTCTATTGGCGTCAAGAACCGTCGTTTAATTATCAACTTTAGCCCCTCAAAGTTTGAAGAGCAGCTAATGCAAGATCTTGACGCTGCTTATGCAATGATCAACTTGCCGGATTCTCCCGAAAGCGAGGATGAAGATCCAAACGTTCGCGATTATCGGAGGTATCGAGAAGATCGGCGAGATTTTGAGAATTGAATTAATATATTCCCTATTTGTCCACTATTTTATTATACTTTGATCGCGACAGGTGTTATCAGATTTTGATGATGATAAAATGATTATGACAATTTTTGGTTTCACATTTTTTTTCATTAATTATGAAATGGTGGTTTGAAACCCTTGAATCATATCAATCAAAATGAGTTGTGTTTGATTTTTGAATTTTTAGGAGCATTTTTTATGTGATATTATATGCATAGATTGGTATTTTTTCGAAGAATGCCACAAAGGAAGACGGCAGCGATTATTGGTGAGACTTGGCGTGTTATTTTTGCCAATAAAAAAATATCTTTCAGTCATTGGCGATGAGATTCTCAAAGGGACGACGAGAGACACGAACTCGCACTTTCTCAGTAATCGACTTCATCGTTTAGGCGTGAATCTTAAAAAGGTTTTTTTTTTGCTGAAATTTTGAATGGGACAAAAATAAGCAATCCTTTTTCAAGATTTGCGTGATTGGTGATGACATTGAGGAGATTGCGCGCGAAATTCGAACCGCCAGCGCCACATACGATTATGTTATCACTAGCGGAGGTGTCGGACCAACACACGATGATAAAACCTATTTGGGTACGGCCGTATGCCAATTGCAACCATTGAATGGTCCCTATTGAGGTCTCGCGCACGCCTTCAATGATCAACTACATTTTTCGACGGAAATTCGTGACGCGGTGAATCGATTCCTGCCGAGTTATACGGCGAAGAAGCGCGCCGAATTGCTGACGAGCAACAAGCCGGTGTCGATCGATGAATCGATTGATGAGATGGTTCGATTCGCTACCGAGAAGTTGAGCACGGTAGGGCCTAGTGTGAAATTCCCATTTTTTTTGTTGGTTGGCTTCCAAAAAATTTTTCGCAGATTCCGATGACGTCGGAGTTGCTTTGGGGAAAACAGCGCGCCGACGGCACGCCGTCGACATTTCCCGTCATTCGTCTGGCCAATGTCATCGCGCTGCCAGGTGTTCCGAGATTTTGCGAAAAAGCTTTCGATGAGCTCCAGGTAGTCGATTTTCCATTTTGGAAATGTTTTTCTGTTGTCGACGGCAGACAAAAATGGAAACACATTTTTTGCATGCACCTTTAATGTATACTGTAGTTTTTTTTATGTTTGATATATTATTTGCCGAGAATGCCAATTGCTTTTGTTGAAATTTTTGTCCCTCTGAACGCTCTTGACGATATCAAAAATTTTGAGGATCAATTATTCCCGGTATCCGAACGGCATATGTTGTTCCAAAAAACGTTATACACCGATATGGACGAGTTTGAGTTTTCGACGAAATTGACGGATTTGGCGTCGAAATATGATGAGAAACATGTTCAGATTGGAAGCTATCCGGAGATCAAAAACAAGTGAGAATTTGGTTTCAATGATTTTATATAATTTTCATTTGTTTTTTCGATTTTACAAAACGAAATTGGTGATTGAATGCGAAGAAGAGGATGTGTTGAAGACGGTGTGCGAGGATATTGAGAAGATGCTTGGATCGCGAATAGTTCACTATGATGCGAAATCATGGATCAACACTGTCGAGAAGTGGAAATCGTTCAAAAATCGAGAATCGGTCGAATTTGTCGGAAAACTCGAAGAAGCTGAGCGGATTGTTGATGAGATTTTGAATAAATATCCGTAAGCGATCAGTGTTTGATGGGTCTCTTTCAAATTCGTCTCGAAATATTCAGATTGGAGCAAATTGCGCTTTCATTCAATGGGGGCAAAGATTGCACAGTGCTTCTACATCTTCTTCGGATGAAGGTTGATGAGTAGGAGAATTTTAAGGCATCTTGAAGAGAATGTTTTTTTTTTTGAAATTTTTAGAAAATATGGAGCCAATGTGCCAATTCAAGGATTTCATATAATGGTTGACGATCAGTTCACCGAAGCGACGCAGTTTATCATCGACGCCGCCAAATAGTGTGACGGCATCCGCTGAAATTGTTCGATGTTTCAATTTTCAGCTACAATATCACTGTGATTGAATTTCCGGGACCATTGAAAGTCGGTCTGGCGAATTTGAAAAAATCTCGACCGGCGATTGTTGCGGTTCTAATGGGAAGTCGCGCCACCGACCCGAACGGCAAATATATGAAGTTTTGACATTCTGGAGGATTTCCACTGAATTCCTCTGTCATTTTCAGAACACCTATTGAATGGACGGACGCCGATTGGCCAAGAGTGTTGCGGGTGTGTCCGATTCTGAATTGGTCCTATTCCGATGTTTGGCGAATGCTTCGAGAGTTGTGCATTCCGTATTGCTCGTTGTATGACAAGGTGATGTGTTGTTGCTCATCATCGCCTTCGCTGGAACATTTCTCAACACACTCGTTGTAGATCAAAGGTTTCCATTTGCAGGGATATACGTCGCTTGGCGGTCGCGACAACACAATTCGAAATCCGGCGTTGCGAATGGTGTCACCGGAAGGCGATGAATACTATTTGCCGGCTTACAAGCTGAAAAATGATGCCGAAGAGCGAAACAATCGATCATGTCTTTAATAATTTATTAATTAGGCCTCTCAACAAATTGTGATCAATCTTGCATGTACCTCTCTCTCTGTCTACTCATTCGATATCTGAATTATATGAAATAGTGATAATTGTTGAGATTTCTGGTTACCAGCGATGAATGTTGAAGGGTTCGGCACTTGCGCACGCTATTTCGGCAGACCCTTCAACTCGCCAAACAGACACCGACGCACTCGGAGATCGAGAGAGAGACATTGAATGGATGTTTGTGCTCTCGTCGCGTGTTTCGCGCAATCCTTGGTATCGCGGCGAGTTGACTTTTCGGAAGGAATTGCGGAGGGAGGATGGATTTGTGTGATCTCTCGCGCACTGTCTGTCTCCACCTTCATCCGAGAGTTTTGCTGGGTCGACTCGCACTCGAGCTTTTTGACTCGGCTTTTCCCAACCCCGTACAAAAGTTTTCGAAATGGTGAGTTTTGTTTTTTTTTTTAATTCAGTGTTTCAAAAGCAATGAAACGGTTTGGAAGAAATGATGAGTTCGCCATGAATTTCAGGCCGACGCTGTTGCTGATGCTTTGGAGCAGCTCTCCGCTGATCAAATCGAACGTAAATTGACGTTGGCTAATTCGGCGAGTAAATCGCAAATTTCAGAATTCCGCAAATATTTCAACATGTTCGATAAAGAAGGAAAGGGCTACATTCGTGCGACGCAAGTCGGACAAATTCTTCGCACCATGGGTCAGGCTTTTGAGGAGCGTGACTTGAAGCAGCTCATTAAGGAGTTCGATGCTGATGGTTGAGGGGGATTCTCAATAGGAAATTTGATTATTATGAAATTTGAAGGTTCTGGTGAGATCGAGTTCGAAGAGTTCGCTGCAATGGTTGCCAACTTTGTCGTCAACAATGAGAACGACGAGGGTCTTGAGGAGGAACTTCGCGAGGCGTTCCGTCTTTACGACAAAGAGGTTTTCGCATTGAATTTGGACCATTTTTGAAATTCATCGATTTCGTTTTTTTTTTCTAGGGAAATGGTTACATCAACGTTTCGGATCTTCGCGATATCTTGCGCGCTTTGGACGACAACGTTTCAGAGGAGGAGCTCGACGAAATGATCGCCGAAATTGATGCTGACGGTTCGGGAACTGTCGATTTCGACGAATTCATGGAGATGATGTCTGGTGAATAATTGCGCGACCAACTGGATTCATATCATCGCATCGGCGCTTGTTTCGTTTCGTCTTCTCTTGATCATTTAAAAAGTTTTGTATAAAATTTTTTCGCATTCGGTTCAATTTGCAAATCGCATAGTTAAGCTAAAGTTTCGCCAAATACTTCTCCGGTAGTGGGTGTGGCTGGTTGAGAAGCTCAGCGATCAAGTGAAACCGATCGCCGCCGAAGAAGTTTGTGGTGTTGCCATCGGTTGTGTGCACCGCAATCCACGGTGTTCCGAATGCCTAGAATACATCGAATTGGGCGAATTTGAACAGAATTGATGCGAATTACCCCTTGATCAACAGCGGTTTTCGTGTTTTCCGCTAGCTTATTCTTGATTTCCGGCGATTCCGATTTGTCAATGACTTCTTGAATGTTATTCACCCCAACCGCTTTGAGAATTTCCTCAAAATCGGCGTTTTCGAATATCTTTTCGCGGCGATACCACAAACGGAGCCACATTTCGCGAGCAGCTTTCTTCATGAGTTCTGAATCAGAATTAATGAAAAAAAAAATCGAATCAGGAATTTTTTGGACTATAAAAAATTGATTTTTGTGTTCTCACCTTCATCCTCAGCCTGTAGGACCAATAGAATTCGCAAAGCACGTCGTGTATTATACGTCAAAAGCCATTCGATAAATTTCTATAGACGCAATTTTTGAAAATACGAATTTTTGACTAAAATTTACCGGATTGGTTCTAATTGGAACATCCCAATATTTTCCCATTCGAATCGCATCTGCCACAAACATTCTGGTTTTCGCTGGAACCGAAGCCGGCGTCGAATTACCGGACTCTTTCATAACAGCGGCGACGAAAAATGGAATGTACTTTACTGTCACTCCACTCCATTGCTTCTCAATTTGATGAAGAGCCTGGTCAAACCGAATCTGTGGATTTCCAGAAGAATAGAACCTACTTCAAATCCGATATAAGCAAAAGGGGAGACAACATCGAAATAATAATCAATTCGTGGCAGCGACGACATTGTTGGTCTCGCAACGATACTGGAATAACGTGGCCTTTTTATATGATAAGGGGACAGTGTAGTTCCGATCAAGAAATCACCACGTGTAGACGAAAATGGTCAAACATCATCTGGAATAAAGTCTAGTTTTAAAAAAATGAATGTTTTGATCTATAAAGATCAAAAAGTGATCCATTACGTTATGAGAAAAAATGTTTCTTTCTTCGTGATCGGTTTTTTTGTCTACAAAAAATAGATAGATTAATTTTTAGACATTTTTTTTGAATTTTTCTTCATCTCCATTTTTTTTATGAACGTGAAACAAATAATTCCACATCAATTAATCATTTCTTGCGTTTTCTAGAGTATTCTATAGGCAACTTCCATGACGCAACACGATCATAAATCAGACAGATTGCGGCGTCATTGTAAATCTTGCAGATATAAGGCCCCCATCAATCTGCAGTCCAAATATTTTCTTTCATTCGTTATCTCATTTTTTGCCATTTTTAATGCAAGTTTGATAAGACCATTTTAGTAGGCTATTAATTGCATTTCACCAAAATTGCAATTCTCCTGAAAAAAATGAGTGTAAGTTTAAAACCTCCGTCCATTTGTCTGACGTTGAAAATTGTAAAATAGGTCGATAACTTATTTCCAGCAATTTTCAGACCGAAAAAATGTCAGCGAAAAGTGCGGCTCACCTGATCAAACGAGTCCTCATGGTCCCTCCAAAGCATTTCACCGTTGAGGTATGAGAAAATTGTTTCAATTTGGGGGACTCATTTTCTTCAAAATTCCAGTACAACATCAATCCATGGATGGGCGGTGTCGTCGACAAGGCAAAAGCGCAACAACAATGGGAAAGTCTCAAGAACGCGATCGAAAAGCAAGGAGTTCAAGTAAGCTACCAAATTTTCATCTGCAAGTTTGAATCTGAAAATTTCAAGGTTTTGACAATGGACCAAACGAAAGGCCTTCCGGATCAAGTTTTTGTGTGCAACAGCGGTCTTGTCTACAACAATAAAGTCTATTTGTCCCGATTCCGGCATAAGGAGCGATCTGGAGAGCAACCGCATTATTTGGAATGGTTCAAAAAGAACAATTTTGAGATTCACGGAGACGGCTATGAGGAGGTATGCGCCTTCAAATCGCGATTTTTTTGTATGACCCCTTTTTTGCAGACGTTTGAAGGAGGAGGCGATGCGGTATTCAGCGATCCGAAAACCCTCTGGGCGGGCTATGGAGAGCGAAGCTCCAAATCGGTATTTTTTTAAAATATGAATGATGTTACCGTGGAAGGATTTAAATGGTCCTTTTAAAAATTGTGGTCTTTTACATTATGACGGTTTATTTAAACAAACCTCGCGGCAAATTTCCAAGGCGGCAATTTAAAAATATTCAAACCGGAACATTTAATTTCCATTTTTGCAGGTTTACGAGAAAGTGAAAGCCCTAGGCGATTTTGATATCGTCCTTTGCGATATGGTTCTTCCAAACTTTTACCATTTGGACACCTGCTTCGCGCCGATTGACGAGACCGCTGCCTTGTATTATCCGCCAGCATTCTCGGATCGAACTCAGAAAGAGGTTGTTTAGAATATTAACGCACTTATTCAAATACTTGATCATATAGATTCTCCGACGCCTTCCAAAATCCATTGCCGTCACAGAAGCGGAAGCCAACGCGTTCGTGTGCAATGCGATTACGATTCGCGACTGTGTGATTTCGCCGATCGGTGTCTCGCAAGAAACCAAGAATGCTTTGAAGAACCTCGGCAAAACGGTTGAAGAGGTCGACATGAGCGAATTTATGAAGAGCGGCGGTGCTTGTCAATGTTTGGTTCTTAGATTGTAATTCTCATATGTTTTCTTGTTTGAATTTTTGTGATTCGGGTTGTTGTTGGAAAATCAATTCGAAATTTATGATTGTGCTTGCTTCAAATTAATTGCTGACGCTTTGTGAGCATATTCAGAAAATCTGTGATCAAATGTGCAGTGCAAAAATTGAATGTCACCCCAAATGCGACGGAGATTGGAAGCGCCGGCAGCGGTTTGCCGACAATCGCCAATAGAATAATGGTGACAATAAGGCCAACAATTATCGCCAAATACGAGGCGAGTACGGTATTCCAGTCGTCGAATTCGGTCGATTTTCCGATGAGCACCGAATAGAAGATGAAATCACCGAGACCCATTTTGACTTCTGGAAAATAAAAAAAACCGAAATTGTTGGGAAAAAGAACTGAATACCGTCTCGTTCGCTTCGGTAATTCTGCGCGCCTTGGGTGTTCGACGGCGTCGCCATACAATTATAAATAACACCCGCTGAAGAATGAAACAATTGCTAGAAATTATTAGAAGCTTGTTACATGTGTATAACAACGCTGGGAATAAGGGTTCGTCTCGCTCGTTGGCAGTCTCGACGAGAAACCGAAGTGGTCCCTAAAAATAATTTATCAATGATTGAGAGTTCAGTGGCTTACATATGGCGAGAGAACCGCAAAAATGTCCCAAATCGACATTCCGATCAGCAGCATCCATGCCGTCCAATCCGGCAAATTTTTAAGAATGCTTAAAGCTGTCAATCCTGATAATACTATTAAATAAGCTTGTTGTCCTTTTAATGGGCCTTTGTAATGGATAAATATAACGCCCAATGCGGTAAAATTTGAAACAATAATGAAAACTGTGATAATTGAAGGACTAATATTGAAAAACACGCATATTTCTCTGGAAAATTCAATAGTTGAACATATAAGAAGGAAAAACTAACTTTATTCGAACCAATCCTAACCCGAATAGTAAAATAACTGTTCCTGAGACGATCCAGACATTTAATACCTTAAAAATTGCTTGATTTCTCTTCTGCATATTTATATTTACCTTATAGAACTCAAATTTATACAAAATTACAAGACATGTTGTACTTGTGATAACAGCTGCGAGAAGAAGTGCAGTTACAGAAATTGAAATAGCTATATTTGAAACGGTTGGATTAGTTGGTAGAACTACGTGCTTTAAAATTCTAAAAATCAATGACAGAGTTTGAGAATTGGAATGCAAGCCAACTCGAGATTAATTTTTTCCTGGTGTACAGCGTAGAAGTCGTTCATATGCATTCCGAGAACAACGAGCAACATACATATTGAAACGGGCGTGATAAGTTTTACTAGCGATCCAGCACCTCGATTAATTTCCTCTGTGAATATGTTCATCTAATTAATCTGAAAAATTCGCAAATATTTTGCTAAATTTGCCAAAGAAATGAAAACAACATTATATAAGTGGAAAATAAACATTGAAGTTCTAAATTAAACGTCGAGTGTATACACATGACGTAATCTTGCAGACATTTTTGTAATTTATTTTCAAGCAATTTTGCGCATCGAAATAATGGAAATTTGAAGAATTCAACTTTTTGCATTCAATTTAAGCAGAAAAATCGAAAAGTTAATCCGTGCGGGCGGCACTTAAACCTTTGTTTTATTGCTTGCTAATCACATGACGAAAAATACGGCGACGTGATAATATTATTCCTTGTTCAAAATGCGACATGAGTGTCCGACGTAGCCCCGGGCAACCGTTTTCGCTGATATAAACATGCATCAAACTAATCCGCATTTCGGCTAATTTGCGTCGGTTGAATAACTCGCGTTTTTCTCAATGCGCAATTGTTTTTTTTGCTCATGCTCAATTAAATACCGACAAAATTAATTAATTAATTTTTAATTGCAGACAATCTCATTTGCACCAACGAGATGAGGCGATTCCGTTAGACGGAAATTTGTCCGGATGTCGTATGAGTGGCGATGTGCCACCCGACGTGCTCGCAATTCTCGAAAATCAGAAGAAGCAGCAGTGGAAAATTGGTACCGTCAGTCTGCCCGAGTTCCCTGTTCTTCCAGCGATCGCCTCGAAATCATCGGTGTCGGCGCCTTTAAACACCAAACCATATAATGGTATTAATTAATTGGATGATTAGATTCATTAATTTTTGTTCTGTAAGAAATGCGAAGTCGGCCAACAACCACCACCGCCAGCCGTCCACCAACTCAAACTATTGGATTCGCGCCATTGCCGCCAATTAGGAAAAAAGAAGAAAATGAGAATCACGATTATTGTAGGAAATATTTATTGATCGATTGATATTTTTCAAAAATTAGATATTCGGGAAAGTTTTGAAGAAAAAGAAGAAGAAAATGGAACAGAGATATCCCACTCATCGACTCATTCAATGATTCTAGAATCCGAGCACGAAGAAGAAGCTGAAGAGTATGAGCTCGCCAAACTACCCACAACATTTTCAGGTCCCTCTGCCCAATTTCAAAACTACAAAAAGAAAACGAATTTGTATTTTAGAGCTTCGCGAATTTCAGCTAGAGCTTGATCGGATCACATTTGACCAACTTGAAGTCATCGTCCAGAATTGCAGGTGATTATTAAAAAAAATAGAAAAGTTTAGACGCAAATGACATTTAGTTGTTGCATTTTTTCACAAATAATCGATTTGTCAACTAAAATCTTACGTCACAAATTGCTAAATTTGGTTTTTTGAAGAAAATTTGAAGAAATTTATATATAAAAGAGAAATCAAAAATAATAAAGAGTGTGCAATATTGCGTACTCACCTTCACGGATCACTCTGTTTCTTCATTCATTTTTTTCAGCAAATTCCCATGTATCAGCTTTTTTTTGAGTTTTTCATGGCGTTATTTCTAACACCATATAATTATAGAATAATCGATGAGAAGAATAGTGGGGTGCTAGGCACCGAGGCGATAATGAGCGCCGTTGAGCAATCTCTCGAATTGGACGTAAGCATCTGTAAATCACAATTTTCTAATTAGCAAATAAAAATATTCAGCCGCAAATCAACGAGACGTGGAATTTCCTACTGAAATGGATCGCTCCGGAAAATGAGAGAATCGATTATTTCACGCTGTTTCGAATTCTGAGCGATGACAAACAATCAAGAGAAGCATTGTAATATTTTCAATTTTAAAATTAATATATTCTGCAATTAGTGAATAACAAACGATGGGATTCTTTAAACACTGGGAATTTCGAAAAACTTGGTTTCACAAATTTTTACACTATCAGTACGACACTCCAGTATACATCACCCTCAATTTAGCGTATCGAGTCTTGAGCCAGTGATGCGCTAAAAATAAATTTCGATTTTTTTAAACAAAAATGCTCGAAGAATAAGAAAAGCGAAAAATGCTTATTATACGTTGCGTACCAATGCACCGAATCTCACGACAACTTGCACCGTTACTATAGAAAATGTCGAAATTCGTAGTGACTTTGATGATTTTTGTCAGAATTTGTTTTGTTTAATTTTTCCTGAGAAATTATTCGAAAATGTTTCGTCGAAAAAGAAAAAAAGAGCCATCGTGCGACTTTTGTTTCCTCTGAATTTATATACATAGACACTTTTTGGTTTGGGATAACCGGCGGAAGATTTTTGGGCATTCAGGGTGACAAATTCAATTAGTTGCTAAATTGAGGGCGGTGTATAATTGGAGTGTCGTACCGCGAAAGCTCCAATCAGAGTTGGACGGAATTCCGCATTCCGCGGTTTCAAAATATTCATTTCGCTCAACTCTGCTCCCGATGCTTAAGCCGAAACCAATCGTAATTTTCGAATCGCTGATTTTTAATTTTCTTCCAGAATTCATTTATCGGAATTTTTGATTAGCGATGAGAACGGAAGTGTGATAAGCAATCTGCCAAGTCGTCCGACATCATCGCAAGAGCATCGCGAGAAGGGAAGAGCTCAGGTGAAGCTCATTTCCCTTTTTTTAGGAAAATTGCGGAAATTGGAAAAAAAACGAATTATTTCAGCTCATGATCGATCTGGAAGTGATTCTCGCTGAAAAACCGGACGTCGACCTTGAAAGATTCAAAACAGCCACCGATAAGAAGGTTTGATTTCTGCGAAAAATCGTCAAATCTCTTTATTCAAGTTCATCGAAATCGACGAATTCCGAATGATATTGCAAATTTACAATTTGGAAGAGCCAATGAAGCATGTGATTGATCGGACCATTGAATGCTTCTTGACGCACGACAAACTTTTCTGGTAAGCGTTTTTCGAAATTGTCTCGAATTTGATTTTGTTTTCGGGTTCCAGCTTCTCGGCCTTCATCGGATGTCTCAATCAAATCCATCCCGAGGTGATCCGGCGGCGATCGTTGCGACCCGCCGGAAATCCATTGTGGATGCTGAAACCGCTTCCAAACATCTCGAAAGAAATTCCAGAAGACAATGAGGACAATCTTCTTCTCACTTCGCGACAATCAATATTTTCCGACGACGATTTAGAGGGAAAATTATGAGAATTTAATCAAATTTGCCACGTGTCATTGTGTGTGTGTTGTGAGTTTTTCTTTCTAGGAATTATTTGGTTTATTTCACTGATTTCCTATGTACATTATTATACACAATAAAGACCCGTTTTTTTGAAAGCTATTATTCGTTAGCAACTTCATCGACGGCTTCTGGAGTCTTTTCGATGGCTTCCTCGACTTCATGAAGATGATCGTAGTGATGAAGTGACTGAGAAGCAGCTGCATGCTTCAGAGACCGTCCGCAAAAAATTATGCTGATAATGGAAGCAGCGACTGTAAACGGATACATTTTTAGTGGTATTTTTTTAACAATTCACATTTCTCGAAATCATGATTGAATATTCAAATTGGTTTACTTTTTACTTCAAGACGGGCGGAAATTTCTAGACAATTCCCCACCTAAATATGAAAATTTTTGAAAATTGAGAAGCTATTTTTTTAAATGGCAGACAATAAAGTAGTCAAGTGGACATTTTGAAGAAATCTCACAATTTGTGAGTCGCAAACTCGACATTTTTTAGCAAAAAAAATGTGATTGGCGTCGACTTCGATGTACACTTGCGGACCGTGGTGATCGGTGTTTGCGGACTTGCAATGTTTGACGCAATTATTGTTTTCTTTTTATTTTCAATTTTTTCCCATAAATTTATATGTTAATTTCTGATGCTGAAAAGTGAAAGCTAATCTTTTTTTCAAATTTATGAAAAGTTTCACGTATTTTAAAACAAGATACATTTTCTTTTCGCGCTAATAAATTCAATTTTTTAAGCATTCTTTTTCAGCGGCTCACCTTCAATCAAAGAAATGATGACTATATTGGAATGAACCCACTGTTGAGCTTTTGTGCATTCATCACGCTTCATACATATCTCGTTCAGCTGAGAAAAAAAGAATGTGAAATGAGAAATTAAAAATGAGCTCACGAATAATCCATTTTTGACGAATAAATAGACGGCAGCGGTGAGTGAAATAAGCGAGTAGACTAGAAGAATTTTCAGAGCCAAACGGTCAAGTCTTCTGAAAATTTCGAGAATCCCTCGATGGAACGAAGAAAATATGAAGAAACCTGGCCGTAATGAAGCTCAGAATTGCGCAAATTATAAAAATGAAGGCGAATGAAATGATCACAGCGTTTCGAGAGAGATAATTCGAAGCCACATCGATCATCTGAATTCGGTCATTCGTGTTTTTTTTTTCTTTTTTTGCTCTTTGAAAATTTCTCAACATACCAGCAGCGAGATTCCGCTGAAAATGTGCGCGAAAGCCAACAGATGGCCGCAATTATAGCAAATCGCGCGTTGTGCCAAAATTCGCTCCACTGAAATGATATTGTCGATGAGAATCGTGCAAAAATCAAATCGTCGACTCACTATTCGCCTCGAGTTGCTTGAAATTGTGCTCGCTTTGCTTCGTGGCCATATTGGAATTCTTGAAAAAAAAAACGACAATCTGGTAATGATCAAGACGAGAAAAGAGAAAAAGGCGGCGATTTGAGAGAAGGGAGCACAAAAAAAATCATTGGCCTGGTCGTGTTTTGTGTAAAAAATTTGTGTCGGCGTCAGTGCTCGAAGTTTGTTAACAAGACTTTTGCAAGTTTCCGAGAATATTTGACGTGTATTGTAGCACATTTCTCAGTGAACGAACGAAATTTCGAAAATTTGAATTTCGCGCGATAATTTTTTGATCCCTTCAAAAATAATAACCAAAATACGCGAAATTGATTGCAAAAGTGTGTTTAACATTTTGATAGTTTAATTAAATCAAATTTTATGCGCATTTTTTAAAAGAAAAATTTTGTTGTGCACAAAAATGTTGAGGAAAATAGTCCGTGAAGGTCTGCACGCAAAATTGCACACATTGATTTATTTCAAATAATTTCTCTTAAAATTGCAATTTTTTCGAATTTTTCTGAACAATCAAATAAAAATCAATGGTGTAATTTGAAAAATTGGCGCGCAACTCAAAAAAATACCTCGTCTGGATTAACTTTTCTTCATATTTTTTCAACAAACATCATAAATCTGAATTAAATTTCCGAAAACGAACGAAAAGCCGTAAAAATTGAGAGAACCAATAAGAAATTGGTCGATTTCCAAAAATAGACCGCCGAATTCGACGCCGCCCTCATCAAATAAAATAATTGACGTGATTTGACTGGCCGGAAATCGTCGTCGTTATCATCATCGAAACGATAAAAATAGCGAAACGATGGAAATTATTCAGGTTAATAGTCAAATGAGACCTCACGTCATAGTCAAAACCAAGGCGGTGAGATAAAACATCAGAGATCGTTCTTTCATTTTTCTCGACGGAGCAATTCGAAAAAAATGTTTTTTTGACGCAATGGTTTTTATTCAAAATTTACACCAAAATTTACCGGAATTCAATATTAATAATAATATTTCTATTAGTAATTGATAAAGGGGGAAAAAAATAATTTTTCCCATAAGGCAAGTTATTATTAATCGTTCGACGATCGATTTCAAAAAATTTGAAGGCAAGGCTTTCTATACAACAACGGAATAGTAATAATAATTCTAAAGTGGATTGTGCATGAGCTCTCGCCGAATCTCACTTCCGCGCGGCGGAATCGATCGATCCAGCAGGCCGAGCTCGCAAATGCATCGATATTGGTCGGGGATCTCGAGAAGCGATTGAACCGCCAACTTGACGTCGCCCTCTTCGACGCTTGTCGATTTCTTGACAATCTGTAAGACGTATGAATCGAGGCGATGAATTGATTCTCAAGAGACCTCATGGAATTCAACGAAATGGAAGTTATCCCAAGGCCTTTTTGGTAGAGACTCATCAAACACCTGAAATTCGACAAAAAATCGTCTTCTAGAAGTCACCCGGGCGCTTCTTACTCGCATCATATCCCATGGACCATCGCCCACACCGACAACGATAATCGATAGTGGATGTTGGCAGGCTTGCACGATGGCTCGACGAGTGGCTCGCTCATTCGTCACTTGTCCATCAGCGATTATCACAAGGATATGATACTAAATTTGTTGGTTTTGATTTTCTACCGATTCTATCCGATCGATTCAATCGTCTTACATCTCTAGACTTCTGGCAGATCTCCATCGCCTGGTAGATGAGCGGCGCGAAATTCGTCGGGCCGCTCAGCGCCACCTTCGGCGTCACATTGTTGTAGACGCTGAGCACCTCGTCGAGATCGCGACAATCGCCGTGCGCGCTCAAATTGAACACACTCCAATCGCCGGTCGTCGCGTCGCCGAACCCGTACACACCGATGTGTCCGGTGCCGGCGAACGGCGCCAGCGTGCGGCCAAGAATGCTGATGACCTGCTGATAGGGATTCTTGACGTTCGGATGGATTGTGTGCAGACTGCGTCCGCCAAACGATTCTTCGCCTTGGTATTTGTTGCTGGCGGTGTAGTCAATTCCTGTGGATGCAATGTCGTCAGACGCGCTGCGTTTCGCGTGCGGTCATCGTTTTTTTTTTTTTCAATATAACTGTTCAGGTTTCCCAAATTTTTCGAAAAAAAAAATTCCTAAAAATCGTTATGCATATTGCAGAAAAAAAATTCAAAACGTCGGCCACGGCCACGCATTTTGAAGCCAGTAACAATTCTTCATATTTTATTGGTTTTACATCAAGTTTGTCTTAGGATTAAAGGCGCATAGGATACAATTTTATGATTCTGCGCATCAATTCAATAAAAACCGTGGAAATGGGGGCTTGGAAAAAACATGGCCGTGGCCGAGTTTTCAAATTTTCTTTTCTGCAATCTGCATTGCGATTTTTATCATTTTCCTTTTTAGCTTTTTGAAAATCAACATGGTACCATCAAATCTGAGGGACCAACTTGTATCACTTAATTTTATAAAAAACATTTTTGCTTTCAAAAAACCGCGCGCGAGCCGCAACGCGTCTGACGACATTCGTCGGGAAGCAGACATTTAAAGTCAAAATTTCAGCGGTCTCACCAAAAATGAGATTAGTCGTTTCAAGACCCGCACGCTTCATAGCTTCCGACAATGAGTCCAAACTAGTGATCGTTAGAAGAATCTCCTGCATCGAAGTGACACCGAGCACGGAGAGAAGCGATGATTGCTTCCGGAGCTGAATCGATGTCAATTCATTGAAAATATCGGGAAATAAAAAAAATGCGATTCTCACATGTCGATATGGATATCCATCGCTGCTCACCGCACTTCCCGACCTTCCCGTCGATCCAATCGACGAGTTGCTGTGCGCTCGATTGCCAAACGCCGGCAAAATTTGCGGCGCCTACATGATCAAACACGATTATTGATGATTGTTGGAGGAGGGCTTCTTCACTAACAACGCAACGATAGTTTTCAACAGAAAACTATTTGACAGAAAAAAAAAACAAACAACAGGTACAATTCTTGAACGACAATTTCGAATTTCTCCTCACTATCGGCACGTTTTTTTTGTCAGTGGAGACCCACCAAAAAAGGTCCGATGAATGAGAAAAACAATCGAAAAGAGCCAACACCAAAAGCATGGTTAAAATAGAGGAAATATATAGTATATATATATATATAAATATCTCACCCGGCCAATCGGCTTCAGTAGCGAATCATTCGATTGCTCAATCTACAAATAACGAATTACGTCGAATTCAATTGTTACCCATATATGTAGATATAATAACTATTATTGGGTGAGTATAAGAAGGTGAGGCGACAGAAAAGCTTGCACACGAGGGATAGAGACGGAGAAGAACGCCGGTTAACACAGAATGCCGAGAATCAGAGCGCGCTGATTACCTACCTGATTGCTCTGCCGCTTCAGTGTCGCTTCTCGTTGAAGTTCTGAAATCGCATTGGTGTTTGTTTTTCGCCATTCGATTACCAGCGAGTTGAGCGTCCGAATCGGCAGCGACTCGATCGAAATAGTCAATGATGTTCTCGCTCGTCTCGCTCATCTGATCCGGCGGAATTTCGACCGATTGAATCTCGGGTGCATATGTCATATCGTCGTGCTCCTCGGTTTCCATTCGGTCGAACACCTGGAACAATTGGCAACGCCAGATTCAGAAGGGTCATGTAATTGAAAATTGATTACATCGTTGGTTTTGACTTGTCGACTAGTGGCTTCAGCGCCCATCGAATGCGCTGGTTTACTCTAAATCATTAATTGCTCTATAATGGTCCCTTCATATAATTGCCCACCTTTCTATGTGCCGATGGTCCTCCGTGCTCGCTGTTCAACATGTCTTCCTCAATCACAACATTGTAGGGCTCCGGAATGAATCCATCTCCTTGCTGCTGCTGCTGCTGCTGCCTTGATTCCTGACTCGCCTGGAATTCGACGACGTCAATGCGATCGCTCAAAACAAGCGCACCTGTTGAATCGGCACATTCAACACCTTATTGATCGGAACATTCAAGACACCCATCGGCGATTGCGCGACCTGCGTCGGCGGAATCGACGCCACGCCCGGAATGTCGAGCCCAAAATCATACTCCTGACAGAGCTCTTGAAGTTGCGCGGCCTCGGTGGGACTGATGCGTCGCGGTTCGGCCGCTTTCGGCGGATAATCGTAAATCGGCTCCGAGATTTTCACATAGTCGTCGGAATCGGCGGTGGCGCGTCGCTGATCGCGTTGAACGCCAAGCGTCTGATGCGATTGCGGCGGACCATCGACACTCTAAAATCGAGCATCACTTCAAGAGCATTGGGGGGGGGCGACAAACCTCGTGAGCATTAAAATCGCTAATATCATAATCTGTGAGCTGTGAGTCGCGAATGCTGAAAGAGGAAGAAAAAATTGAATTTTTAGAACTTTATTTTTTATTTTCCTTTTCGGTGAAATTCAACATCAATCATTTTGTGGTTGGTGCTTGATAGTCATCGTCATTTTCATTATGCTCAAACAAACATTGCCAAATGTCAAAACGCATTAAAGTGACGATTAAGACCTTATCGTTTCGGCATACGCCACAAATAAAGACCGATTTCAGCCGCCCAACATTATTGTTATTTTTTTTTGGCCACCCGACATGCACAAATCATATAAAAATAACACATGCAAATATTATCATTTTGTACATAATGACGAATCGCGTTTTATGGCAATATGCTGATTCGTACGATTGGCCTAATGTTTTGGTAAAAAAAAAAGAAAATTTTGAAAAAATATTTTTTTTATTTTTGAAAAATCGGTAATTTCAACAGATTTTTGAACTTCTATTTTTTTTTACAATAAATTTGCATTTTTTAAAAATTGAAATTTTATTTTTCGCTCGACGCGAATTCAAAAAATTGTTGCGCTCTTTGTTCTTCAAATTAAAATCCTTAAAAAGGAGAAGGATTGGTTGTGAATTGAAATGTGTGCAATACTGCGTCAGCGTGTTGACAGACAAAAAGAGAACTCGACGAATTGAATGGTTTTTTTTTTCAAGTTTCAACAATTTTCCTGAAGTATTAGCCCGCGTTTACCTTAAAGGAACATTCCAACTATTTCAGAAAAAATAAATCAAAAAATACCTATTTGCATAAAATGAGTCATTTATTTCAAACGAAATCTTCAATATTTGCCCATTCATTTTTTTTCACATGCGCCATTCGCCTTCCACAATATCAAATTTGATAGATATAGTTTTCCAGGCGCCCGACATTCTTCGAGGAATGCGCAACCTTCTATTATTTCTATTCATTCTGCCAACAACCAACTGTTGGAATTTCGATAGGCGCAACTATCAAACGCAGCTCAGCGAATTCGATGGTCCCGACAGCATACCGGAGAAATATGTGTTGATTACGACGAGCGTTGAAGATTATTCGTACGACGGATGCGACTATACGATTACGGTGTCCAACTACGCGCCATCAATTTTTCTAGTTCTTGTCAACAATAAAGGGTAATCGTCAGAAAATATTTTTTTCCTTTCATTGCATTTCAAAAACTCAATTTTATTGACGATTTTCCCTATTTCTCTCGTGCCGCTGCGCATCGTACTCTCTCGCATTGTGGGAGTCTTCCACGCATAGGACACTGCGCCTTTAGACCGCGCTACTGTAATTAGTTTCGCAAATTTTTTTGACGAATGAAATTTGATTGCAAACATCTGCGGACATTTTCCGGAGCGATGGCGGCAATTCAAATTTTTCATCAACGCTAAAAAAAGATACTTGCGCAAAAATGCACAATTTCAGCTGCCCAGCCAATATTTGCTCGGGAACCCTGAATTACAGGGTGTCATTTAAGTTCCCGCACAACTTTGAAGACGTATATTTCTGAAACTAAAAGTCCAAATCAAACGAGACTCGAAATATTTTTTATCTATAGTATAACAAATATTTATCTATTAACTCTTTTCGATTCGGCCTTCTTTCGGAGCTATGACTTCACGAAGACGCTTTGGGTAGGATTCGACTGTGGTACGCAGGTATTCGATGGAAAGATTGTCCCATTCCGCCAGTAATGTCTTCTTCAGAGTCTCTACATTTTAGTGGGGTTTTGCGTTGACCTTCTCCTGCAAGACCCCATCACGGAAAAGTCAAGCGGGTTCAGGTCTGGGGAGCAATCAGGCTATTCGGATGACTTGATGAAGTCGGGAAAATGGGTCTGGCACCACTCCACAGTAGTTTTGGCAGTGTGGGCGAGTGCTCCGTCCCGCTGAAAGACCCATTTCTGCCCACCGAAATGCGTTTGGGTCCAGGGCATCACATGCTTCTCCAAAATGTCCCGAACGTAGACTTCTTTGTTCACTTTCACCCCCCTGATCCACGAAAACCAGGGGGCACTTCCCTGTTGAGCAGATGGCACCGAAAACCATCACACTGGCAGGATGCGAGGCTCGATGAATTGTTCTGCCTTTCCCAGAAGCTTGCTGGGATGTCTGGGAAAGTACTCAATAGTTTTATGAGTTGAATGCCGCCTCCACAGTGAACAGCTTCTCGTCGGAGAAGACAGTGACGAGGTGTTGTCCAGACCGCGTGCGAGCAAGAAGTCGTTTTGCTTTTTCGAAGCGTCTCTGCTTGTTGACGGCCGATAGAATTGCCGCTTTTTGGACACGATATGGAGTCAGTACAAGCTTCGTTTTGACGATTTGTTCCATAGCGAAGATGCTCATTCCCATGTCTGACGCCATCTTTCTCATGCTCCTGTGGGGGTTTCGCCTGATCCTCGATTTGACGGCGTTGATCTTCTGAGGAGTGGTTACTGAGACGAGTCTTCCTTGTCTGGGAAGGTCACTGGTCGTATTTAGCTCCTTGAATCGTTTGATGGTGTCGTAAACCGTTCTACGAAGCACACCGACCCGTTGAATGATGTCTCTCGGGCTCACATTTTGCTTATGAAGTTCGATAATGGAAGCGCGATGGATGTTAGCCTTCGCCATTTCTCGGAAACACATCCGAATGTGGTGAAACTTGGAAAGTAAGTAAAATATACCTTATTTAACAAAAATAAGTTGTATTGGTGCACGAAAAGTGCAACAGCCAAGCTCTTCATGGTGTCAAACTTTTGTGCGGGAACTTAAATGACACCCTGTACATGCAATTCGCCAACATCACCATATATCGTGAAGGCTATGTAATTGAGATAATTATTGAAAATTGCAAACGAAGCGCTTATTTCAAGGTCTTGGATATTATGGACGTCCAATGCTACACTCCGACGAAAATCTATAGTCTACAATGTGAGCCCAAAGAATGGTCGGACTCTTGTGTTCAGTCAACCAAACAATTTTCGCAATTCAATTCGCCGTCGATCAAGGATACGGTTTGCATATGTCAGAACAGCATCGCCCAATGTAGTCCGTCGACGAAATCTTCGAAATGGTATATTCGATTTCTATGTGCTCCTTTAATTACCGTATCCAAAAAGAGATTGTCGAGCTCCTCAATTGGAATTAATTGATAGCCGATTTTTTAGGAACAGATTTTAAATGTCTTCAAAAATTGAGAAATTTAATTTTTTCTCCTTTTAAAGCATTTCGGGCTCGGTAAATTGGTGGCAACCAACACCACGGACGCCAACATCGCCAACATCGATGCCATCAAAATCGACTACTTCTATTGCACCATTTTCTACGCCAATCATCGCTAGCACCCAGAAAGCCACGACTTCTCGCCCTACTATGTCTTCCACCACCAATTCACCAACGACACCCTCAAATGGGTTTCCGAGTTTGCAGGAGCTTAGCAATGTAAGTCAGCCATGCTCACGAGTACCGTAACTATTTTCAAGAGCACTGTAACTCTGGCCAACGTCACTCGCGTCCTCAACGAGACCCTCTATTATTCGCAGAGCGGCGAGAATCTCGACTCGACGCAAATCTCGGAGATCATGGCGATTCTCGAAAAATCGTCGTCACTCGACGGCATCCGCGAGCAGGTGCGCTCTCGATTGCGTCTCGACGCGATTCCCCCCCCCGCCCCCGCGCACGAATTCATCCAACCAATTTTAGAGTTGTAGGACTCGCGAATGATTCTGCAAAACGTCGACAACTGCTTGCTCGCCAATCAATCGCAACTATTCGGTGCGGTGACAAGTACGTCGATCGGATCGTCCAAATATGGGGAGGGGAATATGTGTTGAATTCAGAACAACCAATGTGTTGAGAAACATGGTTCAGAATACCTACGATGATCGAATCGACTATTTGAAAGGTGTGAATCTTGGATTCTCAGCAAAGAAAATTAATTGCTCGGTAACAATCTGAATCCAAACTCAACTCTCATGAAAATCTAGAATCTAACCACCGATGACGGCCTTCTCGATTTGACGACCTACTTTGAATTGATCAACGCGACCACAACGATCAGCAATCAGAATGCCATTAGTGTTCCGCTTTCAGACATATGCGAATCGCAAAAAATCAGCCATCTCTATTTTTCCATCTATCGTGATCAAAAGCTGTTCATTGGGAAGCAAGCCTATCGCGTCTACGATCCAACCAACAATTATCCATCAATCTATTCAACGTCTTCAAATGTTGGAAGGCATAGAAGAAGTGCCGACGACGATGATATTAATAGTTGAGATTTTGGAAAGCCATTTTTTCCATGATATCGCCAATGTTTCAGTTCTACCACCGCCCGATCGCTGCCAATCGCAAATCATCGTGGCCAACGGCAAACCGGTGATGAGCGCGACAATTCTCAACGACGGCGAGACGGTGAGCAGCGTCGAGAAGCACGACGCGCTGGAGCCGCCCGTCATGGCGAATCTACAATTCAACATTGATGATGTGAGCACGCCGAGCCTCGCCGATCATCCGATGCGTTTTGTAGATGCCGCCGCCGTTGCACGGCGAATTCAAGGTGACGTGGTGGGATGTCGGCCGACAGGTCTGGTCATTGGATAGACCGTGCAAAATTCGAAGCATCAAGAATGGCATTGTTAGCGCGCAATGTCAGCATCTTACCGATTTCGCGATTATCGTGGTAAGACCCAATCAAAGAAAATAGTGGAAGGAAAAAAAATGGGAAGCAATTTTTTTCTGTGCCGCCTTTATGGCGAGTTTCTTCTGCGCCATCAAGAAAAAAATGGACTTTCATTATTTTTCGCTGCAAGACCTTGCGAACCGCAACGCGTCTGGCGACATTGGCAATTTTCAAATTTGTCCGCTGCTTAACAAATCAATAGCAACAAAAAGCAATTCAGTCGGGCTCTCTCGATGATCGCATTATCTGCGATTCGGCGCTCTACACAACTGGCTACATTGTCAATATTATTTCAATAGTGAGCCTAATGTTTCTCACTGTTCTCAGCGGTTTGGTCTAGTGAGTTTAGATCGGGTCGAGTTCGAAAAATCACAAATCGAAATATATCATTCAGTGTCAATACAATGTCGACGGCGAAAATTCTATTCTACCTACGAGGCCAGATATCGAGAAAAGGCGATCTCGTCGCATTCTTCTACTATTTCATGCTTCTCCTATTCTACATTATGTTTGTGTTCTTTTCCGACGCCCATGTTGTCGGCAACACGACGGGATGCGTCATCGTCGCCGCAATGATGTACTTCTTTCTCATCAGGTACTTATTGTCGAAGCTGGGTAGATTTACGAGGGTGCACTTTTCGAAATGTTCTCGCCACGTGTGAATTTCTTCGAGACCAAAAGAAAGACGCATCACCGTAAATCTACTCGACCATCTATTCAATTTTCAGCTCGATAATGCTCAATCTTCTTCAAGGCATCCGAATAATTTATAAGTTCATTAGTGGAAAAACGCAGATATTCTTCGAAGCTCTGATTGCACCGCCGTCAGCGTTGACAATCGGAATAGGTATTTGTTAAGAGAAAAAAAATCCAATAAACTGATTACAATACATACAGTGCGCGTCATAATGATACGCCATCCCACGAAATTTCGTAGTTTCGAGAAAACAATATAAATTGATGACAAAACAATTATGTACATTTTTGAGTTCAGGACCATTGAAAACCTATATGAGCGTATTTCCAGGAGTGCCCGTTGATCCATATCCGCACAGTCCAAGAAAATTGGATTTGGAAATTGCAAAAAAGGATATGGATCAACGGATCTCATGAAAAGACGCACAAATAGGTTTTCAATGGTTCTGACTTCGAAAATGAAATTGTCTTGTCAACAATTTATGGTTTTTCGAAACTACGAAATTTCTGGGGGGTGGCGTATGACGCGCACTGTATATAATTAAAATTCCAGTGTTTCCATTCATTCTAACATTTCTCATCGCGATATTCGCTTCGGATTTCTTCAAACGAAACGACTCATTCTGTTGGGTTCGACCGGATTATCTAACCTACGCCATCGTCGTCCCAATAACGATTTTGCTCATCAGCGCGCTCATTTGCACAATTTTCTCGGCGTACAAATTATTTTGGAGCCCAAAGAAGAAGCTCGGCGTCACAAAGGTATTGCCGACAAACGGTCTTGATTTTCATCGTTCGATCGCTTCATTTTTGCCAGGCGAATTATCACGACGCCGATTTTTGGACAAAAATCGTCGGTCTGATTGTGATGCAATTCACCTTGGGAGTTCCATGGGTATGACGCGCCATTTCATTTTTTTACGACCTTATTTGCACTTTTTGACAATCGACGAAAAAAAAGACCAAAGAATTTTGACGATTTTAGATCGTCCAATATTTTACACTTCAATGGCCGACAACATCCGCATGGCACTACAGTTTCACAATAATTCTCGGATCGCAAGGCACCATCCTTCTAATTGTCTTCTTTTATCGAAGGCAAAGATTAATCATCGAGTCTAGAAGGTCTAGCGCTAAAGTCGAAATGATGAATGAAGACAATCGATCAGTGAAAAGCTATGTGAATAGTTAATTATTTAAATATGAAATTATATGTTATAATGACGAAGAAACGGGTATATACTGATTTAATGAACAATTTCCCTTTATCATTTTCCGATTCTTATCACCAACTCGCAACCCCGTTATTAGATTAGAGGTCTTCCGGCTCAAAGACCTATTGCTTCGAATAAAAAATACGCGCCATCGTGTTTGTCGAGTCAAGAATTCGCCGCATACCTTGTCTCGTCAATTTTCATATGCAAATTATCGCAGGTGTGTGTATACGAGCATTTGTGTGTGTTTAGCGTTATCATCATCGCCTATTTTCAGCTTTTCAATTGGCTTATGCCGCAATCGGTCGACGGCCGGTTTCTCATGTTGCTGCGCATTCTGGCGATTTTGATTTCGTCGCGATTCGTCGCCGCTCACACGCTCAATTACTCGTTTTCGCTTCAAGAGACCGACATGTCCGATTTTCTCAAAACCTATTCGATTGCCGTCAAAATATCGATCGAGTTTCGCGATGACGGCAACGCGCTTTTTACGACGTCCGTCTCCAATTCGTCTCAAACGCATTTCACATTGTATGCGAACGGACAAAAGTGGGGAAGAAATTCGCGATTTTTTTCGCTGGAAAATAAAATCTGAAAATGATTTCAGCTGCGGGATTATCATCGACCATTGCAGATTTTTAATTGGAAACGGACAAACTTTCAAAATTCAAATAAACAAAATTGATATGGTAAGAAATTCAAGCGGAAAATCCGCTTCAACGAAATTACGATAAACCGAAGTCGGTGTACAAGTGGAGTGTCGTTTAAACCTTTTTTCATTTCATTAGAAAATTTGCAATTTTTTCAAGGTTTCGAACTTTTTAACATTCACCAATCATGGATCAGAATCAAATCTCGAAGTCTCACTGGTAGGCTGCCGCCAAAACCTGGCACCATTGAATTGCGTTGCTAGTGGCCAGTACTCGTCCGATACGCAGCACAACGATTACAAAGATTCGCTGTGCTTTTGCTGTCACGCTTATTTAACATGCAGCACCTCGGCAGGTTCAGACCATTGGTTTGTTGAATAATTTGAAAAATTCGGAAAATTTTGAAAAATTTCAGTGTCAGCTCGAACCCGTGGTGGAATTATAATACAATCACTTCTACGACAACAACGATTAAAACTACGACGAAGAGACCCACATCAACAAGCACGACTCAACTGACTACATCGAAAACTACGAAAGAGCCGACGACTACTAGAAAATCATCGACGAGCACGGAAGCGGCGAGCACGAGCTCAACAAGGTTCCTTATCGATTATTATTATTTTTTATATTATTATAACTATTATAGTGTGCAAACGAGTACAACAACATCGGAATTACCGGCAACCGTCGATCCAAACTCAATTCCAACGCTGAAAAATTTGAGCGATGTAATAATCAATTAATTAAGCCCCGATTATGTCGATTCTTATCATGGATTACAGAGCGGCGTCGGAATCAATAACGTTTCGACGGTTCTCAATGACACGCTTTGGTATTCGCAGCAAGGCGCCGATTTGGATTCGACGCAAGTCGGCGAGATCGCCATCATTTTGAACAATTGCGCCAATTTGCGAGGACTCAGCGCTGAGGTGAGATCGACGAGGTATGAGATCGGAAAACGGGGTTCGTCGATATTATCTCAATGATGAACTCTGATTTGAGCCGAAGAATGATTATAATTTAACGTTTTTATCAATCGATTTTCGGAATCTCATTTCATAGTTTTCAGAATTCGATTGGAATCCTAAAGAATCTTGACAATGTGCTACTGGTCGACGACGAGACAATGAGAATGAGCGGCAGCTCATCGGACATGTAGCGCACGGAATCTCAACGACTGCAATCATCTATATAAATTCTAGGATGTTGGGAATGCTGCCAACAATGGTGGATAACACAAAAGATGAGCAAATCAATTATCTTGATGGACAGAATCTCGGATTCACTGCAAAGAAAATTGATTGTTCGAAACGAGTCCAAGATGAGGGACTTCTAGATTTAGGCAACAATTTCGAAATTATAAACTCAACTGTTTCAAATACACGAAATTCGATTGTAGTGCCACTAAAGGACCTATGCGCTACACAAGAATGTGAGATTTATAAGCAGCATTTTAACGTTTCCCCGGTTTTACAGTAAGTCATGTGTACTTCACAATATATCGAAAGACGTCAGTATTCGTTGGACCTCAAGTATACAGGCCATATGGTCCGAAACCTAAACCGCTAGCGTTTTCTGAAGGCGGTCCATCTTTGAGGTACTCCAAAAGGAGTGATGAAGTTCTTACATCATCTACAACTCCGAATCCGAATGATTTGATTCCGCCGTCGCCGTGTAATCGACAAGTGGCACTTCCTGAGGCGCCGGTGATGACAGCGACATTATTGAACAATGGGCGGAGGGTTAGTCGAGCGACTACCGCCGACGCGCCGATGGCAATTCTACGATTCAACATCAGCGATATCATCAAACCATTGCACGGCAATTTCAAGGTGACCTGGTGGGACATCGGAAGGCAAAAGTGGGCCACCGAGCGGAATTGCGAGATCATTTCCGAAAACGATGGAATCCTCGAAGCCAAATGCCTTCATCTAACCGATTTCGCGATAATTGTGGTATAATTAAGAAGCCTCAAGCCTAATTTGAGCTCACTAATTAATTTCTTATTAGGATGCCCTCCTAAACGATCCGAATGTCTGTGACACCGCGCTAATAGATCTCGGCTATGCTGTCAATTCCTTCTCGATCGCTTCACTAATATTTCTCACCGGTCTCAGCATTACCTCCTTGTATGTTCAAAATTTTAGCGAAACACTTGAAATTCGGGAAATTCAGCATCGAATCATTGCCGAAGACACGCTTTTACGATTATTTTCGCGGCTCGTCTTACATTCGTCGGGACTTTCTTGCGCTTGCCTACCATCTCGATCTCCTCCTATTCTACATTTTCTTCACAATTTTCGCGAATCAATCAGTTTCGGGTGAGATGTGCACATTGATGGCCTCAATAATGTACGCATTGCTATTATGGTAAGATTTAATTGTTCGAAGTTCGGCTATACAAAAATTTTGTAGCTCATTATTCCTCACCATGTTCCAAGGACTTCGAAATGTCATCTCATTCGTCCCACAATCCAAACTACCCTATTTCAACATGATCATGTCATTACCAATCGTCATTTTTGTTAGCATAAGTAAGACGACGCGATCATCTTAATTAGATCTTATTTTTCGGCGATTACAGTCATCCCTTTCACATTATCCGTCATCCTCTTAGTCTTCACAACATTCTTCGATCGTCAAGACTGCTTCTGTTGGGTTCGACCAGACAATGTGATCGTTGGGATCATTGTTCCCGTCTCATTGCTCATTCTAAACGCGATAGGATGCACTAGCTATATTGTCTATAAGGTCTTCTTTGGAATGCGTCGGAAATTCAGTGCGGCTGTAAGTCATCACACCAAACAGTTTCTAGGGAAAATTTCTTGAATGCAGGGAAATCATCACTACGATCCTCATATACTTTCAAAAGTGGTCTCAATCCTGATTATGCAAGTCTCTTTAGGACTACCATGGGTACTTCCGAGCCTCTCACATAATTATAATAATGAGAGATTCCAGATTCTTCAATTCTTCACCCTCTACTCACCATACACCACATTATGGCATTATCTGTTCACCATTGTGATGGGCTCACAAGGCACAATGCTTCTTCTAATCTTCCTATACAGAACATATCGAAGTCGGCAGTACACTTCGAGCAGGAGGAGGACCAGCGAACGGGCCAAGCCAGGAAAATTTCAGAAAAACTTGACAACTGAGGAAACTCTATCCGACAGTACTGACAGCGATTTGAAAACGTATTAAGAGGGGATACGAAAAATAAGAGAATATTAAATATTAAAAGCGGGTAATATAATAAAGAATGATCACTTATCAGTTCAAAATGTTGCTTCGAAAATCGCGCCTCCGCTTTTTGCCGGGCAATTAAATCAAACTCTTTTTTTTTCGCGGTTCACTGCCGGTCTCTCTCTCTATTTGTTTCTCGTCGTTATCAATTATTTTCTCGGCATCAATCCCAATTCAAAATTGGTTTTTGCATGCGACACTTGCTTCCAATATGCGCTTCGTTGCTTCTCGCCGATCTCGCTCATTCACTAACGTATTCGTTTTCATTTGAAGACGATGATCAATCGAATTTCCTATCGACGTATTCGCTGACGGCCCAAATCATTATTTATTTTCATAATGATGGAAGCGCTCGGTTTACGACGACCGTCGCCAATCCCTATCCGCTTCATTTCTCGTTATATGCAAACGGGAGAAAGTATGACAAAATGGAAGAGGGACACAATTTAAGCATTTGAGATCTTTCATTTCAGCTGTGGGATTGTCATTGATCAATGCAGTTTTTTAATTGGAATCGGCGAAAATATGAAAATCGAGATTAAAAAAGCGAATATGGTGAGTCAAATGGGACGTTTTTTCTGGAACACTAAATTTTCTAGACAAAAGTTTTTGCAATAGTTGGCTTCTGAAAAAAATAGCCTACCGGGCTCAATTTATTTTTTGCACTATGCGCCTTTAATTCCGCTACTGAATTGTGTCTACCTATAATTTTCATTAAAGTTTCCTTATAGATAATCGAAAATCAAAAACTATTGAAAATTTGAGAACAACGGCCTTATATTTGTGGTTATTACGAATATTAGAAGAGTTTTCAAATTTTGATAGGGTAATTAAAGGCGCACGCAGCCTCGCAGCGACCGATTCGGGTAGACGCTTTTTTTTAATAGAGACTTAACCTCGCTATCAGTTTATTTTAAGACGATTTACGCAATAATCATGGCGGTCGTAAAAAATGGAGTCTTGTCGGTGCATTGACAGCCGATTTTTCAAAAATTCTCCTTGAACGCATTCCAAAAACGAAATAATATTCCCAAAAGTTCGGACCCCCGTGAATATCGAAATTTTCTACATAATTGGACCATAATTTACTGATATTGGACACAATTTTGGGTTTCACCCTCTTTTTTAAAACCCATATTTGACATGGTCTCTTGGAATCTGCTAAAAAAAAATAAACTGAGTGTATGGCGGGAAATCGCGCGACGGCAAGAAATCGTCAGAAATGGTCTCGCGACGACGAGACGCGTGCTGTGTACTCCACACGGATCAGTCATTATTTAACGTAAGTATCCCATCGCGTAAATCGACACTTATGTCGCAAGACCCAAATTTACAGTAGAGTGCGCCATCCGCACTAGACAATATTATAATTTTTTTTTAATATTATGGACGTCGCGCGACTGTGAAAAATTGGCAAAATGTCAAAAAAAGAGGTCTCGATGCACGGTGTGCTCCTTTAACCTATCATTATACATTGGCTCGTAAATCGACACGTTTAGTTTTGCGCCAAGACCAATACCATTGCGTTTTTGGCATTTAGCCAATTTACCGATGTCGCGCGACGATTACAATACATTAATAAATAAATTTCAGGTTTCCGATGTGGTCAATTTTGTAAACTACGGCTCCGAATCAAACCTCCAACTCGCGTTGGTTGGCTGTTCCCAGTATCCGACGATTACCTGTATTTCTGGTGAGCAGTATTCAACAGATAGCCGTGGCAAAGTTTTCAAAGACACTTTGTGCTTCTGCAGCAAACAAATTTCATCTTGCACAAAGTCAACGCCGACAGATGATTGGTATAATGAGAAGGGGTTGAAAATTCAAATCGAATCATCCTTTTAATTAAGTATAAATACAATTCCATGGTGGACTTTTACTGATGCAAGTTCTACGACCAAATTGCCAACGACTATAGGTTCAACGATCACAACGACGCATGCAAAGACGATATCACGTCAGGCAATAACAACATCTACGAGCACGAGCTCAACAAGGTTCCTGATCGATTGTAAATTTATTATTATTATTATTATAGTGTGCAAACAATCTCTCTATCAACAAGCACGACTCAACTGACTACATCGACAACTACGAAAAAGCCGCCGACTACTGGAACACCATCGACGAGCACGAAAGCGGCAAGCACGAGCTCAACAAGGTTCCTGATCGAATATGATTTATTATTATTATTATTATAACTATTATAGTGTACAAACAAGTACAACAACATCGGAATTACCGGCAACCGTCGATCCAAACTCAATTCCAACGCTGAAAAATTTGAGCGATGTAATAATCAATTAATTAAGACCCGATTATGTCGATTCTTATCATGGATTACAGAGCGGCGTCGGAATCAATAACGTTTCGACGGTTCTCAATGACACGCTTTGGTATTCGCAGCAAGGCGCCGATTTGGATTCGACGCAAGTCGGCGAGATCGCCATCATTTTGAACAATTGCGCCAATTTGCGAGGACTCAGCGCTGAGGTGAGATCGACGAGGTATGAGATCGGAAAACGGGGTTCGTCGATATTATCTCAGTGATGAACTCTGATTTGAGCTGAAGAATGATAATAAATCAACGTTTTTATTAATCGATTTTCGGAATCTCATTTCATAGTTTTCAGAATTCGATTGGAATCCTGAAGAATCTTGACAATGTGCTACTGGTCGACGACGAGACAATGAGAATGAGCGGCAGCTCATCGGACATGTAGCGCACGGAATCTCAACGCTTGCAATCATCTATATATATTCTAGGATGTTGGGAATGCTGCCAACGATGGTGGATAACACAAAAGATGAGCAAATCAATTATCTTGATGGACAGAATCTCGGATTCACTGCGAAGAAAATTGATTGCTCGAAACGAGTCCAAGATGAGGGATTATTGGACGTTGGAAACGTATTCGAGATTATTAATTCAACTGATAAAACCTCAAAAAACTCGATAATGATTCCTTTGAGTGATCTTTGCTCGACAGAGACAGGTAGATTTGTAGGATTTCCATGATGACAGAAAGACACATTTCAGTGAGTCACGTCTATTTCACCATATACCGAAAATCGACATTATTCGTCGGACCACAAATTTATCGACCGTATAAGCCGAAATCGAAGACAATCGCGGAATCCGATCAAATTCGCTCATTTTTAAGCGTCATACGAAGAGATGAGGTTGGCACGACAACTCCGAATCCGAATGATCTGATTCCGCCGTCGCCGTGCAATCGACAAGTGGCACTTCCCGAGGCGCCGGTGATGACAGCGACATTATTGAACAATGGGCGGAGGGTTAGTCGAGCGACTACCGCCGACGCGCCGATGGCAATTCTACGATTCAACATCAGCGATATCATCAAACCATTGCACGGCAATTTCAAGGTGACCTGGTGGGACATCGGAAGGCAAAAGTGGGCCACCGAGCGGAATTGCGAGATCATTTCCGAAAACGATGGAATCCTCGAAGCCAAATGCCTTCATCTAACCGATTTCGCGATAATTGTGGTATAATTAAGAAGCCTCAAGCCTAATTTGAGCTCACTAATTTATTTCTATTCAGGATGCCCTTCTAAACGATCCGAATGTCTGCAACACCGCGCTAATAGTTCTAGGCTATGCCGTGAATTGTTTCTCGATCGTTTCCCTAGTATTCCTAACGGGTCTCAGTATCACATCACTGTAAGTCAGAATCATATACACAATACTCTGTTTTTTTTTTGCTTTTTAGGAATAAAGCTCTTTCGAAAACGAGCTTCTACAACAATTATATTCGAGCTTCAACCTATTCTCGACGCGATTACATCACATTAGCGTTTCGCTTGGATCTCCTCCTATTCTACATTTTGTTTACAATTTTCGCGAATCAATCGGTTTCGGGTGACATGTGCACAATGATGGCCTCAATAATGTATATGATGCTACTATGGTAAAAAATTGTTCGTTCTATCAAAATAATGACTAAAATTATAGCTCATTATTCTTGACCATGTTTCAAGGAATTCGGAACGCGCTCACCTTCGGCAATCAATCGCGCAACTCTTATTATAACATGATTACATCACTTCCGGTAGTGCTCTTTCTGAGTGTGGGTGAGATTCATTTGCAAAATTCGCCTTCCTCTGAACTCCCTCCATCTTATTCAGTCGTCCCATTCACCCTCTCAACAACACTGCTCGTCTTCACAACATTCTTCGATCGTCAAGACTGCTTCTGTTGGGTTCGACCGGACTATATAGTCGTTGGGATCATTGTTCCCGTCTCATTGCTCATTCTGAACTCAATAGGATGCACTAGCTATATTGTCTATAAGGTCTTCTTTGGAATGCGAAGGCGACTAAGCACTTCAGTAAGTCAATTTGCAAGAAAAAAATTGGGCAATAGAAATTGAAATTCAGGGAAATCACCATCATGATCCTCATATAATTTCAAAAGTGGTCTCAATCCTGATTATGCAAGTATCTTTAGGACTACCATGGGTACTTCAGAGCCTCTCGCATAATTATAACAATGAGAGATTCCAGATTCTTCAATTCCTCACCCTCTACTCACCATACACCACATTATGGCATTATCTGTTCACCATTGTGATGGGCTCACAAGGCACAATGCTTCTTCTAATATTCGCCTATAAGACTTATCAATCTCGTCAATGCTGCGCAATTCGCGATGCGACACCGCCGCCAAATTTTCAAAATGGAAATCGACTTTCAGATACTAGTACTGATAGCGATTTAAGATCTTACTGAATTTCTAGTAACGAAAAGAGCATGCCAAAACGGGTTATTATTATTAGTTGTTAATAAATATCTAGATGCATCTCAAACATACTTGCTCATTTTCAAATTTCCTTCAGGACGCGCTGCAAGCGGCGTCAATGGTCTAAAATAGCTCAAAGTCTTAAAATGTGTTGCCGACTTACTGTAATTGAGCTTCACCGCTGCGACTCTCATACGAAATGTGCGAAGCTGGCGCAAACATGTCGTACGCTTTTTGCGATGTCGACAAATCGGTGTTCGATTCACCGCCGGCCTGAATTGGGGGTGGTTGAAAATCAAAATTCGGAATTTTTTAATTTATATTTTTCTCCTCAATTCGCCTACCTCATGATCCATAAGCTTCTTGAGTCGCTCAGATTCGAGAAGCGCCTTCTCGGCCTCCCAATCCTGCATCGCTTTCTCGTCTTGCTCGCTGAGCCGCTTCTCTCTCGCCAACTTCCTACCAAGCGATCCATGCGGCGACACCGGCTGGAACGCCGACGGCGCCGTGCCGTGCCGCTGCTGCTCATAAATGTCCCTGGCGGTGTGCTGCGGCACCGGCGGTCTGTCGTTTTGCCGCTGCTGCTGTTGCTGCTCATAGTACTGTTGGGCGGCGTTGCGAAGGTGTGGCGGCACATGTTCGAAATTGAGCGCCGGCTCCGAGGCGATTTGCTCGAATTGCGTCGAGTCTTGCGAACGCGGCGACAAGTCCATCGTCTTCGTCTCGCGCAAATGACTATCAACCGCGCTCATCGTGTTATGGAATGTGTCGGGCGTCGCGCTAATCGGAGTTCTGCAATGAAACGAAAAATGAGCGAATGGAACATTTGCTCCGATACCCAGTGGTGATGTCAAGCTCAAGACTCGGGAACTTGCTGAACACCTTCTCCGATAGCGGCGATCGTTTCGCGTCTGTGTTGCTCTGAAGGTACTGATCAGCTTCACGCAATAGCTGCTCGGCGTCACTCGGAAGTTCTTGCTGAAAATCAGAATTGTTGCTTCTCATTTTTTTTTCGCTCTTCCCCTACCAATTGGTGTTTGACATTCTGAATGGCCTCGTTGCCATCAAGATGTACCGCTGTTTGAGGTGCTTCATCATTCTTCTTCTCGGCCGTCGCCTCCTCTTTGCTCGCCGGCCCATTTTTGTGCTCGTCGAGTAGTTTGAAGAAGTAATAGGCGAACGCGATCGCGGCGGCGGTGAGCAGATAGCGGGTGAACGGCGAGAACACCATGAAGTGCTCCGATTCCGGACATTCTTCCCATTCGTCTGGGTCATAACCCAGACGCTCGTCGAATACCATCACCTGCGAATAAGGAATGATTGCGCCTTTGAAGGGGTCTCGCATGGAAGGCATTTAATGGGGGTAGATTGAGTTAAAAAATGTGAAGGGACTATCGTAATGTCGTCAGAAGCGTCGCGGTCCGCGCGCGCCAATTTTTTAAAATTTCGTTTTTTTCGAAATTTATTATATAAATGCAAGTTTTGGGAAGATATTGAGCCACTTTTAAATAAACCAAATTGAAAAATAATATTGCGAAAAATTCAAGACTTATATTTTTTGAAGCTGGGCATAACAAAAAAATTAATGTTAAATGAAATTCTAATAACAAGAAAAATTTTTTTGAGAAAATAGCACAAAGTCTCACAGCGAGAAAAATTCTGAGACTATAAGATGTTTCGCATTTTGAGAATTTTTCAACAAAACAGAAAAAAAAGAAGAAGAAGGAATGATGGGGGGAATTGTGTGGGAACGCACACGCATCCTTCCTGTGTGCATTTCTCGACACAAATCGCGAACGGATAGAAGACAGCGTTTCGCGAATATCGACGACAAGCAGATGGCCGAAATAAAGAAAGAGATAAAAAACAAACAAACAACAACAACAATATTTAAAAAAATAAAAGAAACGAAAAAATAATAACATCGATCGATACCACAATGAAGTCGGTGAGGGGTTGGCTGTAGTGGATAACACACAAGTTGCCTTGTTTTCGGCACAAAGAAATGTAATCGAGACACGGCTTGCTCCCCTCCGCCAAATTGTTTGATTTATGTTTGTTCAATAGTTAACAAAATGATTAATGGCAAAAATTTCTTGATGGATCGTCTAAATCGGATCACACCATCGATGATTTCTACTATTTACTCTCAGCCCATTTTTTTTGGTAGATTTTTAATTTTTTGACAGAATCATTTAAACAATGTTGGAGGGGAAAAAAACAAATAGAAAATATCGAAAAACTGCGAGAATTACCTTCACATTTGTTTATACCAAAAATATCGAAAATCCCCTCAAATTCTACTGGGCAATTAAATAATTAAGAATGCAATAGAAATCAAATTATCAGCGAGGTTTCCAAAAAAAATTAAATAAAATAAATCAATATGATGATCTCAAGGAAACTCGCGAGTTTTCATCTCGCAAACTTTCGACTTCTCCAACGCCGACGTTTCTCTATCTATCTGCTCATCCGTGAGCGTGAATGTAGTACACAGCGACCTGGGAGAAATCCGCAACCGACGGCTAAATAGTAGGACGAGCGGCGGAGAAGGCCGACAGTTGTTGGAGGGGGCTCGCATCGACTGATTCCGAGCGAGTGGGAGCCGCAGGAGGATGAATGAACAAAAAAAAACACGGATCGACGCGAGCATGAACAATGGCATTGGCAATGAGCATGAGAGTCGACGCTGGCGATCAACGATTCATTATTTCCAACGAGGCGCTCTTCGATGATTTGTTATAATGAATATCTGTAATTGGTGTCAACGAAGCCACCCCCGTGTTGGAGGGCCTCTTCGATCGATATGAGTCGAGGGTGTGTCCTGCGTATTCCGGAACTAATCAATGGCAGGGAGTCATAATATTTGGATCCTCGTCTTTTTAAAAATCGAAACAAGTGAATTTCGAATTGTGTGCGGAAATTCAGAAGATTAAACTAGTGCATGATAGAAAATAATTCAACTATACGCAATGTAAGCGCGATTCAGGCGTACGCAGTGTGGCGTCAATTCAGATGCTTGCGTATGCATGCACTACAGTACAGTAAAGGCAATAGCAATGAAAAAAAAATTTAAAAAAATTAATTTTTTTCGTTGGAATGCGTCAAAAAATTTACGCGATATATCGTAATTCTCCGCTATCTATTTTTAAAGGCGCACGTGAAAAGTTGCGCGGGTCACGTCGCGAAGTCGGTATTGTAATTTTTTAATGGCTGTTTTTTTCGAATTTTTAATTTTTTTTTTGTTTGACGTTTAAAACGTTTTTCTTTGGAAATCTGTAAAAGTATTTTGCTTAATCAACATAAAAAATTCATCAGAAGCGTCATCGATCGACGTCTGCATGAAATCAGCACAAAAATCACTATTTCACATAATAATTGGTATCTAAATGACGAAAAATAGACTTATATTGCGGAATTAGGTGTAATTATACCAATAATTAGTTTTTTTTTGCCTCGTTCTTCCATCCGTTATACATTTCCTCTTCAAAGTTTTCGAAAAATACGAAAAAATAGCACACAAAATGAAAAATAAAAATTACAGTACCCACTTCGCGACGTGACCTGCGCAACTTTTCGCATGCGCCTTTAAAAATAAATAGCTGAGAATTACGATATATCGCGTCAATTTTTTGGAATTTTCGACGTGCGTGCATAGGGAATTCAAATGAAAAAAAAATTGATTTATTTTTATTTTTTCATTGCATGAATAGGTCCGTAATTTTTAAATTTTACGTCAGATTACAAATTAGTGTTTCCAAAAAAACGAATACCAGAATTATTCACCACAAGACTCAACAAATTTTGGAGATTTACGGGGCGAGCTTTTCATGAAGGTTTCGCCACGAAATCCAACTTTGTTATTGTCGGCGTCAAACGAGTGAAGGGAGGCGGAGCCTTCAAATTCGCAAAATCGATGTAGATTTAAATTAAACGTTGACTGAATATTTAATGCGCGTACACTATAATGCAATGTACGCAATCTCGCTGCCTCGAGGCGCATTGGCAAATAGCCAATAAATTTTTAAATTTCGATTCCGACAATATTTTCTCATAAAATCTTTGTTTCTTTCTTGATCAAATTCTTTGAATTTCGAAGGTTATAAAAATTAAAAATTATCTAAATTATCCAATTAATGCAGCCTGCAAATCTAGCCCCTATTCATCAGTCGCCAGACTTTAAAAAAAATGCCAAAATGTTTTTTGGACTCGAAAATGAATGACATACGCCGATTAAGTGAGGTGTCTCGTGCGAGAGCCGAATCTGGTAGCCACTTTTTTCGGTAGCCGTTAAAACATAGAGCTGGCGCCGATCGAATTTTTGAAAATGTGTCGTTTTTAAAGAAATTCAAAATTTCAATGTTTTCAAATTCGCACGATTGCGGAAAATTGGAAAAATGTCAGAAAACAATCGCTGTGATTTTGGCATAAAAATAAAGTTGTAGAATTACTGGCCAAAGTATAAGGATATGTTACCTCTCATTTTTTCTATTGTGCGACGCTGGCAATATTTGGGCTCCACTAACTCAAAGCCAATCGATTCCGACAAAATTCGGCTCCTGAACTGTAGATGTCTGTTGAATGCTAGAAATCCTGAAGACAACAAATTGAAAAGAAAAAATGCATTTTTCAAACTAGACGCGTGAAGAAACTTCTTTTTTCGACGAGGGAAATCATCAATGTTCGAAAAAACATCGCAACATCTTCCAATCTGAAATAAAAATTGCCAATTTTGGAAATGAGCGAATATTGTGTCACTGTTTTTTTTCAAGTTAACATTGATCCTTGGGCTGGCATTTCTTTGCCGGTACGAGTATTTGAGCAAATTATCTGAAATAATTATAATTTATTCGAGAAAATCGATCTAATTCAAACTCATTGGTCTATAAATCTAAATTCCTTTCGGCGGGGGATTAAATGAGAGCGATTGTGTCATTGCGCGCTCGGCCATGGAAACTCGGCCACCACCATGGTGTGCAATAACACATCTAGGATTTTTCAATGATTAACACAACAACAATCATTTATCGACCTGAAATTTAAAATTGATCAGTTGCAAACTTTGGTGAAAAAAATGTCACTGTTTCGAGAAGCTGGTATTGATATTGCTCACTGTTTCCAGAGCCCTAGTTGTCGTTCATGGCCAGTAGCGTCGTACAGCTCCATTTTTATGAAAATTAAATAATTAATAGAGAATTATTAATCCCCAAATCTTTCTTTGTAATGTCTATAATTTATGGATTTATGCTATTTAATTTCAATATTGGATTTTGAGTTTAAAAAATAAAAGAAAAGTTTTGCCAATTTGGCGGTCCCATCAACAAACATCCCGACGCCACTCCACCATAGGCGCCTAGACTTCCCCAGGCATTTCCCTCCTGGGTCGGACCCTTAGGGTCACCGATGCGGGGTGTTGGTCCGCGTCTCGTGGCAAGAGAAGCGCGGCACCCGTGCGGGCTCTCTCAAATCCGACTCAACGAATGTTCGCGAGACACGCTCACAGCGGGTTCGAGAAATTCGTTGTGGGACAGTGAAGGTCACAATTTTAAAAAAATTTTCTCAAAATAAAGTATGTAAAAAAAAGGTGAAAACATACACGGCGATTCGCCGGCAAATTGGTAGAATGCCCAAACCAATCGTATGAGCTCGTATTGAGCAGTGTGTCTACCCGGGACGAAGTTTCCCGGGAATTTCCGGGTTCCCGGGAAATTCCCGGGAAAATTTTCCCGGGACCCGGGACTCATTGAAACTTAATTTCCCGGGATCCCGGGATCCCGAGATACCGGGATCCCGGGTAGTTGCGGGACGAAACCGGGACGAGACCCGGGATTGGAGTCCCGGGATTTCCCGGATAAACCCGGGAAACGAAATTCCCGGGATCCCGGGAAATCCTGTCCCGGGTAGATACACTGGTATTGAGTCTGCAAATAGAATTTGGAGAATATTGCTGAACATAAATAATGATAACTTTAAACGAAGACATTTCTAAAAACTAAAAAGAAAAAAGAATTTCCACTGTTTAAATTCGAATATGAATTATCGCAACTCAAGTGCGGCCTAGAAAAATTGGTAATTTAAAAAAAAATATCTTAGGCTCGCTTAAACGCGACATTCTTAGATTTTTACGAATTAGTGACTTTTCTTTTGATTTCTGGTTTTTGAAATCGTAAAAACTCAAAATATATAAGTATTCATTTTTTTCTAAATACTTAATTAAATTAATTAATCCATCAAGTGTGGCCGTGGCCGAACCTAATTTTTGAATACTTTTTTCTAGGCCTCACATGAGTTGCGGCGAGCTGGGCTCGAAAAAATTTTCAAATAAAATTTTTTTATTCATTTAAAGTGTTTGAATTAATTACCTACCATCAATTTGCAAATGATTTTGTTGTTTTTTTTTCAGAATGTAACCAAGCATCAGCGAAAAAACTAATATTCACACGTTCGAACCTTCCAAAGCTTTGAAATAGCCGGAAAAATACAATGAAATATGGAACACGTCAGTTTTATTTTATTTTATTCTATCTCCGTTTTATTTATTTTGAGGTTGAGAAATAATTTTTCACGTTTATAATAGTTTTCGACCACAAAAATTTTTTTCAAAAAATATTTTAGATATTTTCAGGAAGCCAAGTTGAACAATAATGCAAGACAACTCCCGATTCTGATTTTAAGTTTCTTCGTGCTCTCGAAGTTTTTCCTCATCGATTTTCTCATTTTAATTCCATTCAGCAATATTTTCAGATCTTAATCCAGAAAATATTTGTCCTTCACAAAAAAGCGGATTCGATAAAATTTGCACTTCGGTGAATTACTTTTTTTGCGTTTGCCGAAGAACACTGTTCGGTGCTGATTTGATTGATAAAACTACAGACAGGATACATTCAAATCATCAAAACATTGGCGAACTAAAAATACATTTATTTAGGGATAAATAGTACAATTCAACATAAAATGCGTCTAGAAATATGAGGAAGGTGGTTAGAAATACAGATTTCTGGAACTTCTAGAAACTGTTTAACACATAAGTTAATGTAATTATATTCATTTTGTGTTTAAGCCTCCGGTTTGGCCTTCTCTGTGACAGCTGGATTCACGTTTATCGGGATGCTCGTCCCCTCCTTCTTGGCAATTCTCGGCGCCTCGATCGATAATCGGCCATCGTTCGAGAGATTCGAGACGATCGCTGATGTGTCGACGTCATCCGGAAGGAGCACAACACGCGAGAATGATCGATGCGAGAAGCCATTCTCATTCTCGATCTTCTGATTGCCCTCAATCTTGAGTTGTCGGCCGTTCACATCGATTTTGAGCTCGTCCGGCTTGAACTCCGAGACGGCCAGATTTACAGTGAACTTGTCATTGTCATACTTGAAGACCTGAAACGCCCAAATTTGGAATTGATTGAGGCGAATGCTCGAAGGTTACCTCGTTCTGCGCGGCGGCCGATGCTCCATGAAATACCATTGGCTCGAAATGACGCTGCATGGCGATCATGTCGCGCATCATTTCGCGCATCGCGGAGAGCATTGGTCGTGGTCCGAAGAATGGATAAAGCGACATTGTTTCGTATCAATTAACTGTTGAGCATCAACCTTCATGCTCGTCCTTTTATACCAAATTACCAGTTTTTCGCGAAAATTCCGGAACGCGCTCGCTATTCCTCGCAATCTCTCGCCTCACCCTTTTTCGTCTGCGTCTCTCTCCCCGCGCACTCTATCATGTTCTCTAACCGTCGCGAACCTCCGCTGTCGCGTTTTTGAATTCCACGGCCAGCAGTGATTACTTCGCAATTTTTGTAGAAATTGAGCTGATTTTTTGCACATTTTTTCTGCCGGCCATGTTTTTGCGAATATAAATTAGGAGAGTTGCCGGTTTTAAGCATTCCAGCGCATCGTTCCCTGGAATATTTGTTAGTAGGTTAAATTTAAAAAATATTTTAATATCCTTTCAGTGTCTTTCACAAGCATCTTTTTTAAAATGCGATAGCGCTTAGAAATTCGCCGAAAATCCCTCACCAACTTCGATAGGCATTCTTCAAACCGTTTGAAGGTTATTTGAAAACTATCGGCACTCTCGAACTCCCAAATGCGACCAATCTTCTGATGCGCGCGCCCGCACGCGTACATTGCCAATGTTTCGTGGTTTTCGCCGATTTACAACTTGCGTCATCTCGAAAATCGCCGACAACAGTTTGCTAGTAATCAACTTATCAGTCAACAACTCAATTTGAGAACCAAAAAAATGGGCAAAACAAATCCAAGAAATCATGTGAGACCGAATTTGGCAAAAGATTTTGTGTATGGTTTGGTCTTGCAGAATCGATGGGTGGTAGGAGATGATCAGAACAGAACAACTCGCTAGTAATCAGAAATCAAAACGAGTTCGACGAACACTGATTTCGATCAGACGTCACCCAGAATGGTTCATTCTAGAATGCCAGCTTCTGACCTTGAACCATCTTTGGTCAAGACACAACAAATTACAATTTTTAATAGATTTATCGATAATCCAAACATCAATGAATTAATATTAAATGCAAAACTACTGAATTTCGCTTGTATATACAATACACTGCAAAAACAATATTTACATTGAGGCGACCTTGTTTAAGCCTCGGCGTCGTCCTTAAAGAAGCGACGCATTTTGACGAAATTCTGTAAATATATTTTTTTTGAGATGACGTCGTCAACGCTATAAAGGAGGTATGGGTTCTACCTTTGGAGTGGTGGTGAAGCGGAAACAAGTTTGAGCCGGAATCAGAATGAGATCGCCGTATTCGCAAAGAATTCGAACCCAGATGCCATTCTGAAATGATTTTTCGTCCGTCAATCACACAACAAAAACCCGTGCCTTGTCCTCGACGTCGTAATACGCCGAACCCTCAATGATCATTCGCGCCTGCTCTTCGGGTATCGACGACTCCTCGAACAGCTCTTCAATTTTGTCGTCGAAATTGGCGGTGGTCTCCTTGTCGAGTGTGAAAATGTCCTCCTTCTTGAATTTGTGCTCAAGCTTCAACGTGGTGAGTCGTTTGGCGAGCGCCACCTGGTCGAGCGTGTCGAGCTTCCAATAGAGCGTTCCGGTGCGACGGCTCAACTCATCCGGCGTGATCATTTTCGGCGGGAACACGTGGTGCGGCAATCGCGGATCGCCGCATGGATACGGTTCCATTTGCCATATCTGCACCATCTGTAACACGAGTGCGAAATGATAAAGTAGTAAGTTGTTGAATGAGGCGGTGAAGTGGCACGAGTTGTGGGGGGGGGGAGGGGGTTTGGCGCGACCTTGTCGGCGGGGTCTCGCCACGCCCCATTCAAGCTTCCGCAATAATAAAATATCACAAGAACAATGCTCATTATACAGCAGTAAAAAAATAAAAGAAGTACAAAACACCTGCGGGCGCGTCTGTTTATGATCGAAACCTGTTGCGCAATCATTCTCGAATTCGCCATCTTATCATTCGAGAAGGCGTTGAGATGATCGCGGTCAGTCTCGACGAATGGCGAGGAAGTCGGCAGAATAACTCTCTTCTTATACCATCGCACACATTCAAACCTGCTTTAAACAAAAGAAGGCTGATAAAAATGTTACAGTAAAAGCTTTATACAGACACACACACATACAACATTGGTGGGGAGGAGGGCGCGAGTAGACATACAAATTCGCCTTTTGTGGTCCTACTGAAATTTTTTTTTACTGCTTCTTAAATACAGGTTGTCGGCGTCGTCGTCAAAACAACTACCGTAGGTTGGCGTCGAAAAACAAGCGAGGCGAAATAACCAAATTAAATGGTTATATGATGTTCACCTCAACTTTCGATGGATTCCCGCCGGTTTTATATTCATCGCGAATTGGCTGAAATTAATAATTTCAAGTGTTTTTTTTTTTTTGGTTTTTGCCATCGGTCACAGTTTTTCACAAAATTAGGAGCTAATTTTCAATTGGGTCCCTTTTTTTGAATGTTCTTTTTTCATTGAAAACAATTTGGTGCATACGTCTAGACGCAAATCTGCACACATTTTGACTCTCAATTTGGGGAACCAATCTTTCCGAAAAAATCAAAGCAAAAGCTTATTGAAGAGGTTTAAAGACGCATATGGGAAAACCACTATTCAAAACGGCAGAAAAGTTTGATTCGCAGGTTATCTGGAGTACGGTACGCGAATTGCCACGATTCAAATCGAATTTTTTTTTTGAAAGAATGGCACAATTTGAATCTGTCTGCATTCACAACGGCGCAAATTTGCACACATTTCTTTTTTGGTCAAATTTCAGTTCCTCAATGGGAAAGAAGCGTTTGAACAATTTGGACTGCGGAAATGAATCGGATCGTCCTCCACGCGTCCAGTTCTCTTCACTTCATCATCGACTTGCCCCCATCCGGACAATCATTTTCTCGAATCTCTCAACTGCCAAATGCAGTTTGTCTTTCAATTTTCAGTTTCACACTTACTTTAAACACAACCGCAAATTAACAACGCAGCCTTGGACGTTCGTTTTCATTCAACTACAAGTTACACATTGCTTTCCAAAATTCAGAATCACATATACATATACAAACTTTTTTTGTTATTCATTTTTTTCGGGCAAGATCAGATTGATCAGTCCTCACATATCAAGTGTAACAAATATTCGTCCACAACGGGATCGCTGCAAATCAATTCTCGGAACCATCTTGATAGTGGGCTTCCCATCAATGATCAGCGGCACCATCGAAATTTGAAAGTTCATCGATGAATCCGATAAGAGGCGCCGAAAAATGCATTTGGCACGCAGCCGGCTCATGATAAGCATTTTATGGAATGAACATGACGCTGGAATTTTGTGCATCATGGGAATCTTGATCTGCGATCGATCAAGACGAGAAAAAAATTGAAATGACCACGTGAAATGTGGGGAACGGTTTTCGCCATATTCGGCGAATTTTCAACATTCGATTTCTAGTCATTTTGAGAGGAGAAAATAAAAGTCAATTCGAACTTCTCGAGATTTCTTCATTTTTACTATTCCCCCAATTCTCTCATCGCATATCAATCTATTCGTTGGTGTGACCTTGAAAACCATTCAAAATCGAAATGATCGCCAAATCTTGGAAGTTCATCGATAAATTGTAGGGGCCTCCGATAAGGAAAATTATCGAGTTTGGCACGCATAAATTGTATATAAATACCACTGAGCGCTGCTCATCCCAAATTGGCTCCAATCTATGAAGTGTTTTGAGAGTGGGGTGGGGTGGGGGGTCGAACGGTTTTTCTCTCGCGCGTTTGTGTCGATTTCTCTACCCACATTCCAATTCCATCAAATTTCCTATGTATATATTTTTTTTCAAAATAGTTCTATGCGTCGGGTGCATTCCAACCCCCATACTGTTTGTTTATTTATTTATTATTCATTTGCTTAACATATGACACGACGGGGTGAACAAAATAGATTATTCATAATTTTTTTTTTCAGTCGCTATCAAAATGCGCGCTTCACTAGCGCTATTCCTTGTTGGCGTTTCGACGGCCGCGCCGTACGCGTGCGGCCCAGAATCGATATGCATCTCTCCGAGTACGAACGAGACTGTCCAGTTTCGGCGAAACGGCGCTCATCTGGAAGTGTCGTACAATGTTCGAGAGCTTCGAATTTATCAAGAAAAGGTTTGACTTGATTTGAAATGTGCACATTTCCACCTGCTGCGGACAATTTTATAATTCTGTAGCAAAAAAGAAAATTAGGAACGATTGTTTACCGCAATTAGCTGAAGGAAAAGTGCAATTATGTGTGACACAAGTTCACATCGTAAAATGAAGAATTCGTTTTCAGAACACCAAAATTCAAACCAACCTTGAATGCAATCCGGGGGAGAGTTGCACCGCAAGCGTGCCATTGGATCGCTACAATCCTTCGATTCCATTGATGATCCGCTCCGGCTCGAATGAGCCCGTCTCGTTGAACTTGGAGACGTTGAGCGGCGCCAGCGGGCTCACCAAACAGCAGAGGAGGCAATTCTCGAAAGCGCACGCGATTCTAATGCTTCTTGGCTGGCTTTTCTTTGTTCCGACGGGCTTTCTGTTCGCAAGAATGGGTCGCGATTTGTTCAAAGAGCAAACCTTGTTCGGCTCGGCGGTCTGGTTCCAAATTCATCGCGCCGCGAACTTTGTCGGCGTCGTTTGCATTTTGACATCGATTCTATGCATTTTCATTTCGCAACAGTGGACCTGGAAGGGATCGTTCTCCGGCGCGAAATACTGGACAGCAGTTCACACAGACCTCGGCATCATCTCAACAGTGCTCGCGGTTGCGCAGCCGCTCAACAGCCTTCTGCGATGCGGACCGACGCATTCAAGACGAGTCTACTTCAATTGGATTCATAGATGCATTGGAATTGTCTCGTTCACACTAGCACGTACGTCACATACCTTAAAAAATAATTTTCGAATTAATTTCAACCAACTCTCCTTTAGTTACCGCAATTATAATTGCCGCAGTTCAATTCAAAAAAATCTGGAACGAGCCGCTTTTGGAGGTTGTGCTAACGTGTCTTCCAGTGGCATTCTGCATTGCCGGGTCCATCGGATTCGTTTGGCTGGAAAACACTAAATTCAGGGCGAAAGGCAGTTTCGAGGTAAGGATTGGTGTCGGATTATAGTAGAGGGATAGGAACTGCATGATCTGCATGAAATTTTCAACAAAATTTAAAATAGTGAGAAAAAAACTATAAAAATTTGACAATTTTCAAATCGCTAATTGAAAAAAAAAATATGATTATCGTCAAATAAAATGCGCGTCCGCAATTGCGTACGTGCATTTTATTTGCCGCCAAACAGCAATTTTTCCGATTTAAACCTCGAAATCTGACAATTTCCTATTGTAATATTATTAGTGGTGCTAGTTTGCTAACTTTTAAACCGCTTTGGGACCGCTAATCTCTTAAATAAGCCCAATATCTACAGGAAGACAGTGTGAGACTGCTAAATTCTTCAGAATACGACGATAATGCAAAACCTGTGAAAACACAAGTTGCGGGACAAAAAAATGTTTTAAAAAATTGCTTGAATTTTTTCAGCCGCATCTTCTCCGAATTCCCGTCATTTTCCTATCAGTTGGAATTTTTTTCACATGCGCTGTCGCCCTGTCACTGCTAGTCGTCAATGGATACAAGAATGTCTAAATTATTATTTTGCTATTTATAATTTCAATTATTGCTCAGGTTTTGTCATATCGTCTATTTATTCAATTTATTTATTTTGTGTATATTTACGGATAATATGGTTTTTTTTTCGGAATAATTTTTCAGAATTAAATAAAAAAATTCTGTGCATTTTCGCGTAATATTGAGCACGGACTATGCTACAGTAACGCGAAAAAATCAATTATAAAAAATCATTTCCAGTGAATATATTTTCTTCCGTAATGTGAAACCGGAATTCCTCGCAATTCGCCCATAGATTAGGGACCTCTGAAATATTTTCTTTCCAGGATTACAATGACATCAATTCCATATTCAGTTGCTTTTTCTTCCCTCAAATGCATTTTGAATCCATTTATTCAAATCAGCCACGGTTAAATTTTGCGTTTTTTACGGTAGTGCCTCGTCGTGGTACAAAAGCGATGCGCGTCGTTTTTGTCGGCTTCGTAATGAGCTTTGTGGTCCCTCTTGTAATTACACGCTTCTGGAAATCAATAAGCTCATCTCAATTATGTCATTCGTTTGGTTCACCCGCATATATTTTTGAGTTGTTTTCGGTCTTCTGGTAGTCGTCGTATAAGGAGTAGGAGTCAATCTCACCTCAAACGTCATACCATTCGAGCTTTCGATATTCCCTTTTCTCTCGATTCCTTTTTTGGCGCCTCTTAAATAAATGGAAATGTTTTTTTTCGGGGTCATTAGACTCACTGCTCTTTAACTTGACCTTTCGAATTTTCAGCCTTTGGAAGAGCGGAGAAACAGATCGGCTGGAATTACAGAAATCATTGATCAATGGTAAGGAAGGTTACCAGAATGGCTGCCAGCGCGACGAAGTAAAGAAGAAGAAGACGCATTGCGAATTTTGACGAATTATATTGCTGGGGACCCGACTTTTATAGGGGACCCAAAAACCATAATCGAATTAAATTTGATAATTTGATTAAATTTTGATTCGATTTTTTTGACGAAATAATGCAACGTGGCAATTCCAAATGTAGTTATGTGAGGAATTTGAGCAATCTGACAATGGGATTCGACTATTAAAAAAAATATTTAAAAATTGGGCATATAATTTGTTTAAAAAAATAAAAAAATAAATAAATATGCAAAAAATGTTTCATTGAATGGCCGTATTGTGATAGTTAGTCCACGCAATTGAAATTCTAGGCCACGTTTTTTTATTTGTACAGAAAACCAGAAAAGTAATCGAAATGTACAATCAAACTGGGCAACATCCATCTCATTTTCAATATATTTAAAAAAATTTCAGAAAATTCAATATTGCTTTTTCGGGTTCCGATCAACTCTGATCCACAAAATTTTCCCACCTTCATTCTTAATCATTTTTTGTTTTGAGGAAATTTTTCAGACGGTTATTATTTGTACCTACTTTTTCCTGCAAAAAGAAAACAATTCGAATTTTTGGATCATTCTCTTTTGTAAAAATGTGATTATTCATTTTTTTCTTAAAGTCAATTAATATGGTTTTATCTAGAGGCTCTAGTTGTTAAAAACTGGCACCAAATTCAACAATTCCATTTCCGCACATTTTAAAAATATTTTTTTCTCTAAAAATCGATAAAGACAATATTTTCTATTTTTAGACCATCGCAAAAGCATGATTGATTAAATCATCGATTATGATTCGATTAGGGTTTTCAGGCCCCCCTATAAAAGAGCCTCCCCAAACCATATTGGATCGCAATTTGCAATGCGTCTTCTACTTCTCTTCTGCGTTTTCGCCGCCGCCGTTTTCGTGAGTTTTCGACACCATTGACATCATCGCCAATTCCATTCATTTTCAGTCATTTTGCTCGGCAACCAAATTCTACGATTCGAAATTTGACTACAATATGATGAATCAATGGTAAACAAAAATAGGCGATTCATGTGCTCATCGGATTATTTAAAGGCTGCGTCGGCGGTATAACATCGAGCGAAAAGGGAATGGCGGAAGCAAGAGCGATGGCGGTTATGGTGGCGGTGGCTATGGGCGAACGGATGCTCCGAGAACGGAAGCAACCACGCGATTCGAATGGACGACACGGGACAATCGAGGAAGTGGCGGAGGAAGTGGAGGAGGATGGGGATGATATAACACCGGCAGTCCATTCGATTTCCGCACTGTTGATTATGGCTAATTTTTTTTGTTAATAAATTATTTCTTGAAACAAAATGGAACAAGGTTTTCAAAAGTGTCAATCATCATCATCAGATATCGCAAAAGGCTTCTTTCATTGCTTCAGACTCTCGTTAGGATTCTGATAGTAGTCGACTAAGGTATTCTTCACGCAAATCTAGCCTCTCGCCAAAAATCAATGAATTTTACATACGATTCCCGATAAGTTGTTTTTTGCGTGATCCGCCATTTTTAGACCCCTGCGATTTTTGCTCTCATAAAATATCGTGAGACCAAAGAAGCCTGACCGGAATATTTTCAACTTCTACAATTATTTTCACAAAAAATTTTTCTCAATAAAAAATTTAATACGGTTCCAGAAATGTTTGCAGAAAACAGGATTGTCAATTTTGCGGCCCCTTTTTTGAATTTTCGCGCCACAACCTTGCGGACGTAAACAACGGAGTGTCGTAGACGCCCTCGTTTTATTTCTACTCATTTTTTTAAATTTCATCGTCAAAATCAAGTGTTGAAAGGCAATTTTTTTTTGATCAAGCTAAATTTATGCACCAGACTGTAGTAGAATTGGATTAGAATTTGCTGAGAAGCTATATGAAATCGACAAAACTTCCGCAATAATTGGGTTCAATTGTCCATATAGTTCGAGTAAAATGAATTTGGTTATGAAATTCGCATTTCAAAATGTGGCCTTTTTAAGTAGATTTTTATAAAGCCGGCCGGCGCGGCTCCGGATTTGACAAGCCTGCGTTGTAAGATTTTAATGCGGAATGCGGACCGGAATAAAAACAATTTTTTTTGAAATATCCTGAAGTAAAGTTTGTCCCCTGGGCTGAAACCACCCTTTTAAGGAAGCATTTAGATCTTACAATTTAATTTCGCGTCATTCTTTATAAAGTAACGGTTTTGTTTTATTTTCAGGCCATCGAGAAAAAAAAACACGCTTGATGACCTCATCGATTAGGGTTTTTAAATGGTTTTTCTACATTTGGAATTGCCACGTTGCATTATTTCGTAAAAAAAATCGAATCAAAATTTAATCAAATTATCAAATTTAATTCGATTATGGTTTTTGGGTCCCCTATAAAAGTCGGGTCCCCAGCAATATAATTCGTCAAAATTCGCAATGCGTCTTCTTCTTCTTTACTTCGTCGCGCTGGCAGCCATTCTGGTAACCTTCCTTACCATTGATCAATGATTTCTGTAATTTCAGCCCTTCTTATCGGCTCTTCCGACTGCTGACACTTCGAGGGTTCAAGTTCAGGAAGTGTAAGTCTAATAATTAAAAAAAAAAGCATGGACATTTATTTAAGAGGTGTCAAAAAAGGAATCGATAGAAAAGGGAATAAAGTTTCAAGTTCGAGTAGTGGGGTCGTTCGTGACCCTAACAACACCTACCCTTACGGTATGATGCTTGTGACGACGACGACGACTACGAGACGCCCGAATACAACCAAAAAGTATAACAAGCCGATTCGGGTGAGCAATTATTTATATCATTATTAAAATGAGTGTCTTGGTTTCCAGAAGCGTGTTATTACAAAATCCACAAGATTAGCACGAGGCCAACAAAACCGACGCATCACTACTGATAAAAGAACTAAATCAGGCAGTGATTGATTTGAATAAATTCATTCAAAATGGAAAATTGAATGTGTGAGTAAGGGCTTCTACAAGCTGCCGCTGACCCTCGTCATTCTGAGCTTCGAATTTCTTTGAGAGACCCTATTAGCATCCAGGGACTCTGCAGACGTGCACCCGTACCCCACCAACCAGAGCTGAAATCTTGTGAAACCAAAAATTATGAAACTCAAAGAAGTGTTAAAGATATGTATTTATTTCAGATTTAAACAAAAAAAAACATTTTCAAATTAATATGGTTCCAAATAGAAGAGCAAACCGTCGATTCGGATCCACGCGTACTTTTGCGGGAATCTCGACGAACGCGTGATGAAGTTCGATCCTTCGCGTATCAAATTGTATTCGACGTCCTCGAAGACGTTGTGCGTTTCATCGCTCGTCACTCGCAGACGAATGATGCCGTCGCGCGTTTTCTCGCCGTAGCCGATGAAGATCATCTCGTTCATTGATCCGTAGTCGACAATCGCGTTGTGGGTGTAGCGCGAGAGCGTCTCGCAAAATTTGAACATGGACGCGGTGCCGAACTCGTATTTCGTTCCGAACAGTCGCAACGATCGGAACGGCTTCGTCTCGCCGTTAAACTTCTGAACACGATCTGATCGTTTGATTGGTTTGAGATGGGAATAACTTACATCGCACTTTAGGATCACCTCGAGCGCCCTCACGTCCATTGTGTAGCCGTAGCCATTCTTCTCCGGATAGAAGAATTCCAATTTTTCGATGGCTGCCATCGACGCAACGATATCCGCGATTCGGACCATCGTCTTCTCTTGATGCGCGAGTCGCAGTACACTCAATCCGCGCGACTTCTTCACCAGCGTCCGAACGCCGTCCATCACGAATTGTCCGCAGAACATGATGTTGACGGATCGCACGAACCTCCACCAGCATCCCGGAAGGTTGAAGGCGAAGAACTCGAACATTGCCTCGCCGCCAGTCTCAACCTAAACCCATCAAACTGAGCACCAGAATTGTCGATGGTTTGACCTACCAGAATGTCCATTGTATGGATATTGATATGCTTGAGCAATTTGTAAAGCGACTGCTCGTCCACAGTAAACACTGCCTTGCATTTCTCGCAATCCGGCATTCGAATATCAATTCGAATTCGATTCTCGGAGATGACGACGTAGGCTGGAGGGTAGATCTCGCAAACATCCTCTCCCTCAAAACAATCCAGCGAATAATACATTCGCTCGATATCACCATCCTTTTCAACGGGTCTGCAAAATTCAAAATAATCCAATAGTTGGGGCCAATTGATTTCTGGAACCTTTCGCAGTTGTCCAATGCATTGGTGAATGAGTTGAACATCATTGTGCTCTCGCTGCAGTCTCGAATCGAGCATTCATCAGAGATGCAGTCGATTTTCTTTTGAGCAAACGCGCCGAGTTGTTCAAGGCTTTCAAGATCGGCTGAAACGAACCAAAAACATTAAATTGTTCGATTTTCGAAAACCGAAATCATTTTCCACAAATTAGAAACTTCTTCAATTTTTTGCCATTTCTAGACACGTTTAGCTCATATTTTTGGGCACACGCTAAAGGAAATGTTTGAAATTTTTTCAGAATTTCTTCGCAAAAAAACCATCGCCAACTATTTAGCAGAACTCGGCTAAAATTGAAGACGACGTTCGAATCTTCAATTTTTGACGGGCTTTTGAATATTTTAGGAATTTCCCACATTAAATATTGGCTTGCAAACATTTTCCGAATTTTTTTAACACCTGTATTCAGATAATTTCTCTGTTCAGGTAGTGGTTTTTTAATGCAATTCCGCTAAATAAATGAATAAATTTAAAAAAAAGTCAATTTCTAGATTTTTAGGAAATATAGCTAAAGGTATTGGAATGAATTTTAGAATAATGAAACTTTCGTACCTGGTATATTCTTGGCTCTGCCGCATTGTTGACAATGGTCGAATTTGAAGCTCCATTTGTTGTTGTTCAGCGACATTGCAGCACGAATGAGTTGTAGACGATATGACACCAGACTGATCGGAATGGCGAACTATTGCACCAATTGGGAGGGTGGAGCCCATTTTTTTAGTTGTCACCTAATAAATGAGAGATAGTGCGCGAAACGATGAGTGCTCGAGAGCAGCGAGCCTAGAAAAGGGGCCAAGCAGCCTTTGGGAATCTTGGGCGATTGCTGCTGACGGGGGTTGAAAGGAACACACACAAACACATATGTGACAAATGGATATGGCAAAATCAATTGATTCTTGTGTGAGCCTAGAGATTTGTGTGAAAAATCACAGAATAGAAATGTTAATATGTAGTGATATTCGGATCGGAAGTCTCGATTACGGAATACTGGATGCCATCGAATCCCGTCCACGCCGCCATAACTATAAGATATATAATTATTAAGGACGCGATAATTGTTTCTTCAAATTGACTTCCACGGCTCGGCAATCGTGAAACAGCCCCGACTAACATGTCGATGAGGTCCCCAAAGGATGGAAAATTGCATTTAAGATCCATCCACACTTTTTTCACTTTCAGTTTTTTTTTTGAGATCGAGAGCTCGCAAACGGATTATTAGATTCAAATTGAATAATCAAAATTTTTAGAATTTCGAATATCATAATTTGGGAATTTCGACATAGACTTTTTGACAAACTTCTAATGCAACGAAATATTCTAAAAATGACGTTTAGTTATTTTATAAAAAAATGAATAATTATTTAGTAACGTTTTCATACATTAGAAAGCTGGCCATAATTCTATCTAAAACCACATTTTCAGCCATTTTTGAATTTTCAGTTTTCTTCATTAATGACTATTGTAATGTATAAGACGCCTCTAGCATGTCATAAATTTTTGCAAAATTGCTCAAAAACATGGTCAGACCTTCTGGCAACAAGAACCTTTCAAAAAAAAATCCAAAAAGCCATCGTCCGAGGAAGAAGAAACGGAACGACTGTCAAGTACCTGGCGCAACAATTTCAGTGCTCGATATCTGCTGTTTATAAAGAATACACTGAAACGTTATTTTCCTAATGTAACGCTTCAAAATCATTTCACACTTCAAGAAAAAAAATTTTATGGGTGCCCACCACGGAAGACCGGTTTCTACCTCGAGAAACATGAATCGTAACATTGTTTGCGCCTGAAGAGAAGATCCTCACCGGACGTCAACTGACATTCAGAATGTTGTAACTACTTCAAACGAATCTGCATCATCTCAGAGAACAATCAGAAGACGGCTGTAACAAAATGGGATCCATGGACGACGTCCGGTGAAGAAACCATTCTTCAACGCCAAAAGCCGATTGGCTCGTGTGAGGTGGGCCACAGAGAATTTGAACTCGGGACACCTGGAGTGGGCCAAACACTTTTGGTCCAATAAAAGCAAGTTCAATCTGGATACGTTTTCCAACGGGATAACGATCCAAATCACTTCTCCCTTCATCATAAATCGGCTCGATGGTCGTCGTATTGATGTTTTAGAGTGGCTGAGCCAGTCTCCAGACATTAATCCAATCGAACACATGTGGGAAGAGCTAGAGAGACGTCTTTCTGGAGTTCGTTCCACAAATCCGGTTCAAAAATTTGACCAATTCGAAGTGGTGGTGAAGTTCATCCCGATCAGTGTTTTTGAGGCTCTTCTAGATTTAATTGCAAGAAGATGTCAAGCTGTTATTGACTCAAAAGGCTGCGCAACAAAGTATTAATCAGCTTCAAATAATTTTTTGGGTTTATAATACCGGTATGAGCAATAAAATGATTAAAATTAAGTGCTGCCTCATTTTTGAATTTTTTCAATTTTCAATAAAATTTCAATTTTTTACTTTCTTTTCGAAATTTAAAAAAGTGGATTGGTGAATTGCAAAATATATAGTAAAATTAGAAGAAAAACGAAAAAAATATTTTTTTGTCTTGTTTTATCTTTTCGCATTGCCATGTAATCAATAATTACTGGGTCCCCCCAAAATTAGTAGCACTACTACGAGAGCATGTAACTCAAAAACGAAAAGCCAGTATTAAATGAGATTTAACGGATTTTTCTTACAATATATAAGAGAACTGTCTTCTATTTTTGTTCTATATTGTTCAAATACCACTCTTCTCGGCGATGGCCCTTTAATTGATCTTCATGACCAAAATCTAATCAAGAATGAAATTCGCTTTTTTTTTTCAGACCGTTCTCACTCACAAGGGAAGTCATTAGAATTTTTTGTAATTTTGCACACGTAAACTAGAAGATCTATTGAGTGTGTTCACAAAATTCCAGCATGCACTGGGGGGGGGGGTATGGCCGTCTGAAAATTCAAGGTGTTTTTTCCATTGTCAACCATTTGGGCAAGGGGTCAGGCAAATTAAATAAAATATTTTAAGAATCAAATATTCAATAATAAATTCAAACCAATTATGAGAAATTCGAAATTCTATTGATACTTTCTAAAACTTCTTGAGAATTGCTAAACTTTTTTTTATCTTATAAGATTTTCTAAATTCATTGAGAAACTAACGTGTCTCTATAATATTTTAGAATTTTCTCAATCAACTTTAGAAATTATTATAAGATTTTAGAATTTATTGAGATAATTTAGAATTTGTTCAATAAATTTTTAGAAAATCAATTAAGATTTTGGATGATTTTAAAAATATTTTTTGAACACCCGATATTTATTTTCAGAATTTAATTTTATCGTATGCAATGAGGATATACAGTTTTTTGAATACGATTACGAAGTCCGATTATCAGAATAATTTCAAAAACGCCGATTTATTCAATAAAGTTTTTCGAAAGAATCCGGTCGATCGACTATGAATTGACACATGAATCCGCCAATCTCCAAACTGCTGCATTAAATATTTACTATTGATGATTATGTCACTTTTATTTGGGTTTTCAAAAAATTTCAGAAAGTCGTGCTGTAAATAAAGTTTCCATGTGGGCAACCGCCGGCCACGGCGTTCACACTAGTGGGATTTACATGAAAAAAAGATTTGTCTCAATGGAGCGCACTTGCAGCTTAGCGCTATTCCGGTGCATAAATTCAACAAATTAAATTTGTGAAATAAATTAGAAATGTTCTCTAAATGGAGCGTTTTTTCAATAAGAACGATTAGTTTTTATATTTCTTCGGGTGGATCATATTCACCGCATGTTATGGTCTAATTAGTTATAAATTAAATAAGTTATTTTAATTTATATAGGATTTTTTTTAAACATAACATTTTTAAATGATAAAACCATCAATTAAACGAAAGAAATACTACACAATCGAATTATGATATAAAAATTGATGATATGTAGCAGATGAATTCAATGCGAGTAGATAAAGACGCGAGAGAGATTGAATTCGGAAAAAGAGGATATAAGGACATTTGGAAAATTGCAAAACTAATAGGGAAAAAATACACTTATCAATTTGGAAACAAATGGATAATCAACAAATACATTTAACAAGATTCTCTTTACCGATTTCATTAGGCAGCTTGAAAAGATGTATTTGTTGCTATACAACACAAATAGCTAAAAAAAGGCATTTTTGGGCTGAGGACGTCTTTCCATTGGTCTTTTGAAGTAATTCGGAAGTTTAAAAAATCGCGAAAAGCGAATTGTCCGTGATATCGTTTCATCACTCCGCCAGCTTTTGATTTTCGAGATGGAGTGCTTATCTGAATTCAATAAATGAATTCAATGCGAGTAGATAAAGACGCGAGAGAGATAAATAGAAAAAAAAGAAGCTGAAAACGGTAAATTAACGTAAGAACTAACGAAATTAAAAAAAAAAACAACAAAAAATTATAGAGAATCTCTTGCAACTTCTCCGCCGAAATGACACACTATTTACATTTAAAATTTGCAAAAAAAATAAAAATAAACAACTATGAAATGTTTTTCCAAGTGTTACCAAACATAACCGTATAACTCAAACCATATAATATAATAATAAATGATATTAACAAAAGAGAGAGTGAAAAAACAGAGAAAAGAAATGTGAATATTTCTACAGTTCAATCTTTAAAAAACTACGGACCTCTGAATACTTATCCGATTGAATTATAGTTAAGCTTTTTCGATAGAAAAAAGCCTTGCGAAAAACGTGGTCGGTGCACTTTTTTGTTAAAATTTGAGAAAAATTCAAAAAACTTGAAAAATGAGCCAAAACCTGGCGATTTTTAAAAAATTCGTCTGCGCGACAAAGACGCCAACAATCGATCACTGACACAGTTTGAGTTTTCATTTCAGGTAAATCCCACTAGTGTGAACGCCGTGCGGCGGTCTTGGCGATGGCCGAGAAAAAATTAGGTCAGAATAACACGTCCGCGAAAAAAATTCGTTTAGCATTGAGTTTTTTTTTTGAATAATCATCAGTGAAACGTTATGTGAGCGTGTTTTCTTCCACCTTAAAAGCATTTAAATACGCAATTCTCAGGAACTCACTAAGTAAGTTCGCCCGTGTGGAACCCCCAGCTGTAAAAACGGTGAGGAATATAGTTGAATCGCCAATGAGACGGTAATTGAGAGAGTGTGTGATTTTGAGAGACGGAGACATTCATACAGCACGATTTACTGAAAGATTTCTGCAGAATTCCTTGTGAAGGAGCGGGTTATCCCAAACCAAAAAGGATTCGCTCTGTTCTGATTTACGAGGCTTGCGTCTATTGCGATGGTCTTGACACACGTGAACTGGGGATTCCGTGTAAGACCTGAGCAAAACACGCATCCCCGTAAATCTACAATCGTAAAATTGATTTCTTACTGTACAGAATGCAGCAGTTTGTTTTTCGTAAGGATTACGCGATTTCCGCTTGTTTGTGGTGTATAACTATAATCCCATAATGATTTGCAGAAGCTCATTACTGGATCGGGTCTGGGAAATTCACTATTCCGAAAAAACCCATTAATACTGCGTCGAACACCGAGAAAATAATTCCAGCCGTCTTTGGCGATCGCTGAAAATTAATATTTGGGCAAGTTCGATTCAAGCAGAATTATTAAAAGAAGAAATGATATGTAGTAGAAATGCTTACAGCCGAGCATTTTTACTTCCTCTATACTTGTAGGTTCGCTTAACTTTGCGGATAGATCTTTGCAATGGCTACATGTATTTGTTCCAATACCTCTTTTGCAATTCCCGCTTGATGAAAAATAATCATACCACCGTTGATAAGCCTTAAAAATCCAAATTATGTATTATTGACGGCGTCAAAAGACTGAAGGGTGACGGGGCCTTCAATTTCGCGAAATCAGTGTAGATTTAAATTAATCGTGTGAATATCATTAATAGACCTACCTTATGACATTTCATATAACTTCCTTTGATAAATGGAAAGAAATCACTACGACAATAGCCGTTTCCATCGAAACTGTAGTACTCTTTAAATTGATTAAATCGTCTCGATTTCTCGAAAATTCTTACCTGACTGGCAATACATTGGAGATCGTTGGCCGAAAGGAGCTGATGTTAATTGCCAATTTCTGTATTGAAGGGATTTTAGAATTTTCTAGGGATTTCAGTAATCACCCTTCGTCCGTTATCATTAATTTCGATGCCGTCAAATTCCTTCTCACATTATAGATCTCTTCCTTCTCGAATTCATCACAGAGACGGGTTGAATTGGTGGTGTCTTTGATTCCCGTGTGAACATATTTGGTCTGCGAGAAATAATTCGAAGAAATTGAGAGTTTCAACGAATGATCCTCGTTGAATCTAATGAACTGATGACGTCCGAAATCAGAAAATGAATCCATCAATTTCTAAATATTCTATTCATCTGAAGCTATTAATCAACATACTTTGCACACTCTGTCCTCTTCCGGGGTTATTCCACTCAGATAATTCGAACTTCTGAGATTGTCGTATAAACTAAATTTCTCAATTTCGAATTACCCATATTTTCCAAACGTCGGATACACTTGATTATTCGGTAGTGAATATTCTTCAAAGAATATTTCAGAAAACTTTCCAACGTCTCCATGAACAGCTGAAATCGAACTGGTTTTGACTCGAATTCCAGCAAAAATGAACCAGAATATGATTCTTTGTATGATATTTCGCATATAAATAAAATATTGTCGTCTTTGATATCAATTGGTTTGATATAACCAAATTTCCCAATGAACTGCTCCCTCAAATCGAAATATTCATCGTCATCTCGTAGATCATCAGATTTATGAATATTTTCAGCATAAATTCCCTCATAATTTGTGAGAAAATCCATCCAAATTGAAGCCGATGGTCTGAATATTCTCTCAATAATTCCAATCATATCAATTCTGTCGAGTTTCGCCAATTTGAAATTCGATCCACACGTTTTGTTGATTCCATTATAATTTGTTGCATTTTCAGACATTAAATAACATTTGTCATCAATTTGAAGATAATTTCGCGGACAAGTATAATAATGATCTAATTATTTACTTAAATAGTGTAATTAAATCAAATCCAAACCGAAATCACATTCGATGATATACTCATCAATTATTCTTGCAGCTTTCACCCTATATGGCACAAGTCGTCTACAAGCCTCGACTGGCCCAATCTGCCGTTTTTTATTTATTTTTATTAAACTAGAATGGTTTTTGATCAAATACGTACAAATTCATTGGCTGCAAACTGGATCTTTGCATTTTTACAAGACACTCCAGTTCCATAAAACTGTAATCAATTTCAGAATTTCAATTTAAAAACCACCAACGATATCAGTTCGATTTGTGCTTTTTCCTCCAATTTGTCTACATAAAATATGAAAAAGCGAATCATCAAAATCGTAATATTTTTCTGCTTCGGTTTCTAATATAAATACAATGTAAATTTGAATTAGAATTCCTGAAATATCTTTAAATTTATTCATGAATTATTCACGTTCTTCAAATCATTTCAGAATCGAATTTTTCAATTTTTTGTTTTTCATTAAAAGTTGATCGATTTCAAATATGAAATTTAAAGAAATTATCCAATGAAAGAAAATTCTCGTGATGAGACCCAAAAACAAAAATTGAAATGCTTACCTATCTTTGCAAATGCAATCATAGAGTTTTAACGTAGAAATTAACCAAATTTCATTTTAAGATTTGCAAAATACACGTATTATTTGATAATTGGCGAATGGTTTATTCAATTTGGACAATAATTTTTTAATTTAAATATTTCGAATAAGATTAAACTTTAATTGTTGTTTTTTTTTTCATTATTTAGAGAAACATGTTGTTAAATTATTATTGGAAAAATTGATTAGCGAAAGCATAAGAAAAGTGTTGTCATGACCACGCCCACTATTAAAAGAGGGAAATGTTTCTGAAAGTTTCCCCAATTCAACGTCAAATTTTTATGGTATTTTTCGGTATTTTTTGTTTAAAAGTATATTTTGAATGATATTGGAATGAGGTAATGGAAACGTTGTGATTCTTTTAGGAGGAACTAACTCCCAAATCGAAATAGATTTGATTTGAAAATCGTGTATTGAATATGCAAATGGAATTCAAGACATTCGCCTGCTCAATGTGCACATTTTGGGTAGTCAACATTGTGGAATGTGTTTAAATAACTTGTCTTTCAGAATTTGTAATGCAGTTATGCGTTTTGTTGGCATTTTGCTCAAAATCTCATCGTCGACTTAATTTCATGGCGGTGACGAAGAATTTTTGATTGCACTTGCAAATGTCACTCGGGTAGTTCTGAAATTGCACTCGACAATTTTTTTTTCAAACGGAGCGGACTTTGGAATTTTCGAGGCGTTTGAAAAAATTCGAAATTTCAAAACGCTCTTAACGAAGACTCAAAATTCGCTCTAAATAGTTTTTTTCTCTTACGAGAATCATGGCGGCTATTCTAATTATGAATCAATCAAACCCTTTAATACGACAATATTTAAAAAAAAGTATTCTTTGAACGAATTGTTATCAATTAAACAAAAAGATTGCATTTTAAAGAGGCTGATTTTAAGACCAAAAATCTGAAATTTGCTCACCCGATAACCATATTTGCTGATAACAACGAAATAGTATTGAAATCGGTGAGAAGCTCTCTTTTTGATATAGTTAACCAACCATTCGGCTCGAACATTCGATTGGCATTCGTCCAAAACTACCTGTTGAGTAGGAAACTAGTTTTTTTTCGATATTCTATTCGGATATTATTACACAATCTACATATATAATAGTTTATATATTATATACATACACATTGATTAAATTTCAGGTATAAATGGGCAAATACGAACTGGTTCCGGAATGGCTGGTTAGGAAATCGATGATTGGGTGAGATATCAATTTATTTTTTTTAATGAAACTCCTAACAAAAGCCTTCTTGTAAACTGATGAGATGTAACGGCCAATTTGGAGATATCATTGAATTACACCAAACATAGTGATGTTCAGTGATTAGAGATTTATGGAACAAAACATATGTGAAATCTTGAAGTGACCGCAGAAAATTCAAAGATTCACAGATTTTTTTTTTCATTCATAATCCCAGCTCGCATTTATTTTTATTATCGTCTTCTCAATTATTTTGTTCGAGCTTGGTTGAATTCAAACTCAAAATTTCATTTTGCATTATTTGAACATTTTCAATTTTAATTTTTTTCTTTTATAAAGAAACCATCCAATCAGGAAATTCTTTGCAAAAAAAAAATAAATATAATAAATGGAAAAGGAAGTTGAATTGGCGCTGAAACAGCGTTACTAGAAGACTTTCCATATGTTTTGCAGCTTCTTCGAAAATAGATTTAAATTTTTGGTTTTGCGTTCGCCGTGTAGCGCGTTTCCTGACAAAAAAGGCGAGTATCAGAATTTTGCCGTTGTAAGACATTGGTGCGTTGCGGTTTGTGTGCGAACAGTCCAAAAATGGTAGCGCGAGAAAATGCGTGAAAACACCGTGACGTGATATCACAGAAAAAATCGGGAAAAAAAACACAATTCATTCGAACATTTTTTTCGTTGGATTTTTTATTTCGTTGGCCTAATTGAAATTAATTCAAAGCGTTTTCTTCAATTTTTGCGGGGATTTCTTCAAAATCGGCAAATTATGTTTGAAAACAAACCCAAACGCAAACTGAAAATGTTGTTCATCGAAATATAGAACAATAAATGTGTAAACTCGTTTTACACTGTTGTTTTGTTCATTCTAACAATGAATATATGTTGAATTTGACCTCGAGATGTTAATGAGAGAGAGAGAGAGAGAGAAAGAATCAGTGACAGTTGTCTCATTCTCTCCTTAAATTTTTTTCCAGCCAACAATACAAGCGTACACAAAACCTGTTATTTACAGTGCGCTGGTGGCATTCGGGGCGTGGTTTGGTGCGGCATGCTTCACCGATTTTGTTGCGATCGGCATTGAAACGATGCGACTCGATAATCTCGTCGGCAGTGTGGCTCCCGGATTCGAAAAAGTTGAAAAGGTGTTCAGGTGAGATTTTGAATGTTAAAAAAATTATCTTAAGGGTCCTTTGACGGATATCAGTGGTGTATAGGTACACTGAAGTGGTTCGTATCTGTTGAAATTTGTATAGAGTGTGCAATTAAAGCACCGATGTGAATTTTCCCAAGTGAGGAATCGATTTTACCTGTAATTTGAATATTCCGCTAATTTATTATCAAATGTCATCATTTTCAAAAAAAAAAACGCGGGAAACATTTGAAATCCATAAGCGAAGACTTCTTTTAACCTGATGTTAACCGTTTTTCCGATTTTCTCCCAAAATTTTTTCTTTGATTATTTAAATATGGCACCAAAACTTTGTACTGAACTTTTCCCGCCTAATTTGAATATTTTTATTTTGATATAAAAAAAGAAGCTTTAATTTTGTTATTCATGCCAATCTGAAAAACGTGTGTATTCTGAAAAGAATGAGAAAAGAACGAGAAAAAAATTTTTGCGCCCTACCGTTTTTTTGACAGGCCAAATCGCGTTTCTTTAATTGAATTTCCCCTTACAATTGGCATACATAGTTCAATTTACTCGACTTTCACTGCTTTCATTTCTTAGGACATTGAATAACAAATTGGGAATGTTTTTATTGGGATTATTCACTTTTTTGCTTTTCGATTCAAACTGTACAAATGGCAAACATTTGCATTCAAGTTGGCCGCTGAAATCTAAAACAAGTGTTTATACACATAAACCAATCGTATCTATGAGACGCTTTTGGAAATTGAAGGTAGACCCCCGCAAAAACGGGAGAAAATGAACAAGTGTAATAAAGGAGAAGGGCATTTTGAAGAGCGCGGCATGCATGGAAAGAAACTGGACACTAATATTTAGCTGAAAGTGAAATTATGCGTACATCCATATATATATATATATATATATATATATATATATATATATATATATATATATATATATATATATATATATATAGAATAGAATTTGTAAATATACTTTAGAGAGGAAGTGGAACGAGACGACCAATGGTTGGATAGAGTTTAGCGCGATTCGCGTTGGCTAGCGTGCGGGACTGAAGTTTTTGTGGGTTTCAGAAAAAATTTCGCTGATGGATGGGAACGCGAAGGTGCCGCTGTCACCGTGTACCACAAGGGTCGGCTGATCGTTGATCTTCAAGGCGGCTATGCTGATCGATCGTCTGGACGAAAATGGACGCCGGAAACGAGAACTGTGGTTTTCAGTACCACAAAGGTGACAAACAAATATTATTTTAAATTTTTGTTTGAGCAAAAATCGAAAAATTTGATTTCAAGGCGGTTGGGGCGGTCTGCGTCGCGATGCTCGTCGATCGCGGATATCTCTCATACGACGACAAAATGAGCAAGTATTGGCCGGAGTTTGCGCAAAACGGCAAAGAGAACATCACAATTGATTGGCTCATGTCGCATCGAGCCGGCCTCGCCGCTCTCGATGATCCGATCACGATCGAAGACGCGCAAGACTTTGAGAGGATGAGCGAAGTGATCGCGAAACAGAAGCCGAATTGGGAGCCGGGAACCAAAAGCGGGTGAGTCTTCCTTTCAATCCGAGATCGTTGATGTTTGTTTTTAAATTCTATAATCATCGAAAAAAAAGAAACGAGTACCTTGAACTATTGTGGACCATCGCACTTTTTCGGGTTTCAAGGTTCGTGAGACTTCGGCTACCCTACTACGGAATAACCTACGAATCAAATTCAAAATAAATTTTCGAAAGGAGCTCGTTGTCTTTTTTTTGGCGACAAAAAAATGTTTATGATTTCCGAAAAATTATAAAGCGTCTACAAGTCTGAGCTATTATTTTGTTGTTGAAAATCATCGACTATTTTGTAGATATCACGCCATCACTTATGGTTGGATTGTCGATCAGATCGTTCGCCGAACTGATCCCAAAGCAAGATCTGTCGGAGTTTTCTTCAAAGAGGAGGTCGCTGACAAATTCGGAATCGACTTCCACATTGGACTTCCGCCGAGCGAAGAGCACACCGTCTCGCGACTCTCGATGCCCAACAATTTGCATTTGTGTCGTGAGATTATCTACGATCCGAGGTTCGATCATCCATCGGCACCGTTTTGCCAATTGATCTATTGCGTTCTTATAGAGTTCTCATCGTGCTTGCTGTCTTCAATCTCCGGCCGCCAAACTCGTTGGCGCGCAAAATCGCCGCGAATCCGACATGGTTCAAATTGGAGCAGGATGTGAACACCTTCAACAATCCGGCACTTCACGCGATCGAGCAAGTCGCCGCACTCGGCATCACCAAATCGCGCGATCTCGCCAAATTGTTCAGTCTCGTCCAACAGGGAAAATTGTTCTCGAAGGATCTCCTCGATCGCTTCAAGACGCCGCAAGTTCAAGGAATCGATGAGGTCGTGATGACACCGCTGCCGAAAGGTCACGGCTTCCTCTATGAACGCCATCCGATGGGAGGTGTAAGTGATTGGCTTCGAATTTTGGGAAATCGAAATTGCAATTCAGAATCGCTGGCTCGTCGGTCATCCGGGATACGGTGGAAGTACGGTAATGATGGATCTCGACGAGGAGGTACGATCTCTAGAAGCGAAATTATAAGCCACAACTGAAATTTCAGATCACAATTGCATATGTTTCCAATGGATTGAAAACTGGAATGGGCGAATTGACACGAACATATCGTCATTTGCGTGATGCCGTCTTCGAAAGTCTTGAGAAGCTCAAAAAATCGGGATCGGTCGCCATCGAATCGCTTGTTGCACCCATCGAAATCGCCTAAATCGAGTTTCATTCAAAAATTTTCAAAACGGGTCCCCGCTATAATTCAGGCCTTTTTTCTGTATAGTCGTTTCATAGTCGTTCGAATTGTATATAATTGTCGTTATTTTCTTTGTTTATAAATTAGCAATAACCGGTAGAAAACCAAAATCCAAGAGGGAAATCGAGAAAACAATAAATAGAGGAACCGATTCTTGCAATTTCAGAGCGAAATTTGTTGACCGATATATAAGCGGACTCGGGAATTGCAAGAGTGGATGCGAAGAAATGAAAATTGAGAGAGAATTACGAAATGTGATTAGAATTAACACTAATATACTTATTCAATCCTCCATATCATCTTCGTCAAGCTTGGCGTTCGCCCATTCTTCAGCGGCAGCGACGACATCATCAGGAACCGACTGAAATCGGTGGATTGAGGTTGATTAGCAATTAATTGTGCAATTTACCTCAAATTTGCCGTTTGTGTGCTCACCAACCCATCCCATTTCGATTTGAATGTCTTTATCTTTGTTCTCATCTCGAATTGCAATAATGATCCGGGCAGCTTCTTTCACAAGATCCTGAACGCTGAGCTGCTCGATTTTGAGCTTCTCGATTTCAGACTTGGCCGCTTGACGATGCTTTCCCACTGACCAGGCTTTGTATTCGTAATTGAGGCCAGACGGCTCGACGAGGAACAAACGGCCACCGTCCTTTTTGTCCCAAGAGGCAAAGAATGCGGCGGCTCCGTACGGTCGGGAAATTCCAAGAGTGAAGATATGAACGTATTCGGCAACGCTGTTCGCCACCTTCTGCACAGGCATTGGCTCGCGGTAGTCTTTCAACCATTTCATTGCTTCTCCGTACGCATAATTCTAAAAATACAAGACTAATGTGCAAAGGATTTGAGCAACTCTCAAACTTTGAGTGAGAATCCATCTGGATAAACGCCAGCGATTCCCATGCCGACATTCTCGTTGACATTGAACATTCTTGGGTTGGCATTCTAAAAAATGACACATTTCACCAAAAATTTGAATATTTCGCAAAATATCACATCTGTGTAGAGTTTTGAAGTGATGACTTTGTCAACAGCCATGACTACGCCATTTTTTCCGCGAATCGCAATCATCGTTCCACCATTATCAACAGCTTTTTGAGCATATTCAACTAAAATTAGTGGAATCTATTAAAAGATTATTGTTGTCATCGGGTACCTTGGAAAATTCTTCCGTCAGGGGAGAATGTTGAGGCGGCAAGATCGTAGCCAGTTCCAATTGAGCTCATATCTTTAAAAATAAATGTAATAATGTTATGAGATGGCAAATTGGAGATTGTCTTCGGAGTAAGATATTTAAAGCATGATAATTTCATAATTAATCATGTTCAGAAAAATAGAAAGTGAAAAAGCTGCAAAGAGTACAGAAATGAAGGAAAGAAACGAGCAGAAATTCAAAATGATGATTTAAATGTAAATCGACAACGAGAGAGACAAAAGTGCGAGGTCTCGCACCGAAAATAAAAAGAGTGTGTCAATCAAGGAGACGCAGACACAATCGTGCGCCTTTGACGAAATATTTCATTTTTCGACCATTTTTCCGTTCTTTTTTTTCCGCTTTTATGAGAAAGCGGGTAATTTTCTTTTTTTCTAGATTTACAATAGAATCGTTTTATTTTTTATATTAAAACATGAATTTTAGGACAATGGTAAAAACAGAGGAGAGGAAAAAGAAGTTCCACGGAAAAAAGAAAGTAAAAAATGTATTGGAGAAAAAGGCAAAGGGTTTAAAATTAAACAAAATGGACAGGAGGAAGATTGTAAAGGTTTTTGAATATTAAATTGTGTCTCATTTTGCATTATTTATTATTTTATAGGTTGAAGAGAAAGCAGCTTTAAAAAATAAAGTGGAGAAGGCTGTGAAAGAAGAACTTGAGCGTCTTAAAAAATCATCTGGCTCGGTTTTTGATAATGATGGCAGTCGGGATTCAGTGTGTTCGGAATCATCATTTGGAAGCCAGCCAGCTCCAAAAAGATCGTCGAAAAATGTTTCTTTTTCTGGAACTTTAGAGCACACTAAAGTTTTTGATAAACGCGTCAAAGATCTTCAATTTAAACCATCAGATGCTTCTCCGGGTCGAGGAATTTTAAAAACTCCCACATCGGCGAAGAAAGTGAAGGTGCTTCTTTTGTGAAATAGGCTGTTTTTCAACATTTTCTCATTTTAGAAGTCCGTTACTGTTGCTCCTGAAGCCGAAAACGGAAAAGAGATGGGTCCACCAAAAAAGAGGGTAAAATTATCGGAGAAAGTTGCCGTCACAACAGAGCCCGCCGATGAAGAAAATACCGAACCTCAAGCTAAAAGTACTGAAGTCAATGATGAACCAGTTTTCAAAAAGAAACGATCAATTCAGGTAATTAATTCAGTTTTGTTTTCTTCAGAAAACTCCTCCTGATTTAATTGTTTAGGTGACAAAATCGGTGAAAGAAAAATTGCTAACAATGGATCGCAAAGAAAGAAAGGCTTTCCTCAAAGAGCTCAAAATGAAGAAGAAGCCTGAAGCAGCTCGTGCTGAAAAGTGTAAACAATTATGGGAAAAAATTCGAAGTTCAAAAACTCCGACTGCTGAGAAAGACCAAGCTGTTCATGAGTTAGTCGGACTCGTTAAAGGGCATGCGGCAAAGTTGATCTACGCTCATGACACCAGTCGGGTTATTGAGTGTCTTGTCTCGACGGAAAGAGAAGGAATCATCAATATGCGTAAGCTCTAAAGCGTTTTATGCAACTTTTTCATATTTCTTTTTTCAGTGTTTGACGAATTGACGCCGGAAATTGTGAGAATGTCTAAAAACGTCTACTCAAAATTCTTTGTCAAAAAAATGTTGAAAAATGGCAACAAACATCAAAGAGAAACTATCATCAACGCCTTCAGAGGACATGCTCCAACACTTTTGAGAATTCTTCATGCTGCCGAGGTTCTTGAATATGCTTACAACGATTTTGCCAATGCGCATCAGCGTTTCAACATTATCTCTGAGTTTTATGGAAAAGAATTCATTTTGTTCAGGGTAAATTTTGAGTTTTAATGATTGATTTTAATTTTGCTTTCTAGCCTGACACCATCAAAAGCTTGTCGCAAATTATTAGCGAGGAGCCCTCAAAGAAGCAAGTCATCCTAAAACATCTAGAGGAGACTATTGAAGCTGTTAGTGGAAAGTAAGCCATTAAAAATTTAAATTCTTTTATTTTATTATTATTTTTTTATAGGGAAACTGTTCGTCTTTCAATCGTCCATAAGCTCATGCTCGACTTTTTTGAGAATTGTGACGAAGAGAAGAGAACTAATATGCTTGATTCGTTAAAGTATAAGATTCCTGAATTCATTCACACTCCAGATGGTGCTCGTCTTGCCATGAAACTCGTGTGGTTTGCCCCGGTGAAAGAGAGAAAGGTTTGAAATTTATTTTTTATCGATAAAATTCCAATTTTGGTTCAGCTTATCGTCAAAAATTTCAAAGATCTTTCTGTTAAAGCTGCTATGGAACATTACGGTCATCGTGTGCTTCTCTCGATTTTCGATACCGTTGATGACACTGTCCTCGTTAACAAGTTTATAATTTCGGAACTCTCCAATGATATTAAGCGATTGGTTGAAGACGAATGGGGTGAGAAGGTTCTTCATTATTTGGTTCATCCGCGAGATGGGCGAGGTATCGATAAGGCTGAAATTGCCTTCCTTCAAGAGGTATTCATTGAATTGAACTTGAGTTATTGATTGGATCTTTTTAGGGTGATAAGAATGCGCACTCGAAAAAGTCGAAGGAAGATCGCTATGCTCAGCTCTATGCAGGAATCACGGAATCTCTTTATGCTTATCTTGCTGCTAATTTAGAAGAATTGATTTTTGAGAAGAATAAATCGAAATTTGTTGCGGCGTGCCTTGAAACCACTTGTAAGTTACCAATTTCATTGAGTAATTCGTTTTACGCACGAAATTTTCAGCCAAATTCGATTTATTCGATCGCAAAGTGCCATCGGAAGCTCGGAAAGAATGCAATAAGGCGTTCGTCGAAATTGCCAAAAAAGTTTGAGTTCCCATAAATAGTACCAAATTTAAGTTATTTTTTTTTAGGATTTCATTCCAATGGACCAAGAAGGATTCCATATTATTGAGCACAACAGCGGCCATTTCGTTTTGATGGCTGTTATGCGGTGTGATACGGATCTCCCAGAAGATGAAAGGCTATCGAAAGCGCTTGTTGATGGACTTTCGAAGCAACAACTTGGATCGTGGATTTCGTGCAACAAGGTTGGTTTTGGACGACTACTGTAGTTTACTAATAATAGAGATCTGTTGGTGGCTACTGGCGATTTTCTTCAAATTGGCTCATATAATCCAAAAAAAATTCCTATCGACAAGTTTTGTTCGCTACTTAAAGAGGTTACTAGAAGTCTGAAAATTGAAGGTTATATGAACCAATTTAAAGAAGAATTTCCAATTGTCTCCTAAATGACCTTCCTTGTAAGACTTGACTGCGAAAAAAAGTTAGTCGATGCGAGACCATAGCTGTACGTAAATCTATCCGCATACATTACTATAACATATTGAATGAATGAATGAATGAAGGATTCGATTGTGGTTTTTGTCAATTTTGAATGGTCGGCGTCTCCAGACTATGAAAAATAGGCTAGATGTCAAAAATTAGATTGAGGTCTTGTCTTGATGCTGTGCACCTTTAAAAAATCATTTTTCAGTCACTAAATATTCGAAGCCTTTCCCATAATAATTTTTTGAATTTTCACAATACTCCTCCTTTTAGGGTTGTCATGTTCTTCTGAAAATGCTCCAAGTCAGCTCTCAATCGACCGCTGAAAAGCTAAAAGGAGCGATTAATCGTAAGCATTTGGAGGGATATACCTCAAAAGGGGCGATTCTTCTAAAAGCCGAGATTGATGGAAAGAATAAACAATAGGAAATTGATATGATTGTTTTGTTATTGTTGCCTTTTGTTTTACTTCTGTTGTTGATGTTCACACCACCCAAACAAACTGGTAGAGTTTTATATACCTTGATTTTTTTTTCTCAATTCACACCACAATCACGTTTACAATATAATAATTTTTATTTGTTAATCTTGTTGTTATCATTCGGCGTTTCTTTTTGTTGTGGAATTTGTTGTTGATAAAGAAAAAAACCGTTTTGAATGAAATGCGCGTCATTTCGTAAATTGTTTTGAGCATCAAACTTGAATCGAAATTTTTGAGACATGAGCACCAGTGAGAACGTTCAGTTTGAAGTAACGCGCACATTTTTTTGGTTTTTTCATTCAAAGGTCCAATAAAGGAGAATCGTGGGGAAGCGTCTGACGATGAGCACGTCATCAAGATAACCGTGTCCAGTGTAATGCAGGGCGTCAAAAAGGTGGGCGAAATGCAAATCGATGAACAGTCGGTTTACTAGTAGGTGGTGGTTGCGGTGCGCGAGAAGTGCTCGGTGCAAACGCTGAAGTTGGCGATCGAGATGGCCACCGAGGTTGCCGTCGACAAACAAATTCTGCTCTACAAGGGCAATGAGCTCAAGTGACGCGTCGAACATCGGCGACGCACGACGGCATTTGTCGTTTTTGCAGGGAGAACAACGCGACGATCGCCGATTACGGCATCAAATCGGACGCCGAGATCACGATGAACGTGAAAATGAGCACGGGATTGTTCACGAAGCCGACGGCGACCGACATGATATTTCTGGTGCCGGCGATATTGCCCGACAATCAAGACCAATTGCGCAAAACGATCAAAACAATGAATAGTGTGAGTCGAAAGCCGAAGAAGATGAGCGGCGTCGATGAGAACGCGAAAATCTGGACGCCCGAGAAGCAGCTCGAAGCCGAATTGACGAGGAATCGAATGAAGACGTTGTTGCGACGCAAAAAGGGACCCAATCATTTGTCGAGCACGCCGGTTGAGACGCCGGAAACGCCAAGCGCTCAGTAAGCTTCAATTTGCTATTCTTGATTGCATCGGCGATTCTAGATATTCGCCGGTGTCGACGCCGCCGCCGGAGGCCGCGCATGCCTCCGGCAGCAGCTCGAATGTTAGCGCGGACGCTGAGCGCGTCATCACCGACAAGGAGCTCAAGGTTTGACGCGGTTTTTCTTTTTGTCGCCATTTTTCAGCTCTTCTTCGATCCTCCCGAATCCTATGAGGAATATAAGCGAAATCGTCGGATATTGTATTTGCCGCCGAAAAATGAGGTGAGAATTCGTGGAATCGCCTGATTCATTTTCTAATACCTTAGCAAGAGCTTCTCAACTATAACAAGAAGTTCGCCGAGGATCGAAAAACGAAATGCAATGTAAAATATGGGCTTGCGGAATTCTTGAACTCGACGCCTTCAATTTTCAGGCGTGCTTCAAAAAGTTGTCGGCCGCACAACAGACGATGGTGTGCAAATGTCGGCGCATCTTCTGCGATGCTCATCGCTTGCCGGCTCAACATTTGTGCAAAATCGATTATAAGCAGGATGGACGATTCAAACTGAAAAAGGTGGATATCGAAAGAAAACATGCAGCAAAAAAAAACATTGATGTTTCAGGATTCATCAAAAGTTGGAAGCGGCGGAGCGCGAAAAGCGAAATTCTCAAATTCGACGTCGGAAAAATCAAAGAAAACGGGATATTATGATATGTAGAGGATTTGAATGAATCATTCACATATCATCGAAGCTGTCATAATCTGATTCCTCGATTTCAATCTTCTCATCGACATAGTCTTTGCCATTTTGGTTTTCAGCGAATTTCTGCTCAATTTCGTCCCTCTTCCGCTTTTTTGAAGTCAGCTTCTTGAAAAATGCGGTGTTTCCCTGAATTCTCATGGATTGAGTCTCAATTCGTATTTTTTCTGCAAACGATTGATACCAAATTCTCCATCTGATGACAAATTGAGTCTCGTCCCGATTTCCACGATATATTAAACGGTCGCGCTAAATAGCACGATATATTGTTTGGGTCCATGCAGGGGCTGATGAAAGCCAAATATGGGATTGTTCTGAACAACGCGAATTAAGGAAGTAATGCGTTCAGCATCCTACAAGGCGACATATTGGGCGTCACCGATTCTCGGCAATCTCCGGAGCTCATCTTTGGAGTTGTCGATCTCCTTTGTCAGGTCCGAAGATAGTGGTCCGTTCAGTGAACGGAATCCGGATGTGTTGATTCCATAGTTGTAGAACATCACATGACGAGCAGCCACCTGTATAATTTCAGAAATTAATTGCAGACGCCCGGTTTTGGCTTTCACCTGCGCGACGTACTCATCAGGAAGTCTTTGTTTGACTGTCCAATTCGAAGTCATATTTTCACATTCCGAGAAGCACGCCGACACTTTTCGGAGCGCTTCGAGATTCTGCTGAAATTTCGGCTCGTGCTCATGAAGAAACGCGAGAATCTGAGACCAAGGATTGGTTTTTTCAAAGCCCAAAATTTGTGAACCTTTTCACTTGGCATGCTTGACATTTGAATGATATCATTCACGTCGTGTTCGAGAGGCTTCCTTTCGTTCGTGTCAACCATCAGCATCTGACTTTCAGCGCGTTTCTTGCGTTTCGCCGTTTTCGGAAGCTGCGAATCTTCAGGACTAATACGATGCGCGTAGAGAATCCGGCCAAGCATGTGGAACATGTCTTCCTTATTCGCTTTGCCATTCGACAGAATTTCGACGCTCTGCCGCTTTCGCGAATACTTGCTGGAGGCGACGACGCTTGACGAAGTGCCGACGAGATTCATTTGGAGGATGTTCATGGCGATTCGGAGATCATTATTAGCTTCATGCTCAATTGCTTCAAGCTTGGTTTTCGATAGCTAGATAAATTTTTGAATTTAAAAAAATCGAATCTATATTCGAAATTCTACCGGTAAAAATAGGAGTTCAGCAGCTCTTTGAATCGCCTTTTTCAGATATGTGGTCGCGACAGAATTGAATTTCATGATTTCGATATTATTTGACTGAAAGCATTAGCATTATTTAGAAAAAAAATTATCCCGAAAAGCTACCATAACAAAAGTGTTCGTAAAAAGGCGACGATGGTTGAGGTGCCAACACGAATCGACATCGCTGAGGCAGAATATAACAGGGATGTGGAGATTCTGAAGGGCTTCTGATACCGTCTGACGAAATCCTAGAATATCACTGGAAGGTTTGATTTACCGGTGGAGTACTGCGAGTACTGGTTACTTGTAGGCTTCGTCTGGGAGATTTGTGATCACTAGAAGGATCTTCCTTCGCGGATTGAATCGGGCTCCGGATTGGCTAAGAAATTTGCCAAGAGATTCTAGACCATCCTAGAATTTGAAAATGATGAGATTTTTGATGAATTCTCAAAAATGTTACATTTTCTGGGGTCAGATTTTCGTCATATAGGGTTTCCGGCTCATAATCGACAAGCTCAATATTCAGTTCCTTCGACAGAACTTCAAGAGACGTCGATTTGCCAGAACCACTTGGTCCGGTTAGCAGAAGACACTTTGGGTAAGATTTTCCGCGATTTAAGCAATTATCGGTCAGCCAGGTTTTTAGCTGAAATTAATTTTCAAATTACAATTCTAAGTTTCTCAATTGAACCTCGGCAAGCTTCTTTGAGTGTATTGCTAATTCACTACTTTTAGCAGGCCTGCACTCATCACTAAACAAATTTGACGCTTTTTTAGGTCTTACCATTCTGAAAATTTTTATTGAATTGTTAGTCTATAGAAATATTATCAGAGCTTTACGAAGTGCATTTATCAGATACTAATTTAGAATTTAAAATTGTAAAAATATTTTCCATTTAGTTATTTATCCATTTCTCAGTTTAGTCGAACATCACTGATAAAAAACGAAAACTGATAAGTAAAAAATTAAAAATTTGAATGTTCGTGAATATCGTCAAGCGAAGAACATTGACGCAATTATAGAGCTGCTGGCGCATTTCGAGTACGTTCAGTCGGAAATAAGTACATTTTGTTTTTCTTTTTTTCCTCGCCACGGTTGCTCGCCGAGCCTTTTGTTTGGTGTTGCAACTGATCAAAAATTAGGCGACTATCAGAAATATGATTATAATTTCGTAATTTTACTTTATTTCTACAAAAATTGATTAAATTTTTCTTTTGTAACGCTGATGTAATTTGATATCCATTATAAGAAGTTGTAGGTAATGTCGGATGCCGGTGCAGCAGCTTTAGCTGCTCACGATCACGAGCTTGCGTTGGATGAAGCAGCACAAAAGGCACCGAAACCGTCAGCGGACACCAAATCATCTCCAGAAACGCATGTCAAAGTAATTGATCCGGTTGACCGATACACTGCGTTGGCTGTTCGCGTAAGTAAATTGAAAAGTGAAGCAAGAAAAAAATTGAAGAAATATCGATTTTAGGGCGCAATTGTTGGTGTTGGTCTCGCTGGCGTGGTTATATTCTTGAGGAACTCAAGAGTGGTGCGAAACGAGGGAAAACTCTAGTCTCTCAATGTAAAATAATTACAGTTCCATAAATTCCAACATGTGAGCCAAATTCCCAAAGATTTCGTTCGTAAAGAGCTTGAGCTGAAGGGAAGAGTTCGAGAAGTTTTGCCAAATGGAGAGTTGAAGGTTGAGCATGAGCCAATCATGAAGATTCCGTTCATTCCACGACGAAAGAGTCCTAATGTAAGTCAAATATTTTCTTTAAAAAAAATTTAAATATTTTTAGGCTGGTCTTTTGCATTTACGATTGGCTGGAATTGATTTGTCAAAGTCTGGCCAACAATTTTTGGCGAAGGACTTGCGACTTACCAACAAACCGGTAACTTTCACAGTTATCAAGGTACTTGTTGCAATTTTTAGCCAATTGAAATTCAAAAATTTAGGGTACTGAAGGAAATCCAGACTGTGTAGATGCTGATGTCACCGTCAAGACGGTATGCTTTTAAAAATTTAAATTTTCAAAGTCATTTTTCCCGATTTCAGAACGCGTTTAGCCGTAAAAACTTGAATATCGAAGTTGTACGCAAGGGATACGCTCGCGTTCCTAGCCCTGATCAGCATAAACATCTTAAAGACCTTCAATCGATTCCAGCGTATTCTAGACTAGTTAGTCGTCTTCTAATGAGCGAGAAGGTAAAATAAATGGTCTACGTTCAAAAATGAATTTCGCAATTTTAAGATTGCTGATCGTCGAGGTGTCGGAGTTTGGGAGCGTGATACCTGGGTCGAATCGGTTCAATCCTATCCAACTCAACTGTCTGGAATAATCCGATCCGCCGCAATCACAAAAGCAGTGGTATGTTGGGATTCTTGATTCATTAAAAAAAAAAGAAGACGACGGCCGCAACATTTTTACGAGGTGGACTTTTCAAGCGCCATTGATCAATGCGTATATCGGCGAATAGGGAGGATTTAGTGTAGCAGGAAATTGAAATTTCGAATTTTCTAAGGATTATTAATATTACGATTTGCTTTTTTTTTGGCGTAAATCAAATTTGGTCTGTAGGATTTGGAGTACCGTACTAGCGATAACCTGCGAATCAAACTCACAGATATTTACGTGTTGCAGTAACGAGGGAACCTGTTTTTTCTTGTGATTTTATTCGATTTTGAGAGCCCGATAAACCATAGAAATTGCATTTTAATACGCCGATTATTACAAAGTGCAGACACCCTTTATTGTTATTCATCGTCATTGTTTATAGGTTTTGCTGTTCAACGTGACCAAAGACGTGATCCTTTATGGTGTGAAATTGACCCAGCAAACGTACCACGTGGCATTGTACTTGATCGGCTACATCGCTAGCGGCTATCGTAAATTCGCGACGGGCGTCGACCGGCTCACCGATAAATACAATCGTGTGCGTCAAAGGATCGGAAAGTAGACTTGAGAATCGATGCTAGCGAATCACTTAGGCCCTACCAAAACCAATCCCTCAGTTTACGTTTCAAATCCCCGAGTTGTACATTTTTTTAAAAGAATAATTATATAGAAATCTTCTGCCATCCATTAATCATAGAAGGGAATATGCAACAATTCTACTTGTTATTGTTTTGCTGTTAAATTTCGTTCGTTTTTCGCCTCAAAATTTTTGTGCTTCTATTTCTTTTTTTGATATTATCCCATTTAAGCGTTTTGTTTTGTTATATAATTCCCTTTTTCTAGTAGGATCGACGTGTATTATCCGAGTGTGTAAAGCGAAACAATAAATATAATTAGGCGTATTCGCAGCGGAAGCTTAATGCTAATCGATTGGGTCATATTCAAGGCGCTCCTTATCAGCGAGAGACGCGGTCAATAATATATTTTCAAAAATGCTCAAAACTGGTTTTTTATCAGTTGTCTCGTCGACCTTTTTTTGGTGTATAGCGATAACTATTCCATTTTTTTTCGCGTCTACATATAGTTAAAATCGCTTTTTTTCTCTCAATTATTTTCGCGAAAAGTCCGCAAATTGTCGTCGTTGTGCATTGCGGAATACATGAAATCTTGCTAAAATCGAGAAGTGGCGAAATGTGGGAAAGCGTGTTTTCTTAGCAAAGCGACACATTTGACAAGCATTCTGATTTATTAGGTATCGTGGCAGCTGGTACCCAAAATACGCGACCCTCATTTGATTTGTCGTTTCTAATTTTCATATGTGTGTTCTTCCCGAAAAAAACGCGTTGTGAGACCCAGACTAGTAAAAACACTGGCTGGAAGTTGTCATTTTTGATCTAGATTCATTATTATTTGAATTTCGCGCCAATTTTGGCCCGATGAAAAATGGTCAGTGAAGATTAAATTTGACCGAAATTCGACCCCTCCCTGTGTGCCATATCAATGTCAATTCAAATTTTATGATCGACATGAGTCGCATGGATGAAGTCATTAAATGGAACCGTATTCCCACACCACTAAGAGTGCACCGTCGGATGGATGGGGCATCGTAAAGGACAATGCCATTAACGAATCATCGTCGTGTGCGTCGGTCGGTCGTCGACACGACGAAACACAGCAGGTTTCAAATCGTGCCATTTTCGCGCCCGAAAAAATATCGCCGCCGCCGCCGCGCCATCTGTTTTGGTTTCGCCAACCGGCCCCGCCCTTTTCGTCGTCCTTGCCCAGTGTTGGGCCGGCCGGGTGAGCGCAGCATTTGGCAAAAATTGGTGACGAAACCAAATCGCCCAATTTTTTCGAATCTTGTCAATTTCGTTTAGGGACCGGTTTCGCGGCGGTTCTAGCCTATCGCCATGGAGGAGGAGAATCCCGACGATTCGGTGGGAGAGAAAGGAGATTCTCCTTGTTCTTCTTCTTCTTCAGCTTTTGCGCTGCGCCGCATTGTTCGGTCCAGCTTCTTTTTCCGAACCCTCTTGAACGTCTATGCTATTTCTAAATCATCTCTTCGGTTCTTTTTTTTCGCATCGCTTGTATCATTTTTAGGCTTGCGCGCGCGCACGCGTGCACATTGACTAAAACTCTCAACGACCTTTAGAGAAGACAAAGGATGAGTAAAGGTGTGGACAACCTACAGTAGGCCTGAGACCCCCCCCCCCTTCTTTAAAAGGCAAGACAGCACATTACACTATTCGAAATCCAGCTTGAAGTTCACTTTCTTCGGTTCCCCCATAGAAAGAAATGTTGCCAATCGTCCGAACTTGAATACCTTGGAAATTCCAGAATGAAAAAAAAAGTGGCCCTCTCATTGATTATTCTCGATGTCCCCCCCCCCCAATTTCACGCAAAAGTTGCCAAATTGTTTTAATTTAATCAGAATAACTAGTTTCGCGTACGATTTTTTAAGCGTTGTGTCATTTCTTGTCCGGAATATTCGAGAATCGGCGATAATTGACGAAGACGAACACAATGGCAGCAATACTACTTATCCTCTTTATTATATGCATAGCATTGCGTTGTTTGTTTATTTGTTTGTTTGTTCGATGATGACGACGATGCAATCGTCTAGATCGCCAAATCTTGATTCGACGTGCCTCCTAAATATTGAAAATTCAAATTCAGTCATTATAAGGTAACTTTGTTCAAAATTGTTGAAATATTTTTTTTCAACATCGAATTTAAGCCGTTAAATTACATATTCACCAATTTTCAGATCGATATCTGAAATATTAACCGTTTTTTGAGGCCACTTCTCTTTCATGAACGGTCAGAAATTGAAAATAGTAGATTGATTTGATAGCGATTTTCCGAAACTTCACTAAAGTGCCACAGCAACACTCAACAATTAATTTTTTTTTTCAAATCTCGTTGCTTCAATTCGTTGTTCGAAACGAATAATACAGACAGTTCTTCCTCGTTTTGAGGCGAAATATACACGGGTTTACGTAGCAAGTTTCTCCGCCTCCTGCTCTCCATTTCTCTCTCGCTTTTTCGGGCTAGATAGCCGCTTGTTCTTCGACGGCTTCATCTCGCACAGCCATGATTACGTCGTCGTCGTCGTCGTCTGGTTGGGAAACAACTCACCTTGTCCGCGTACTATTGCGTCCGAGAAGAGGGGGGGGGGGAGACGCGTTTGACTGGTTCGCATCTTCCATGACGATTACTGGAAATATTGGCATGGATCAAGTAAAGGGAGGATTGGCTTCTCGCGAGAATTGGATGCCAGACGACATTCAAGAATCATTATATTTTCCAATTGCTTAACATGACGATGATTTTCTCACGATAAAATGCGAAATGATGCATTCAAAAAACACTATTATTTTATTCCTACTAGTTTGATCTGTTGTTTTGATTCGGGTGAATAAGTTTCAAACTAGACACTCACCTAATAATCTCCCTGGCCGACAATCCCACTAGACGTAATTTGCCATTCATCTTTCATTTGCCTCGTGTTGATCCGAATCAATCTGCCAATGCTTGTTATCTAGATTTGAAATTACAAGCGACGACTATTGATGCCGAAAAAGTGCTTTCGGCGTCATCCCCCATCATCCTCGTCGTCTTCATTTGATTCAATTGCTTCTTGCAGCTTTCCGGTCTGCCATTCACCATATTTGGCTGTGGGAGTGTGTTTTTATTGTTGTTGTTGTTTTTTTAAACGTTTATTGAAGCCTCACTTTTTTTCTACAGCGCCATCGAATGACGCTTATTTGTACACGCAATTCACTGATCCTAATCGAAATTTTATACCCAAGTGTTTCTGGGAACGCGTTTTAGTGAAAGTTTATATCGGTGTTTTCATGAGGACATTTGGAGAAGATGAAGCTTAGGCAGGCGGCAAGAATTAGTGCGAAAAAACACCGTTGAGCGATAAAATTTGCCGTTTTCAACTAATTTGCTTCGGCAATTGGTTCCAGTGGAAATTTTGTCAAGCAATAATGTGTAAACTTCTCGATTTCCTTCAGCCGATGTTCTGAAAACAGAAAAATTTCAGCCCAAAGTCTGAAAAATGCAAAAATCATTCGCGCAAATTCGAAAATCACCGAGAAACATGCAGTCTGGAACATACAGTAAATTTTCTTGTCGAGACCATGTCCCCAAAACAATCACTGCGTCCTCAAAATATTTTGAATTTCGTTTCAGTTTTTCAGAATTTTTCCGACCTGGATCGTTTTCGATTTGAAATTTCAAACGCCCGCCAATTTTGTTCAAATCAATTGAGAACTAAAATCTCAAAATCATTGATTTCATTCGAATTTTTATTAAAAATTGCCCAATGAAAAAATGTGTTCTTAATATGGTACAAAATAAATGTCATTCATCCTTGAAGGCTATAATAACCAGTTTGCAGATATTTATAGACATGTGTTATCATAATAATTTCAATAATAATTTACACTTTAATTGTTTTTTGATCTATTCGGCGTTGAGCCGAGTTGAATTAAACGCGCGAATTTCGGCGCCTCGCCTCCCACCGCTTCGCTCGTCCAACTTTTTTGCTCGTTTAGTTTATTCGAATTCGCACTTTTTTCCTCAATCGTATCACTTTCATCATAAACAATTCGACACCAAGCCACACACATACACACACGCGCTCCACCAAACGATCTGTGCGTGTGACTAACCGATTTCTCATACCAATCGCAACTTTTGCTTTTATCCCCCTTGCTTCCATCAATGGCATGAATCACATCTCTCCCTCTCATGGTTTGTCGATGTTCTTTTCTCATTCCTTGGTTGGCATACAGGCGCTGCCCAAACATCGGCCCATTTTACAAAGTTGCGCCTTTCAAGTTTCCCATCTGATTCCGCTATCCTTTCACCGGTGGCGACACCGGTTGGCCAGTCGAGCGATTTGTCAGATCAGCTGTTTGGCGCGACGCAGAGAGCCGTTTCATATTTTTGGTTGGCGCTCTGAGAGACGGGGGCTTTAACAAAACTCACGGGTTGACCATCATATGTCACAAGCCCAATCATGTGTTTTTTTTTTTGAATCTCTCTCTTCATCTTTCATTGATGGTCCCTCCCAACCCAAGACAAAAATAGCCATTAGCATTTTTTTTTCAAAAATTCGGAAACTGTAATTAATGTTTCATATGTCGAAAAAACAAAAAATATAAAAATTATATTTATTCACTTAAAAATAGGGGAAGAAACATTCCGTGTTTAGCAAATTGGGTCTCGATGTGAAAAACTACTGTAGTTTTTATAAGTTTCAAGTTGGACTCCCCCTTTTTTTCTATTCTCAATTCTTTCCATTCATTTAATGATTTTTTCGTTCCTCAAATAAACATTGAAACGTTTTCCTTTTTAAATCCTCATATTGGTTGGATAAACGTGTTCAAATCCATTTACTGGTGACCTTCTATGAACCTTTAAATCCCCAATTTATCCGCCACTGTTCAATTTGAAACGGATCAAACTTTGGTGTTTTATTGCTTGTGCTGATGTTTTTTTTTATTATTTTTTTGTATTTTCGCGTGAATTTTCACCGTCATTTTTCCCTTTCATTTCTAATTATTTACAGGCGAACACTTTGAATTAATCGGGCGCGGTTTTGAGGAAGTGTTTCAACGTCGTCTATACTCGGTGTGCCGCCTCGTAGCTTTCTCGCGCATTTTTCAACTTATATATAGATATATATATACTCACCCCCTTCTACACACACGCAATATTCTACTAATCTCATCATTTTAATCAAACATGGTTCTTGACGTTAGCGAAGTGAAAGGAACGACGAGCGAGTAAGTTTTGATGACGCTGTCTATTTTTTTCCCATTCGTCATAGTGCTCAATAAATCTCTTAACTAATGTACTAGCCAATTGGCAAGTTCATTTAAAAGATTTTTGTATTATTTATATGAAAGTGAAAAAAAAGAAGTGGCGAAAAGAAAAAGTCGTTCGTTTATCTCTCACGGGGAACGCTTCAATTTCTTATCAACCCATTTGCTAGTGTCTCATAAATTATTTTTTCGCGCATTTGCGACGAGTTTTTTTTATCAACAATAGCAAAAGTCGAAGCGAGATTATGTTAAAGTGTCTTGATCTCATTCGTCGTTTTATTCCATGTTCAATTTGTTGCCCATTTTCAGAAAGCTCAACCAGAAGGCTGTTCACGTCTCGCCAAATCAGGACAAGCGTCCGCCATCATCGTTGTCTACTGGTTCGTCGGACAGCGGCGTTTATTCATCGGGTGCGCTAGTTTCGTCTCATAGCAGCCAGCCGACTGAACCATCGTCGGGATTGCAGACGAGCCCTCCAAGTCCATCAACTCAGGTGGGGATCAAGACGGAAATTTAAAAAAAAAGTGGTTGGAAACTATTCAATGTTAATTGCAGATTAATTCATTGTTGTATCAGACTGCCAGCTTGATTGCTGTGAACGAGCAGCTGCGCAAGGAATTGGCTGAGTAATTGATACTCTCGATTGTCTTTAATTTATCTATTTCAATTTTAGGAAGAATGATCTTAGCTTCAAGGGTGTTCCAGCGACGACGCCTGAGCAAATTCCGCCATTGCTTCCAGCGGCGCCACTGAATACTCCGATCAACACGTATACCGATTTGTGGATGATGCTCTAGAAGCTTATTCGATTTTTTTTCAGTCGTGCTCCACGTGAACGCCGTGTCCCAAAGCCGGAGTCCTACAAGACTGTTATCTGTCAAGCTTGGCTTGAATCCAAGACTTGCTCGTTCGCCGAGAATTGCCGTTTTGCGCACGGTGAAGAGGAATTGCGTCCATCGAAGTAAGTCGATGAGCACGTTTTCAATATGCATTTCACTTGAATGTATTAGTTGCAGGTTGGAGCCGTGCCAAAACAAGAAGTACAAGACGAAATTGTGCGATAAGTACACGACGACGGGATTGTGTCCATACGGAAAGAGATGTTTGTTCATTCATCCCGACCACGGGCCCAACGCCTACATTCGTCCGGATAAGCTGTTCGAGGTCTCGCAGCGTCATGCGTTGGCTGATCTTCGCGATCAGATGGAGAGCCAAATTCTTAGCGGCAATCGGATCACCGTGCCGCCACCACCGCCACCGCCATCATCGTCGCGTCTTCTTGGCCGTCCGGTGACGCCAACAGAGCCGATCGCGAAGCCACCGCAATCGGTTCCGCTTGGTCCGACGCCGATGCGTGGCCCGAGATTCTCGACGAACGGTCGTTCGATTTTCGAAGGAATTCGCCCGCCATCGAGCTGGCCACTCGAGCCATCCTCATTTTTCGACAATGAAATTCCTTCGGGCAATAAGATGTCTAGCCGTCCGGTTAGTCCATTTGAATCGATGCTGATGGGGTCCAATATGATGACCATGATGGGTAGACAGTTTTGAAAATGTCTCAACAATTGAAATATGTCGTTTTCAGGTAAGAACTCGACACCCGGAGGAGTTTCGGGATACGTTTCCGGTGGTTCTACGCCATATCGCGATCTTGAAGCGTCTCCATTCTCGCCGATGCCAACGTTTCTGAATCGCGCTCACCGCGAGGAGGACTCGTTCTCGATGGGACCCGGCGCTTTCGATCATTTAGCCGAAGATATGGCGAAACATTTGGAGCTGTGGTGATGCTGATCCAGTGCTTTTCGATTTTTTGTTGAATGAGGTTCCCGCATCCTGTGAAACAATTTTTCTGGCCCTTCCCCCCTCATCCCGTTCAACTCTTTATGACTTTACTAATATATTTCTCCTCCGCGTCTTCCATTTTGTTAAAACGACTATTAACCCGTTTTGTGGAATAATTGTGATACTAAATGGCAGGTTGACTGACTAAACTGTTATAAACCTTAATTGCTTTCCAATAATTGGAATAATACTGATCCCGTCTTTCTATCTGTATTTATTGCTCAACGAAAAAATGAAACGCGCGTATACGAAAACAATTGTGCGTTTTTTTTTTCAAAGAAAAAATCAACCAGTTTGCCACCGCCTTTCGTTTTCCACCACTATTTCGTCCTAAACGATCGCCCGTTTAATTAATAATTGTAATAAAATGACCCCCAATCAACATATTCGTGTTAAATGGTCCCCAGCCCCCGATCAATTAACTAACCCCCACTCCCCAGCCACCCTTCCCTCATTCCAAGATTTTTGTTGCCTATATGTTGTGTCGAATGGATAATATATTGGCTATATTGATATATTCTGGCATTTTCTCGCTGGGCGTTTTGTTCTTCTTTTTTGCCAAAGCTCCCGTGAAATGAATTTGCCCTAAACTAACCAAGCCCCACCCCAGAAACAACCTGCGTCTTGCTTATAAATTTCTATTGAATGAAGCTAATTTTTGTGATCGAGACGTTTTATTTAGCCATTATCGGTTGCCGATTACTCGAATCCATACATAGAAAACCAAATGGTTAGTGAGACGATTGTGGAAGAAAACAAAATAGTTATTATCATATACGAAAAATGATGCCAATGTAGATCACAAATACAGTAGAAATGGTCTTGAGAAGAAAACAAGAGAAGAACAACAAATTGGAAAAGACATACATAGATATATCGGTTTAAATTGGGAAACCCGTGGTTTATGTCCATGCCGAACGCTTAACGTGAGACAATTGAACCGAATGAGCTGAGTCGTAGGTGGCCTCGGGCTCGACGCCAAGATGAGATTGGTAGCTGAAAATGTTGAATGTCGGATTATTGAGTGTGTTGCTAGAATTACCGCATAAGGGATCGTTGCATAAAATCGGAAATGTTGACGGGCGGCCGCATCGAGCCCATCAGTTGGGTTACGGTAGCGACTGCCTTGAATTTCATCGATTAATAGTTGTCAAAGTCTGTAGAGTTGGGTCCCGCCACATGAGTGTCGATTTACGCGCTGGGATATTTGCGACGCGTTTGTTAGATGGAGAACATTTTGCCAATTTGACAGAAATGTTTGAACGCGCAAAATGTCACGAATGGTCTTGAGCGGAATTTCTGGTTTTTTTTGGGAAGTTTTGTTTTTTTTTCGAGTTTCTCGCTGATATTTGAAAATTGCGTCTCACAGATTCCTAAATTCAAAAATGTTTTTTTTTCATCGATTAGAATTTTTTTTCGAAATTTCGTTAAAAGCTGCAAAAATTTGAACCAAAGATCAGAATTGAATTGCAGCGGAGAAAAAACAAATTGATCCGGTCTAGTTTTTATCTCATGATTTTTCGTTGCCAATTTTCAATTGCGCTCAGTTCTCCTCTCGAGACGCGTCTTGTGTACTCCACACGGAGAACACGAAACAATGATGTATGTATGTGGCGAGACCCATTTCAGGACAAGAGATCTCACCTTCCATCTGGAGATGCGCTCTTTGTGCATCAGATAGGCGGCGCAAAATGTTGGAGCACTGAAAACAGTAGCAAAGTACATGTGAGGTTTTGTGCACTATTTTTTTTCCACAATTTTTTTGCAGCTGCTCAAAGCAGCCGATTTTCGAACTTCCGCCTACCGATTTCGTCCGCGTGTACTACACACCAGCACGTTTTTGTTGGCTCGACGGCCGCGCTCGACGAGCTCGATGAACTGATCGAACAGCGTTTGCATATTGGTTTTGTTCTAAAAAAGTGAATTTAAAAAATGGAAAGAATTGAAAAAGTTTGGTGCGATTTTGCGTCGCGATGAATGCACCGATGTTTTTGCGCCGAAAAAAATTGGTCTTTGATGTTTGGATTCGGCGCACTTTCACCACCCGCATAATCGAATTTGAAACAGATTTGATTTTGGCGATATCAATCAGCTGGCTCACAAAATTGCCGCCACTAACCGCGATGCACTTCTGCTCAGTCTCGGGCACGTCCATCGAGACGAAATAGCGAAAATGGTTGAGTTGTCTCGGGCACAGGCAAGGGCAATCGAAACCGCGCGCTTGACGCCTGAAAACAATTGGAAATCAATCTAATTGGGGGAATTGAGATTTGAAACCGATTCTGATGAATGTGCTCTGTGGATTCGTCGACAATCTCGCAAACGAATTCAATGTTCAATCGGCACAATAGCGACATGTTTGTGGCGGCGTCGTTGCCCGCCGCGTAGACGGTATCATCGATCTGCAATTTCAATGTGCGGCAATCGCTTTTCGGAATTGGGCGGCCGCGAATTTTTCGGCCACGGCACATTTCACGTCGGCCATTATTTCGAAATTTAAAACTTATTATCTAAATTTCTTTTAGAATATTTCGTGGACGGAATAAATGGAGTACAAAAATAATCGATGCGCCTTTAATACCTTCCAAACGATTTCGTTCAAATAGAGAAGTCGTGTGGTCGGCTCAATATTATTGCGACGCGAGCCGTCGTCAGGCGGTTTGTCGTCGGGCTGTTTGCCGGTTTTTCGCGGCGAGAGCTCCAGCGCCGAGTCGTTGGATTCGTGCGAGCTCACCGATTGCGAGTCCTGGAAAAAAAAATAAGAAGTTTGCTCTGCGTTTGAAGCGCGCTGAATCGACGACGTACGCGAGCGGGAGCGACTTTGATGAAGCGCGGCACGGTGGAGGTGGTGTCGATGGACGACGGTGAGAGGACGGACGTCATCGACACCACCGACATGCTGCGAGTCGGCGGATACGAGCCGTCGCTGTCTGAAAGCCGAACAATCGGAATAGAAGAAGAGGAGCTGGACGAGATGTCGACATACCAACGTTGTCATTGTTTTTGCACAATAAAGTGGCGAATGATTTCTTGTTGAGAATCGCGTGGATCTGCGAATTGTCGAGACCCGGTGTGCTACCGGCTCGCGATCTCACCGTCTGCCTAAAATTGAGCATATTGGGAATTGGGAGAGAGAGAAGCTTCTTCTGCTTCTTACGGTCTCGTGCTCGAACGCGAACTCGGCGGTGACACTTTGCGGCAGCTCATTGCTGAAAATGGGATCATTTGATCGCGACGGTTCGGAAAAAAGGCATAAAAGGTGAATATTTAATCTCGCCGGCGTTGATTTTAATTGGCGGTTTCGAGACGCGACTATTTTGTCGAGTTCCCATAAATAGCCCTTATCAGAATCTCGTACGCCGAATGATTAGTCATTCAAAAATTTTTCATTGATGTCCATGAGAAGGCCCGAAAGTCAAGATTTTGCATAATAAAGTTCATTTCTCAAACACAAAAGAAAATTCAATGTCGGCAAACGCGTTGCGGTTCGCGTGCGTGAGCCGCAACGCGTCTCAACTAAAAGGTCTCGCAGCGACAAATTCTGCTAGCAGATTTTTTCTTTAGGAAACGTACTATAGAGGTCATTCTTAGGCTGAAATTTTAAAGAGAGAAAATTGGAAAATTTTCACAAATCTGACAGAGTCCTGTTTAAAGGCGCATGCTAGTGAGCTTCGAAAAAATTCATTTTGAAATTCAATGTTCGATTATGTGGAGAAAATGAAAATTCCGCAATTTTCATTGTTGATTTTTTTAAAAGCCATGAATTGACCAAAAAAATGATGGCCATATTATTAATGAGCATGATGCGCCTTTAAACGGGTCTCATGGGGAAGATTGATATATCTACAAAAAAATGGCGAAAAACAAATAAGCAAATAAAAAAGCTCAAAAATTTCCAGACAGAATGATTAGTCAGTGCGAGGAAAACAAGCTTCATCTTAATTATTGTATTCCACACGGACCTAATTTGGGAAAAGAATAAAGCGGAAAAAATAATTGATCAAAATGACACGAATTCATCAGGCGACGAGATTTTGATTTGAAAAAAAGAAGCAACGAATTGCGAAATAAAAAAGCGTCAACGGATTTTCCGGAATCTCGCAATTTCCAGCGAGCGGCGAATCTCGAAAACAGCCTTTTTCGCACTACTAATTAACTATATATGTTGTGGCATATAATTAAATAGGAATATTCCTCCCGTCAGTTCTATATTTAAATAAATATGGCGGTTTAGGCAATAAATAGATGACGTAAATGAAGAATTTCACGGTTGAAACAAAAAAAACAAAAAAGGAATACATGTGTGCAAAAAATTGATAATAAACAGACATTTTTGAAACATGCTGCTCGTTGAGCAAAAATCTACTTTATGTGCATTGAAAATAATCGATGTAGTCTATTGTGGCGCACTTTTTCCGCCAATTTTGATCTACATTTTAAATTGGTCCTACGTCATCACGCGTGAACTCACGCGAATACTCTTTAATTATTTCGAGTGTTGCCATAGAAACTGATGAATCAATTGTCCGCAGATGGGGATGGATGGAATGTTTTAATAAAATATCAAGTGCGGTTGTCTACAAATTCAGCTTTTGACTATTTTTTTTCTCTGTCACAGTTTTTTTCAAGAATTTGGCGTCGTTTCGCAAAATCACAAAAACAGAAATAATTTGTCGAGAATGTCTGTGAAATGCCGCCGGCGTGTTCACGGACTTTGTTCTCCTATATTTGAATTAGCCGCCACAAGACCCATGCTCTCATGTTCCGCGTAATGCGCCTTTAATCGAATTACTTCCAAAAACATTTCGATTGAATAGAATTTCTTTAAAGTTTGTGTTGAAATTTCCAAATATTCAAAATTTAGGGGAAAAAGGCGACGAGATTTTCTCAAATTTTATCATATTTTTGTTGGATACGGTAATTTAAGAAGCACGCGAGCCGCTGAATGCCGACGATGGCGAAAAAGAAAAATCAAAATTTGAATAACGACCTTATAGGTGATGGTGTTGAAAGCTTTTTGATAAGAGCATGACTAAAAAAAATTGAGTGGTGGTAGTTCGCTGAAATGATCGGGCAATCAGCCGGCACACATACATACACACACACACATATACGCATATACACCACCAACCCTCTCGCCGAGCAACACACCGCCCTCTACATGTCGCTGCGAGGCCAATAGTTCTTCGCTACCAATTTTTCGCTCCGCTACCGGTTTTTCACTACCACATTTTCGCTACCGAAAAAATAGTTTTTTCACTACCGTTTTTCACTACCGTTTTTCACTACCGTTTTTCACTACCGATTTTTCACTACCGTTTTTCACTACCGTTTTTCACTGCCGATTTTTCACTACCGATTTTTAACCACTGTTTTTTCACTGCCGATTTTTAAATTTCTCAATTTCAAAAAAAAGAACAATTTACACAAATAAAAGGGTATTCATCGAAAAAAGGGGTGGAGAGGAAATATAATATAGAATAAAAAAGGGGCCAAACAGCATAACTAAAAAAAATATTAAAACGGGGAGAACGATCGGCGCCTTCGTTTATTTCGTTGTGGACGTCTAAAAAGACTACTCTGTGTCGATTCAACTTCTCTGAAGACATATTGACATTTGTTATATTTACGTCGGTTTATTATTACCCATATTCTTCGTATGATGTACTTTCCAAAGACTCCACGCTCTCTTCATTTCTCGTACTTGTTAAAATTGGTTCGAAATCATTACTTATTGACGAATCGTCAAAGATCGTAATACTAAAAATATCAATAAATACAATTATATGAAGTAAAAACATACTTAGAAATCGACTGAAGTTGTCTTACTCCATTCATTTTGCTCAGCGCACTCCTCTTTCTAGGACAAGATTTTTTTCCAGTTTTTGCAGTGCGTGATGCCTTAATCATTCTTCTTTCAGATAATTCGAGGCATTTCGACTGCAGTAAATCGAACTTAAGGGCTCTTTCTTCCTTTTCCATTGATATTAAAACAAAAAAACTGAAATTATAAGGATTTACTTTAGAAGATTACTGAAAACAACATACATATGCTCACAAATCTTAGGAAGTTTCGCTTGGCAATTCTTTTTGCAACATTCGAAAAAGAATCAGAACATTTAACTTCAGATATTTCACTAAAAAGAGTTTGAATATAATTGAATAACTAAAAGAAACGTAAAACCCACGTTTCACTTTTTATAAAATAACCACATTCTATAGAATACAATTCGAGTTTTCTAGCAGCTAGCTCTAATTCGTAAAGATGTTTCGGTGGATTTGCTGTAATCAAACGTAAATAAAATTCATAGAAAAATTATTTTTCTTACATTGCTGAAAATAGGGAGGTATGGCAACAGTTGACCGTTCTTGGAACCCCAATTCCTTAAGCCTGGTCCGTTTTTCACTTTCCGAAAGAAAATTGAATTCGTCTTTTCGAGAATACACAATCAATTGATCTTCGGCCAAAACAGCTTGGTATAGATGATCTACATCATCTGAATTACTTTTTTTGAGGTTTTGCTAAAATTGCATGTTAGAAACCTCCAAAAACTTTAATAAGCTTTAATGCAAGTTGGTCAGCCCTCATCGAATTAGGGATTTCATGGCGTAATCGGCTGTTTAAATTTTCGATTAGATTTGTGGATACGAACGGCTGCCACCATCCAGATTTCAAGCGCGTTAACAGCCCGTTTTCACGAAAAAGGCTCTGACCTTCAGTTGATAGCCTAAACCAGTTCAAAATTTACGCGATGGTGTAAACTTGACGCAAAATTGCAGTTATTTAAGCAGCTTTTATTACCATTAAAAAACTGGGCACTGGCCAAGTGGGGCTAAAGCCGATGTGAATGAACAAAAAATGTACTTTCCAGTCAAGGGGCGTCAAGTATGACATCTATATGTAGTAGATATTCTTTTTATATGTAGTAGTATATTTGAGTAATTCTAGAAGCCGCGTTATTTTTCGGAAAAAAGACTAAATATATCAAATTATGTTTTGTTGTAAATATCATAATTTTTTATGTAACATAATTTAAAATAGAATATTTTTGCTTCTTTACCATTTAAGAGCACCGGAATCGCTTATCATTGACGTGAGTTTTGCGAGTTTGGAATTGAATTCAATTTCGGTTACTGCGCCTAGCAATCCACATTTAATCCTCGAAGGTGATGTCTGAAATATAATGTTGATTGATTTGCCAGGTATTGTGGAAAAATGACGAATGTGAAAAACTTCAGCGATATCCTAAGCATTTCGTGCGTACACCGAGTCGCTACAGTAATTTTAGAATCTTAGTTACAATAATCTCAAATGAAAATTATTTAATCAATTATTATATATTTTTTAAATTTCTTTCGCTGTTTTCTTGGCGAGTTTATGGTTTTATGTATATTATTGTGTTGAAAAAATGTAATAGTAATCATTTTTGTATATTATTCAAAGTTAATTGTTTTAAATAAAAATAAACTATCAATAATTAATTAAATCATTTTTAGTTGAGGTTACTGTAGATAAGATCTAAAAAAAAATTGCTACCAATTATTTTATCCGAGGTAACATAAATTTGATTATTAAAACCACGTACCTCACCAAAAACCATTCTGGTCAGTCGAGCGCGAGTTGTTTTATCCGTTGTGGACATCGAATTTTCAAAATTAGCCATGCGATGCAAATCACAACGCAGACGTTGTGAATTACGAAAAAGTGGGATTGTCTATAAAAACGAAGTTAAACAATCAAAAACAAAAAGTTTATAGTTTTTTGTGGGTGCGAGTTAATTGTTTGCTTATTTTTAAAAATTTCGCTCTAAGATAAAAATGGTAAACGCGTTTGATCATTCAAATTAATGAAAGGTTTCATTCAAACCTTGTAATATTCCTCAAAGGATTTTTCACCGTCCGTGATGAATCCAGGCACAACGCGGTCATTTTTGAAACCTTGCTTCTGCAGGTATTCGTTCACATGGTTTGCGTGAAACTTGTGGCATTCCATAGTCTTTTTCGAGTGCAACAAATAGCTAATGACAATAGTTCTCGGTTTTTTTTGATTTTTCGACCTGTAATAGTTTAAAATTGTAATAGAACAATAATCTTCAATGAAACTCACTTGAATATCTTTACTGTGGTGCACATTAAAGTGACATACAACTCGCTCAATCCGAATGTTGTATCCAGCTGAGTGACACCACTGAACAAAAATCCATCATCGTTTGAAACTTTCCATTGTTCTGAAAGGACAAATTTATATTTTAAATATTTCAACTAATCGAATACCTAATAGTGATTGGATATGTTCCTTTTTATTATTTTCGTTTATGTCTTCGAACAATCTCAGGTGAGATTCGTACTCGTTAGTAGTCGGTAAACAGTTTAAGACAATCCGAAAGGGTTCATCAAGAATAACCGACAAACAATCTACCATTCCACCGTTACCTGCAAAAGTATTTTCTTTTTGTCATTACGAAACGAAAATCTTACACTCAAATACGCTGTACTTTGCATTCGGAACGTTTCTCGCTATTTTTCCTAATTCGGATGTGGTGGCAATAGCTTTGACGCCTCGATTGCAGCCAATCGATTCAGGTACGTGTTTCCTTTGGTTCCTCACCTTAAACATGCAGGTTTCAACTTATTTAAGATTTAAAATGTGTTTATACCTGCTCAAGCGAGAACTTGAAGCCTTTTTTATGTAGAATTTCATATGCACTCTTTACAGACCTCCCAATCAGTTCGCTTCGAACGATATCAACTTCTGAGGCTAAAAAAAATATAATATATCTAACAAAAAGAAAAAAAAATAATAACCTGTCATCCTATGAATATCAAAATCCAAGCTAATTCGTTCTTCATCGCGGTGATAGTCGACGATAACAAAAGTCGAATCGTCCATATAAACTACCTGCAAATATTTTATTTTTATATTGATAACTAAAGCGAGAGAAATTTGCATACAGTTTTTCTGAAACTCGCAGTGGACGGCGATCTGCACTGGATTGTTCCATAAACACGTCCATTTTCATTCCATTGCCGATACTTCGGAGCGATTTTTTTTCTCCTAAACGGCAAGCGATTATGACGAATGAAACAAATTTCAACCTTGAACTTGTCTAAACCATTTTAAGCCGTCGTATGTTAACGGTTTTCCATTATAGCTACTTTTATCTACAACAAAGCATTTTCTGCCTTTCCAATCCCCTCTGATTTCCTTAGCAACGTCGTCAATCGTTAATAGTGTTCTAAAAGTCCAAATAGTGAGAAAAAAACTCTGACGAACTTGTCTAAACCATTTTAAGCCGTCGTATGTTAACGGTTTTCCATTATAGCTACTTTTATCTACAACAAAGCATTTTCTGCCTTTCCAATCCCCTCTGATTTCCTTAGCAACGTCGTCAATCGTTAATAGTGTTCTAAAAGTCCAAATAGTGAGAAAAAAACTCTGACGAAATACCTCTCAGAGGATTCAAGCTTCTCTATTCCGTTCCAAATGGAAATTAAGTCTCTTTTGGTTGACTTCGAAGATATATCGCTTGAAATAAACGCCATTCTGAAAAATGTACTTTTTTTTAAAATTAAGTATAATGTTTAATGCAGGTAAAATCTGAAACTAAATCCATAAAAAATAAATTTAGGCCAAAAAATATTTTCGAAATGTCAAAAAATAAGCAATCCGCAAACACTGCACGACGAATGTATTCGCAATAATAATTGCACCGGTTACCGTACTCCGCGCAGCGATTTTTTTTTATTTTCGTATTCTATTTTTATCCTACAACCATTGTTTTTAATGTTTTGCTTACTTTTCTTCTTTTCTATATTATTTTTTGATTAAAAGTTATTTTTTAAAATTATATATTAAGCAAAAACTAATATGAAAGTGTTTTTTATCGAGAATTTGGGCAAAAATCAGGAATCGAAATTAAAAAATATATATTTGCTGTTACTGAATTTTTTATCGCTGTTTCACTTTTGATTTGTGTTTCTATTATTTCGTACTTGTGTTATTTATTCAAAAATAATTTTTCAGATATAGTCGACGTCCGGCGGCTGGTAGATTTACGGGAATGCGTCTTTCGAAATGGTCTCGCAATCATTTTCTATCAACTTTTAGCAATTAGATAAAACTGAAAAGAAATAATTTTTTAATAACGTTAGAAGTGGGTTCGTGACAAGTAGATTAATAGTTTGAAAGCTTTGCAGCTTCTACAATTTTTGAAAGTTCCCGATAATAACTATGAATGAGTCGCAGAGATAATACGACAAACCGCGCACGAACTTGGATAAATTATCTACTTCATAGGATTTCATCACAAATTTTAAATAATACCAGCTAATCGAGGTGTATATATAAAGAAAACATAATATAGTTTCTTAAGAATTTTTAAAGATCTTTTGAAGACAGAAGCCATCAGGTTAATTTAAAAATTGAATGATTTTTTGCCCTTTTTTGTTCTATATTATATTTCCTCTCCACCCCTTTTTTCGATGAATACCCTTTTATTTGTGTAAATTGTTCTTTTTTTGAAATTGAGAAATTTAAAAATCGGCAGTGAAAAAACAGTGGTTAAAAATCGGTAGTGAAAAATCGGCAGTGAAAAATCGGTAGTGAAAAATCGGTAGTGAAAAACGGTAGTGAAAAATCGGTAGTGAAAAACGGTAGTGAAAAACGGTAGTGAAAAAACTATTTTTTCGGTAGCGAAAATGTGGTAGTGAAAAACCGGTAGCGGAGCGAAAAATTGGTAGCGAAGAACTATTGGCCCGCTGCGAGCCGCAAAACTCGCAAATTATTATTATCAGAGACTTGGTTCTATTCTCTATGTAATTTTTTTTTCGGTTTGCCGTCGCCTTCTTCGATGTTCTGCTTCTCGGCCGATTCTCGTCGCCACTGGCAACACCCAATAAACGACCGACCAGTTGGCTGAAATCGGCCTGAAATAAACGGTGCGCTTACGATTTGGAATGCGACGGCGGGTTGTCGATGCTCGCGCGAAACTCCATCGAGACACTGTACTTTATTTTTTTTTTTTGGCCGCCACTTCATTGAATGTGATGGGAATTTCGAGGCGGCGCGTGGGAATTTTTCCAGACCTCCAGCTTCATCTCGCTAATCGCACGTCAGCTGAAGTTTCGTTGGTCAAAATTTAACCTGCTCTCGAATTCAACATGATATGCAAAAACAAAGCGTTTTCATAATTTCCGCCACAAATTGGATTATAACCAAAAAAATTTTTGCTTTTTTTTTGTTTTCAAATAATTGATTTTGAATAAAAATTCTCAAACTACTCGCAATTTATTCTAATATACATTATTAGCCAATAATTCCTCCAGTTTAGAAGACGAACAACTGCTTCTTGTCGAATTTCTCTTGGGCGTCGGTCAACGCGATTTGGTGCGCCTCAATTTTGCGTTTTTCGAATCGCTGCTTCACCATTTCTCCAGCTTTCATCCATTGGCTCAAGTCGTTGTACATTTCCAGACGTTTCTAGAATTTTCTTTCATTTTCTACATCGAATTTCGATTCTTCTCACTTCTGGCGATGATTGATTCTCGTACCATTTTGAAACCCAAAAACCGTGAAGTTTGATATTTTTGAAAATCAGAGGCCCGGTTGGAACTTGAACCGGCTGCTTGCTCATTCCGCCATATGTCACCATACTGCCGCCATGGTCGAGAACACTGGCGAGGAACAGTGAGCTTTTGCCGCCAACACAGTTTAGAGCTAATCGGACACCTGGGAATTTTTTCTTTCGCCTGTAACAATTTTGAATCATCTTCGAAATTTATGAATGCTATTTACGAGAAGAGCTCCTCTTCGGTGATGACATCATTCGCGCCAAGACTCTTCAAATCTGTGACGAGCTCTTCAAGGTTTTCGCGCTTTCGGACAACATTTACTGTTTTGAAGCCAAGAATTCGACAAATCTTCAATAAATTTCCATAATGCTATCATTTTTTTCCATGATTATTACTTGAATAACTTGCCTTCCAACCGCCGAGTTTGCGCCGTTTTGAATCACAGTGTCTCCAGGCTTCAAGTTGATAAAATCTTTCAACATTCGATATGCAGTTGGCGGATTGACCTGATGGTTTTCTTTAAATTTTCACATATTTCTAATTCCGCTTTACTTGAAACACTGCAGAATACTCCATCGGAAGCGTATTATCAATTGGGAACACAAGTTTGCTGTTGTGCACTCCGAACTCTCTCCAAGTTCCCAGACCTGAGAGATTCGGAATTACGTGATCACCGACTTTGACGTTTGTTACACTTGATCCAACCTAATGAATCATTACACAATTGATAATTATTTTAATTATTGGTTAAAGACCTTCTCCACACGTCCATATCCCTCGTTTCCGCCGACAGCTGGCAACTTGGGTTTTACCGGATAAACGCCTTGAATTTGATTGATATCAGCTGGATTAATTGGAGCCGCAATCCATTTCACAAGAACTTCATCAGCGTTCAATTTTTCCGGAATTTCCGCAGTTTGAAGGCTAATAGCCTTCAAAATTATTTTTAAATTTATTTTTCAAAATTTGTATTCTTCACCTCTGATGGGTTGCCATATGTTTCATACACTAATTGGCGAGTGGACATCGCACGGCAAAGTGTCTGATTTAATTGGAAGCCTTTTCGAATCATCTGAAATCTGGAAAATTAATAAATTTAAATGCTTCCACAAAAATTGAAAAATATTTAAGCTAAATTGCGGGCGATCGTGTAAAAAGTGGAAGATCGTTGGAAAAGTTCAAAATTTATCAGCTACTGTATCCGAGGAAATAGGACAATGTGATTACAGATAAACATTATAATTGACGACAAAAATATTACATTGATTGCCAATATTTACATCCAAATATTTTTTTACTAAAAAAGTCATTGCGCAACCAAATTTTGAATGAAAATTAAAAAAATCGTGAAGTTTTGAAAATTTTAAACATGCGTGACAGCTAACCTATTTGAAATAGGTTATAAAATTTTTCGTTTTATAAAATAGTTATTTTTATTTCTTTTAATTATGATTTCACAATTTGTACAAGATCATCGTCTTATATAGTCATGTTTTTAAGTATAGCATTTAGAATAAACGTAGTCTTCAAATAATTTTTGCTTTCCATTCATTTGAAAGCCATTTGCATTCGAGGCAATGAATAGAGTCAAAATAGTACATTTCTCGTTCTTTGAGCATTTCGTGCGAGTAAATAACCGCAATTTGGGCTTGTCTATCTCACTGATTTCTCATCCAATTCCGTTTCGCGTTGTTCAAGATAAAAGAGGAACCCGCTTTTAGAAAGTTCAGACGACTCTCCACCTATCAACGCCTTTTGCGAGTTTCGCTATCAAATCTGTTCGACATGTTTCAATGCTAAGCAAAAACCCTATCAAATGTTTACGCTACTTGAAACGGCGACCTTCACGGACGCGCGTCGAACATTTGTGTAAAATATGAGACATTCTAAGACGGCGCTCGTCGCGCCGTTGTTGACGACACGAAAAAACCAAGAAAACCGATCATAAAAAATCGGACGATGCCCATCTCACTCTCTCTCTCTCTTTCGGTTTCGCAATTTTTTCTGGTTCGTCCGTTTGTGCCATATGAACGAAATCCAAACCAAATGGTGTCCCGTAAACTTGTCGATGGACGAAGGGACGACAAAAACTCGCAAGTTTTGTGGCGTTTGGCAAAAAGCGCACACACTATTTCAATGTGTGGCGTGATAAACAACGCCCGTCGTGCGTACAACTCTCAGTGGCACAACGCTCTATGTCACGGCACGTCGTGGGGGTCGCTCGTTTGTTCGCCAGGTTTCAACTTCGTTTTGATTGTGTCTATCAGTTTCGGAAGTCGGCGGTTTCAAAGCTTCAATGCTTTACGCCAGGTTCGAGGTTTCTCTTGTAATAATGGTTTATGACTGTCGCAAAGCCATTTCTTCACAAAATGCCAAATTTATCATTCTCAAATTCCTTAGCAAAATTGATAAGGCGGCAATCGTGTCGAATGGCTTCATGCCAGCTCGCGACTCACTCAAGATTGATGATTTTCAATAGGGGTAAAAAAAGTGCCTTTTCCCATTTTTTTTTTACAATAACTTCTACTTCCTCCAAATCTCCCCTCCTCTCAGAAACCCATCATTTATATTAGAGTTTCGGTTGCCTTCAATCAAATTGATTTTAATCAAATATTGAATTGAGCACGGGAAATTGAAATTGCTGTTTGCTCAAGAGACCGACCATCGAAAGGATGGGCAGACACTTTTTATTTTGCGGTCTTTCCATTTCGAAACATGGTCGTGTTGTCCTTTACAAGATTTTGACGTCTGCCTCTCGCCAAAACAAAAAAAAATCATTAGCCTTCGATTGACGAGATCAACTAAACAACAATATCGGAAATTCGAGTCTAAAGTTTCGCCCCAGAGAAATTCGACACCCTCAATTACTTGTGATCATCAATCTTCACGCCGATTGAATTTCTCGTTCCACACACCGCACACGAATGCAACAAAATGCGACCACCCCCGTTGTCAATATCGCAGGCGTGGTGTTGTTTTTTTGATGTGTTCGAAGCCACTATTAATATAATTGAAAGAATACGGATCGCAGCAAAAAAACGTGATTCACCTGTTCATATTGTGCTCAAACAATCGCTGTACTACTATGGATGGGGAACTGCTAGTGTACAAATACGAACTTCAATTCTTTTTTTTTTGCGTTGTCCGCCCGATTTGTGTCCGTTGTCCGACTACAACAATGGGCGTAACTTTGCGACGTACCGCCCGCGTGCGTACGTTTCGACAATTTATATATAGGTTTTGACGATTTGTCCATCATTTATCCGTTGTTTTCTGTCTCTTTCTCGCTCGCTCTCTCGACTGACCATTTCGCGCGGTTAATTGCGAATTCCGACGGACGGGTATATTAGTTTCAAACATATATACATGTATATATTCGAATCGCCTTTTCGTTTGTTTGTATTTCCCACGATTTGCATGTCGACGCGTTCGCGGTTTGAAATGGCGCCGCGGCATCCCTGTCTTTGATGATACCAAAATCGGCACCTTTTTTGTTTCGCGTTCGCTTTGTTTACGAGTTTGTTTGTGTGGAGGCAACCCGTTCCGACCAAGCGCTGTTGATTCTATGGATTTCGATTCTTGGTTTTTTTTCGAAAGGTTGTCACATTTCTTTTTTTTTTTGATGAGAGAATCCACAACGTTCTGGTCGTTTTCCTAGAAATTCGCCATCAAATAGATCTTGTGGGTAGTTTTATGGGATTCGCTGTAGAAGCCAGCGCGGGAGATCAAAATGTTATAAAAAAGAAAAGAAATTGAAAAAAAAAAGTTCAAAAAACAATTTTTTTGCATCAATCCATTTTCTCTCGCGTCAACTCGAATTCATTTGTCGAATTCGTTTATTTTATTTTTCTTGTGATGTGATAGTGCTCACTTAAAATTGACAAGATCTGAAGGCCAAAAATCAGTGAGCGCATCAAGGCAAACCGCCACGCCTCATTTGCTACAATAAGACCTTGATGTCTTGTTTTTGCGACAACCAACGCATCGACGACATCAGCCCCTACTCAAAAATTAACGCCCATTCCATTTTTGCCATTTTTTTGGTTCTCGGTTGACACGGCTCCAAAAAAATCCTTCATTTCGGTGAAGCATGTTGTTGGAATATATTTGATATTTTTAAAAAATCGCCACCAAAAAACCTGCCTTGTTTACAAAATCGGCCTTCTTCTTCTCGTTCTTTCTTCTCAATTTATATATGTTTTATTGTTGTCGACGCCTTTTCGTTATCGTTTTGCGCCCTGCGCGCGCGCGCGCGTCTTCATGTAACACAAATTGGTGATTGTTTCAGGTGTCAAACTAGCCAACCGCCGAATTCGCATTCAACATCATCATGTCGACCGAAGAAATCAAGTCTTACGTGAGTTCGAGTTTTCGAAATTTCATACATGCCCAATGAAATTGAACTTTTATGGACAATCGCACGACAAATATTTGTTTAATAACTTTGATCGAGAAGGAGTGAAAATGTGATTTCGTTTTCTTCTTCGAATGACTCACCGCGGCGCTCAAGAGCGTTGTTATTGTGATATATCGAACATATATGTGTTCTCGCTCTCTCCCACACTCGTACTTCGTCTTTTTTTTTTGTTTCATCAAAAAAAAGAAGAAGAATTGAGTCATTCGATTTTCTTTCTTCTGGGTGGTTGTTGATGGTTGATGAAATTGTTTCATCAGCAAAAAAAAACGGATATTTGTGACTTCCACTCGAACGTTCTTTAGCAAAGGTCATTCAATCGAGTTGCGAGCGGAATTTTTTTTTGGGTGGGGGGGGGGGTTGGGGGGTTACGATAGAAATGAAATGGATCATGGATGAAATTCGACGCTTTATTCTTTTTTTAGAATAAATTTCAGAGGGGTTCGCTAGAGAGCCCAACCAATCCCCCCTACTTCCCCTCCTCACCACAACAACAAATTTTGTGCACTTTTGCCGAGCCCTTTCTGCTCAATTGGTGGTTTTGGGGCGCGAACGAGGAAATGAGCTTCTCAGCCCTCCCCCCTTTCCCCCTCTATTGGTTTCCGTTTGACAATGTTCGTTCTTGGTGCGGCGCGGCTTCAATGAATCATCGTCTATCGATAAGACACCGACGACAACAACAACAATATTGCGCTCCGTCCTTCTTTTTTCTGCCACCAACGGAAAGACGAAAAAAAAAACTGATGGCGATATGCGGCGGCCCGCTGCCGCCGCGCACGCGACACTCTTTTTGTGGGGCGGCGTCGGCGGTCTCTTGTCAAGAATAAGGAAGGCGAGGCAGTCAGACGGTGTTTAGGCGCGCACTCTAGGCTTCAGCTCCACGCATACTATTCGAAATTTGTTTGTGGTTGTTGTCACTTCGGCACTCCACGATTGGCAGTATGTCTCGTTGCGTGTGTGTGTGCGCGCGCGCGCGCCCGCCCCACCCACCCATCGCCCTCAAAATGCAGGCGACGGCGTCGAGCCGAATGGGCGGGCCGGCCGGCAGAATGCATTATTGCTGAACTGTTTACTGCGTGTGTTTCAATAGTTTTCGATTTCGCACTTTTGTTGGCCTTCTATCGTGTTTCGCCACTCGAACCCACATTTCTCCGTTGCGTTTTTATAGGGATCATCATGTCGTCGACGGTGGCCTCCTACACGCGCTGGTACGAGAGCCAGAAGGTTTCTGTTTTGGTTTTCCCGTCTTTTTTTTGTTGTTATTCTACAAAGATGAGAAGATTGGATAAATTTGGTTTTGTCTCGGCGTTGCCGTCTCGTTTTTTCCGCTTCGGCCCGAATTTTTTTGGTTTCGCGCAAGCAGTAGCAGTTTGAGTCGTCGATTTGGAGCCGCTAATGCTCACGTTTTTGAATTTGGTGAAATGGCACATGGATGAGTTCGATAATTGGGTTTGTTGGGCGAAAATTCTAGTTTGTGTGATCCGATGATCATCGATGAAATATATCGACCAAAACTATTACGACAACTCCCAACCAATTCTCTATGTTCAATTTTTTTTCAATATGATTATTATTATTATTTCAGCCAGTCCCATACCGTAGCGTTCTTCAAGAGAAGTTCGAGCCGGGACAAACCTTGATCGTCAAGGGCTCGACGATCGATGAGTCGCAGCGTTTCACGATCAACTTGCACAGCAAGACGGCCGATTTTTCCGGCAACGACGTGCCGCTTCACATCTCGGTGCGTTTCGATGAGGGAAAGATCGTCCTCAACTCGATGGCGAATGGCGAGTGGGGAAAGGAAGAGCGCAAGTCGAACCCGATCAAGAAGGGAGACTCGTTCGACATCCGCGTTCGCGCTCATGACGACCACTTCCAGGTATCATTCGATTTCGCTTCGTCGAAATACCCGTTCGCATTTTGTAGATCATCGTCGACCATAAGGAGTTCAAGGACTATGAGCATCGTCTTCCGCTCTCGTCGATCTCGCACTTGTCGATCGATGGCGACTTGTACTTGAACCATGTTCACTGGGGAGGAAAGTACTACGTAAGACTGACTAGTAGGATTTATTGAATGTGTCGTTTACATTTCTAGCCAGTTCCATACGAGACCGGGCTCCTCAACGGATTCCCAGTCGGCAAGACGCTTTTGATCTTCGGAACCGTTGAGAAGAAGGGCAAGCGTTTCCACATCAACTTGCTCCGCAAGAACGGCGACATCGCGCTCCACTTCAATCCGCGTTTCGACGAGAAGGTGATTGGCGCGGATTTTAAGCGAATCGGTTTATCTTGAAATTTTCAGCACGTCATCCGCAACAATTTGGCCGATAAGGCTTGGGGAAATGAGGAGCGCGAAGGCAAATTGCCGTTTGAGAAGGGCGTTGGATTCGACTTGGCGATTACCAACGAGGAGTACGCGTTCCAATTCTTCGTCAACGGCGAGCGTTGGGGAACTTTCGCTCATCGCGCTGATCCGAACGACATCGCTGGACTCCAGATCGCCGGCGACATCGAGCTCACCGGAATCCAGATTCAATAAGCATGCTCAGCAGCTTTTGCCGATAATGTTATTAATTTCTAATTTCCAACATCAACACACAACATAAAAACGTTTATTTTTCTTCTTCCCACTTTAAATAATACTGCCCTCTCATTATCTATCATTTAAATTCTTCTTTGTTTCAGAAACGCTTAGTTTCCTCCACAAATGCAACATTTTTGTATCGCAATTTCAATATCTTCTCTTTCGTTCTTTTTTAAAGTAATAAAGTTTTGTTTGGGAAATTGTTGTGAAAACGCATAAAACAACAAAATGAGTAATGAAGAGTGGACTAGAAAATTTGCGGCCGCGCGTGGTTGTATATGTAGTCCACACGGAGAAGTGTAACTCATTTTTTTAATTTCTTTACTTTTTTGACGAATTTATAAATGATTTTGATTAAAGGTATTTATTTTTTAAAGCGCAAACGCTGTGGATTCACATGTATGAAATTTTAATGGTTCCATTAAAAATTTGAAGTGTACAAAATGAAAAAAAAGAAATCGGAAAACGGATTTATATAAAATCTGACGACACGATCAAAGGAATTTCAGATGAGCGTGGATACGTCGACGCGCCTTCTTCAACTTGATGGTCTACTAGAGTCGAAAAATCGCACAATTCGACATGAAGCAGCGTTGGCTTTCGGGAAATTCTCAATATTCGATGAAAACGTTCAAAAAGTATTCGAATTAATAATTTTGTTGAATCGAGTCAAATCAATTTTTTTGCAAGATTTTTAATAAGCACTTGACATCACAATCCTGGGACGCGCGAGTTGCTGCTGGAAAAGCGCTGCACAGTATTCTCGAGAATATGAAAAATGGAATGGAGCCGGCGAAAGTGGGGGCAATTTTTATTTTAAAAAATCACTTTTTTCTTTTGAATTTATAGAAACCAAAGCTTGAACCAACGGAAATGTTTGAAGAGTTGAAGAAGCTTGATGTACAGCATGTTCTGAACACCTTTAAGCCATTGCTTGGGTATAATTTCGACATTTGCTTTTTTTTCAAATTTTTTTCTCTTTAGCGACTCTGAAATTCAAGAAGCGAATAATGAGCCGTCCAGGAATAATAATAAAAAGCAACGCGAGCTTCTTGATCAACATTTAGAATATAATCATCTCACCGGTATCACATCAGTAAGATTTCTCAAAAGCAAATTTCGAAATTCGAATTTTCTTTTTCAGAAAAAGTTTCTTAGCGATGATGAGCTCATGGAAACGTGCTCGAGCAGCAAATCAGTGGAGAATACCGATAGTCAGGAATTATCGAAAATTGTGAAGAAGATCGATATCGAGGAAGGCGCCGGCCAATCGGAGGAGTTTGACGAGACCGAACGGAAGAAGAAGCTTTGGAGAATCTTAAGAGGGTTATTAATTCTCTCTGGTGTTAGCGTAATCTTTAAATTTCAGCTTCATCGATCAGGTGACCGATCAGCGATGGCATGCGCGGCACGGAAGCGCGATTGCCGTCTGCCAAATCGCGACGTGCGCGTTCACGCAGCTATCAAGTGATCTGATTGATTCTTGTCTTTATTTATACCTTCATGTACTCATTCTTGACAAGTTCAATGACTTCATCTCAGGTATCATTGATTGGATTGAAAATTAATTCGCAATTGTCAAAATTTCCAGGGAGGAACGCAACGGCACCGGTTCGCGAGCAATGCGCTCAAGCTTTAGTGCACCTGATGAGGAATATCGACGTTTCGCGGAAGGATGTCGTCCTTCAGATAATGGTCCAAATGATGAACACACCCGGCGAGCAGGTAAAACCAAGTCCGAATTCGAATTCGACAATCATTTTCAGAATTGGAACGTTCGCCAAAGTGGGCTTCTCGTGATGAAATATTATTTCGCGATTGCAAAATCCGACGGCGAACGTGCGACATTTGACAAGTGCTTTGAATTGGTTATTCAATCGCTAAACGACACCGTCGACGATGTGAGACGCCCAATTTTTTTGTTGTTGTTTGGAAATGTTGAAAATAATAATTTTTTCCACAGGTGACGGGTTGCGCTGTCAAAACGCTTTCCTCGATTTTATCCAACGAATATGTCTCGAAAGAAGACGCTTCGAAATTAGTTAGCCGCGTCATGTATCACGTTTGGAGGCTTCTGCTCATCGAGTCAACAAAAGAGCAATTGCGAGCTGGTCTCGATGCTCTTTGCATCGATCTCATTGAAATTGTCGAGTTGTGGCTTAATTGGAACGCCGAGTCGAGTATTACAAGGTGAAACGCCAACATTTTGGTTTATTTATGAAATTTGTAAAAAGAAAACCATTTTCAGGGAGAATCTCCTTGTGATCTGCTCGATGCTTGATGTCAGTTTTCCGCAGCGTTGCGAGAAGATCATCCGATTACTTGATCTCGACCTCTCGCGTGGCGACTCGGGGAAACTTCAAGCGCAAGACGTGTTCTCGATTGTCAAACAGCTCTATCGCATCTTATTATTCTCACCGCCTGCCGATTCATTGGCATTTGTCGAAATGACATTTTTAACATTTCAGAAGCTTTATAAGGCTTATGAGTAATCGAATTTCGACAAACGTCCAATTATAATTTTCATTTTTAGACCTCAATTAATTGCCGCCGGCGAGATATGTAAAACGATCGGCGTTTGGACGGGTTGTTTGCTTTTTGACCATCGAAGTCCCATGATTGGTAGGCATCGGAATTCGAAAGAGAACGCGTCGAAATTGCGATTTCAGACGTGTTCGAATATTGCGTCGACGGAATATCGAGCGTCAAAGAATCGCCGTGTGAACGAATGTGCTCCGAGGAGATGCGATTCCTCTCAGAAAAGTTGAAATTTTCAGTCTATTAAAAAAAAAATTCAATTCATTGTGCTTCTAGGGAGAAGGATCGAACCTACCTGGTTCGAAAGATCTTGTGCGCGAAATTTTTGGCGATCATACTTGAATCATTGTTCGAATCTGATGCTGACATGAATGGCCAAAAAGTGTAAGAATTTCAGACGGGGTATCGAAATTCGGACGGCATTTTTTCCAGAAGCACTGCAATTCAATTAGTCTTCATACCATACTTTCAATCGACTAGCATCATGCATAATCTCGGCGCTGCCGTTGTCGTCAATGAATGGTCGGCGCTCTATCGAGCAACGATCAATACGAAAAATGCCGGATTGGAGCCGCCAATGACGATTGTGCAACTTGCGGATAACGTGCTGAAAGGTGTGTTCGGTTCGGCGAAACATTACGACGAGATGTCGAACACGGTGAACATGCTGACGAAAGATTGCAATGATTTCATTGAATATTGCGCGATTCGCGGATTCGATCGCTCGAAAATTGATGTGATGGCGGCGGATTCGATCGAGGAGATCAGCCGAATCGCCTACACGACGTCGCGCGAGTTTCTGAAGACGGAAAAGCAGAAGGAATCGCTCGATGGTCGTTATGGGATTCTGACGAGGACGATTGAAAGCGTCAAAATTGCTGTTCGCACGAATGCCAAGTAGGATTGCCTTTTATGGGGGTTCTTTTGAGCATGCAATTTAATAAGTCAATTTTAGTCGTATAAGCGCATTATTAGCATCGGCGTTGTTTTATTTTGGAAATGCTCCGGAAAAGCTCACCCCGCAGGTAATAGAAGGTCGGTTTCAAAAAATTCTCAATAAGATTCTTCGAGATTCGACCACTCGTTGAAACAATGCAGATGGAGGAGAACGACGCGATCGCGGCGGAGATATTTCGCGGCTCGGTGCCGCTTCTCGTCATGTACAGTTGGCCGAGAAACCCGCGGCCCTACGTGAAGGTGCTCGCGAAAGCGATCGAGGCGTTCGCGAGTTGCTCCCATCGGATACCGAAGCCGAACACGATCGCCAATCGCTATTGCGTCGTGAGCCTTCAACGATTGACGGGAAACGATGTCGACGATGATGAGAGCGGCGAGGCGTCGTCGGACGCGTCGACGCCGCGAATTGCGCCGAGCAGTCGCAACGCCGAGCTCATTTTATTGGTTTGTGAACAATTTCGAAGTGAAGTATTTCTCGACGCGTTTGTTCTTCCAGATACTTTGCCAATTTTCAACTGTTCAACTACCCGAATTTTATGCGAATTTCGATCTGAATGAGAATGTCGATGAATTGGTAGATTCTTCTTCTTTTTTCTCCATCCCACATCGATATTTGATTTTCACAGGTTCTTCTACATCGCCTCGAACTTCATGAATGCCTTTGGAGTCGCGTCGGCTCGCGGCTATCCGACGAATCGACGAACAAAATATTTGAGCTGTTGGCTTCGCACGATCCGGCGCTTCGATTTGCCGCCGCCAAAGCGATTGAGACGTTCACGAAGTCGCAGTGCGGCGATACGATATCGCGAGTTTATGAGCGTCTGACGACGATGGCGTCAAATTTGTTGAACGACTTCGAGCGTCTCGGCGCCGTCGAGGCCTACTTGCGATTGTCGTGCATGGACGCGGCGTTTCTCAATGGTCTCGCGACGCTTCTGTGCCCGATCGTGTTTCGTTTGCTCACCGATAAATGCGAGATTGTTCGCGATGCGGCCGGCGAGGCGTTTCGCCGATTGGTGCCATTGGTGACGGTCGAGGATCCGAATTTCGTGATACCCGATTTGTGCGATGCGCTGAAACGCCGAAAACTCGAGAACACGAACTTCATTCATGTGTTGAGCTCGCCGAGCGCACTGCCGCGAATTGAAGTGGCCCAGATAAAAGGTGGTCTCGATGGCAAAATGCTCAGAGAGTACCAGCTCGAGGGCATCACGTGGATGAGGTTCCTTCGTCATTATGGGCTCAATGGGATTCTTGCGGATGACATGGGATTGGGCAAAACGCTTCAAACGATGTGCGCGATCGCAATGTCGCTGGATTACGGTATTCAATTTTTGGTTTTTTTTTTGTTTTTCGTTTTTTGAAAACTTGTGTTATTCGTCAACATTCATCAGACAATCTTGATAAAAAATCGAAGTGCTCGCTGATTGTGTGCCCACGAACGCTGGTCGATCATTGGTGTCTCGAATGGAAACGATATTTTCCGAATCGTACGCCGGCGCAGAAGCATGTTGGTAAGAGTATTGCGGCGGATGTTTGTGTGGTGGCCTATGAAGACCTCAAATCGAATCAACTTATACAGTAAGACAATCATTCATTCATTCTTTTTCTTTTCGGAATGTGGATTGAATGGAATACTAGGCGCTTTTCAGAAAGCGCGTTTGGAACTATGTGGTTCTCGACGAAGGCCACATAATGAGGAACACGAAAACGCAGATCTGGCGAAGTGCGAATTCGTTGTTGTGCAAAAGTCGTTTGATATTGTCGGGAACGCCGATTCAGAACTCGTAATGACATCAATTCGCTGTCGATGTATTTCTTTTTCAATTTTCAGACCCGCCGACCTTTGGGCGCTATTCTCGTGGCTAATGCCCGGCTATTTGGGCACCGAGAAGCAGTTTCGTGCGCAATTTTTGCGAAAAATTTTAAAGTGCCGAAACGCGAAAGCGACCGAGGCCGATCTGAAAGCGGGCTCGAGCGCACTATCGCAATTGCACCGCCTCATTTTGCCGTTCGTTTTGCGACGAATGAAGGGAGATGTAACAATTGTGCGCGATTCGCTGGTTTTCACAATTGTCGTATTACAGGTTCTCAAAGAGCTTCCCGACAAGAATGTGCAGGATTACGAGTGTGAGCTAAGCGATGATCAGAAGGACATCTATCGATTCGTTGTCGATTGTTGCACGTCGAACTCGGATGACATCGCGTCGGGACGCGGCATCTCGGCGCTTCACACGCTCATCACACTTCGAAAACTCGTCGATCATCCGATATTGAGCTACGAAACGTTGTGTCAACTGAACGCCCCTCAAGACATTCTTGAGAAGGGCCAGAATGCGCGATCGGGCAAATTGGAGGGGCTCGGTCAGCTTCTCGTCGAGTGCGGAATTTGTCGGCAACAACAAGACGGCGACGAGACGGATGAGATCGCGATCGCTTCGGACGCGTCGGTTTCGCATCGCGCGTTGATCTTTTGCCAATGGAAATCGTCGGCGAAATTGGTATCGCAGAAATTGAGCAGGTATTCTTCAGAGGGGGGTTTCCGATTTCGACGATGAATCCGAGATTTTAGCGGAGAATTCGGCTCGAAAGTGTCGCATTTGGTGCTCGATGGCGATGTGGCGGCGGCGGATCGAATGCGATTGGTGAATCGGTTCAATGAAGACAAAACGATCGATGTTCTGGTGCTCACCACTCACGTATGTTCACATTTTCATTGGTGGCACATTCATGATTGAAATGCTGCAGATTGGCGGCGTTGGTTTGAATTTGACTGGAGCCGACACGGTGATTTTCCTCGACCACGATTGGAATCCGATGAAGGATCTGCAGGCGATTGATAGGTTTCACAGTTTTCGTGTCGAAAATCCAATGACCTTCTGTTAAAACCTTCTAGGGCTCATCGTCTTGGACAAACTAGGAAGGTTAATGTGTATCGATTGATCACCCAGGGGACCATTGAAGAAAAGGTGATGAGTTTGGCCAAGTTCAAATTGAATACGGCGCAGGTTATTTTGGCGATAATTCTGCTGATTTCAATAATTCGATCGTAATTGATAGGCGTTAATTAGCGATGATAATACGTCGTTGCAATCGATGCAGACGACGGAATTGATGGAAATGTTCACTCTTGACGGCGATGAGAAGAAGGCGGCGGAGCCGGCGAGGAAGCGGAAGAAGTTTGCAGCATTGTGTTGTTGCGTTTTGATTTTCGAAAATTTAGAATGAGCTCGGGAGCTTCGCAAGCCGCTAGCGGCGGCGGCGGCGGATTGCCGGCGCATGAATGGAATCTTGCCGAAATGTGGGATGAAAGTCAATATGACGATTTTCAAGTGTCCAAATTCCTTAAATCGGCATAATAATTAATTTATATATACATAGTTGTGGACGGGCATTTGAATTGCCGCCTTTGAGTCTCGTATGGCTTAATGTTTTATGAGTTGTTTAAAACATATGCCAAATGGCGGTTCATTTTATTTTGAGGGACCAATTGATTGAAAAATTGAAAAAATTTTTAAATATCGTCCGTCCACTGACAATACTCATTTTTCGTTTTGTTTTTTTTCTAAACTTCAATTTCTACTTCGTTTCATGTTTATCAGACCAACTATGGGTTGTTGTTTTTTTTGTTCGTCCTTTTACTCTTGTATAATGTGTACCATAGAAAAATTTCTTCATGCATTTCACATTTTATGAATTTTGCTTGTCTATAAATTTATCGGTGCGTTATTCTCATTGCTCGTCGTTTCGGTTGATTGTCTCGACGATTTGAATATTTGAAATTAATTTTTCTTGAAGTAAAGAGAAATGAAATTTTAGAGAGATGTCCAACGCGGAGCCATCGACGTCTTTGCGGAAAATTGAGGAAGAGATTCTCGGTTGGTTTTTGAGACGTTCAATTTTGTTGGAAAAATTCTCGACGAGCCACAATTTTTTGGTAGTTTTTGAGCGAAATAAAATAAACCTTGAAAATAGTTTTGTTTTCAATCGAAATATAATATAAATTAATCCGTTTCAAAGAGTGCGAGAAAAAAAAGAATCGAATACGATTCTAAAGTTGAAAATGAGAAATAAATCAATAGATTTCAGATTTTTTAAAAATCGAATTTTCATTTTTTTTGCATTCCAATCAGGTTAATTTATATTTCATTTTTCTTCGAATCCGATTGATTTTCATTAACCTGATCTTGATTCGATGGGGGCCGAATGCTTAATAAAGGTCCAACCAATATCCACTGAATGTTGCTTTTGAAAAAAATTTAAGGGGGGCCCGAATTTTTTTTTGCGAAAATTTCCAGAAAATGTAATATTTACGCCCAGTTTTTTTTGGATTTTGTGGCTCCTTAAATTTGACTTTATCGGTTACAATTCAAATGGACCCCACTTTCCATGATGATTTCGAGGAACTTCCTTGTTCATCAAGAAATTCTGTAATCTAGAATGACTTTATTATTTTTTGCGAGTCGTAGACGAGAATTAATTAAAGCATTTCTTTTTTTTTTCATTTCGCAGCTGATGAAAAATTCGCGCCACTCGCGAAATTGGCGCAAACCTGCTCGACGGATGCGCTTGCCGATCACCTTATCGGGGCTGTTGATTGGAAGGAGGTCGAGGAAGTGATGCCCAAATTTCTCAAGGTTCGACCTCGACCCACAAACGATTTTTTATTTCGTTTTGTATAATGGAAATTTTTTTCGGTAAAGCTGAAAACAGTGGACGATGTGAAACAGCTTCTAATCGAGCAGATGGATGGGATGTCGTCGAAGCGACTTGTTGCTGTTTTGAATGGTCCGATTCCATTCGTTGATTTTTGCCTCTTCTTGATTTCGCATTGTTATTGTAGGCAGCAATACGGAGGAGTCGTCGAGCTCCGAGGAAGACGAGGCGAATGAGGTTGAGGAAGCGGTTTGTGCGACAAAAGAAGCCACACCAGTGGTCGATGAGAAAAACGCGGAAAAACAAGGCGAGGATCGAAGCGACGAGGCAGCCGCTGACGATGACGACGACGACGACGACCATGAGCAGAAGCTAAACGAGGAGCTGAACGGCATTTTGGATTGACGCGTATTCTTTTGTTAAAATATTTTCCTCATTCTCTTTTCTATTTTTTTCCAGCTCCTTTTTTCTTTTTTCTTCGGCGACCCCCCAACATTCATAAATAATGGGTATTGTTCGGTGGGAGTCCAAACGCACCATTTACAGCGAGCGGATTCTTGGAAGATTGACGCCGATGCGCAATTTTTTTTCCTAGTTGTTGAATCTGATGAGAAAACTCAATTATTAATCTTGTTTCGTGGAAAATATTGCGGGTTTGCAAAGTGGCGGAGAAACAAATTCGAATTTGATTAAACTGGGAGTTCTTCGGTCTCTCTCTGTTTTACGGACCCCCCCCCCCGCTTACCGCCTATATTTAGCGCAGCGCCACATTAAATTGGTCCCGACACTCAATTATATGACGTGTGAGAGGTGTCGTATCGCGATAATCATTAGTACCGGGAATGACTAAGGATTTCGTCGAAGAGATGATCCATCGAGTTTAATCGGATTTTGGGGAATTGCAAAAATGCTGTTGGAATAGTGAAATTTGAAAAAAAAAATCACTATTTGGTCTGGAAATATTGGACCACTGGACCTTGGCTAAACACATTCTCAAATTTCCACTTTTATTGGATCGCCATTTACGCACGCCAGTGTTCATGGACCACTATTTGGAAACTCGTCCACACATGCGACCCCCCTCCTTTAAAAAGAAACCCAGTTCTGAAATAAAACAAGTTTGGGTGTTATTCGATTAATAATTTTTTTCTTTGTTTTTCGCAGCACAACCCACAACAGTTTTGTTTTTTTTTTTTTTCAAATCGCCGCTGAAAATGTCAAAATTTGAAATAAATTGGCGAATGGTGTATTTTGGCGACAACCTTTCTGCCTTTTTTTTTGGTGGTCCACTCGTATGAGGTTCTCCAAAGAATTTGAGCTGCGGCGATTCGATTTGAAAAAGCAATTACGAATGGAGATTAGAGCGACAGTAGAAAAAATCTCGTTCAATTTGGTTCCTTGCGAGACCATGTGGGCGGAATTGTGAGTGTGTGCGGCTTATTTAAATTAGAAGAAGGTGTCTGATGTTACCTAAAAATAGGCTGTTGATTGAATGAATATTCATTTCGTTTTTATTCGCTAGAAATAAATGATAGTCGCTTTTTTTTATTTGGAAGTGTCGTCCTTTGGGGAAAATGAATGTCGCAATGATTAATTCATGAATATTACAAGTCGTGGAACTTCATCAGCTACTCGTAAATTATGAATCAACAATGCGGAAAATTTCCAATTTTTCCTATAATATTACACGATGGTCCAATTGGAAAAGAATTCCTGGAAAATTTTGCGGAAAAAAAATATTGAAAATCCAAAAAAAAAGACAGGATCATTGCCGTGCGATAATGCGCTATCGTGTTTGCGTACACGCTGGATACCGTAACCGCAAAAATAAATTGAGTGTGTGCTTCCATCAACCTTCATAGAAAATTGTGATCTTCGAAGTGTATCTCGCCGTGTTTTAATTTGATCATTTCTCCAACTAGAAAACTGCGGGGAAAAAATTTAATTGAAGTTGCGCGTTTGCTCATCCGTCGCCAATTCCCAATATAAGCTCCACCCACATCCATCTATCATTCCAAATTGAAAATAAAAAAACGACAACGACATGTTCATTTAGCGTAAAATCTTCATCGTTTTTTTTTTGTTTTTGCCGACATTATCTGTATCTCTTCCAAACGCTTTCTTTTTTTTGCTGTGACGCCGACGCCGCCCATCATCATGAATATTTGGTGTCGTCGTTGGCGCCAAGTTTTTCTGTGAAAACATAAACGGCTTTGTTTTTTTTTCTCTTTTCTTTTTTTCCATTCTCCTTCCTAAAAAATGTGTGATTTTTAGTATTAAATTGTCGATTTGACTTCCATGTGCCACGTGGCAATTCGGTGTCGATGCGGGGACGCAGTTTTAAAGGCTCAATCTGCAAAAAGGTCCCACAACGAATTGGACCATTGACCAAAGCCCATTATTTCCCGGGGCAAGCCGGATACCGGCAACAAATCAATTCGGCTTCCGTTTTAATGGGAGGGAAACCCCATCATTTTTTATTACGAGAACCCATAATCCCAATCGAGCGAACACCTTTATTCGGTTTTTTTGTGGTCCCCCTCTCACTCGATATAATTGAGCCCTTCGATATTTTGCAGCTTCAGCATCCGGATTCGACAAATCCGCGCCACGAAAAAGAAAAAAAACCGAAAGAAGATAGCGGATTATCTAATGTATAAAAAAAAGTGTTAAGCCTTGATGCACAAAAATAGCAATTTTTGTCGCTATTGTTGTGTTGGGATGGAAGAGGAAATGGCGTGGCGGGACCCAAAACAAGAAGGATAATATTTTTTTACTATATGCATATGTATATTTTTTCTCAATTTTAAATGAAAAACGATAGCGGCAATATTCAATTTGCCGTTTCATATTTTCAGCGCGGCCGGCAAAATTAAATTCGCCGTTATCGGCCGGGGGGCACAAAAAACAACGACATATCGTTAATCATTCGGGAATATCCTAAACATTCCTTATATGGTATAACGGGGGGAGGAAGAAGAAGCTCAAAATGCATTTTGGAGGAGCAATGCATTTCATATTTGAATGGACTTTTTTTTGAAGACGAGAAAAAATAATAAGGACGAATTTCAGAAGCCGACGAGAAATTTCCAGTTGATGGCCCCCCCTCCCCTTTAAAATGTCTCCCGACACGAAATCGCTAATTCGCTTTTTGCAACCGCCCTCCCCCTCAACGTAAATCGCGATGATGTGAAGCCGTAGATCAAAACATGTTTCATGTGCGCCTTTAAATCAAAACAAAAAACCCCCCGCCCCGCCGTCCAAACAATCATCATTTAATTTACGTCAACTCATATCCATATAAGTAATTGTGAGTCCCTACTCGAACATTTTCAGCTGCCACCCCCCCCCTTTTGAGTCGGGCTTAATGTTTGACACTTGAAATTGGTTTTGCCGCCCAAATTTGCATTTTCGAATCAATCGCCAACGAAACAATGGCAGTTGGTGGGTGGTGGTTGACGACGACAATGAGCCGCCCGAGAAGAAAAAAAAACATACGGTAGTATTTTATGGGGCTTTGTGCTGCACGAAGCCTACGGTATGCATAAGAGGGCTTCGCACGTAGGTGGTGTCACCCGGAAGGGGCTTCTCTACGAAGCCTCAAAATTGTCACAATCGCGCACTATTGTGGAGTTGGGTGGGTCTCGCAACATGGGGATTTTTACGAAACGTCTCATCGCCTCGAGACCATTTCTGAAATATAATTGTCGGCGTCAAACGACTGAAAGGAGGCGGGGCATTCAAATTCGCGAAATCAGTGTAGATTTAAATTTTTCGTTGACTGAATATTAAATGCGCGTACGCTTAAATACAAGGTACGCAATTTCACGTGCTTCGCACTGCTTTGAGACGCATTGGCACATTGCCAATAATTTTTTTAATTTTCGTCAAGTCGTTTGATTCCGACAATATGCGCCTTTAATCGCTTCTTTGAAACATTGCTTTGAACTCTTGAAATGACCGAAAAAGCGTTCGCCGTTTTTCCGTGTTTCACAACGCGCGTCTCATCCGCTCGAGACCATTTCTGATTTCGACAGTACCCGTAGGAAAGGCTTCACCTGCACCTCATATTTCATTTATAAACGCTCCGATTTGTTGTGCACTTAAGTCATACCAGAATATTTTATTATTTCAATATTAGCGCGCCATAGATGACGTTCGCGAAGCGCCGCCGCACGCCCACCAACCAAACAAAAATCCGAAACGAGCGCGCGGTGACGTCGTCTCGCCGACTCCGCCCCACTCGAAAACCATCTGCATCGCATTCACTCCCCCCGAATTTGTTTCGTTTTCGTTTGTCAGTACACCGAGACGCCAAATCGCACCGGAAGAATCGTATTAGAGCAAGTCGTTTATGAGGAAGTTTACCATTTGCTTTATTTTTGACACAAATTGGCTGCCCCCCTTTTTTTCCTTGTTGAAATATTCTAGACGAGTGAGATTCTTGAACTCTTGAAACGGAAGAAAAAACAATTTGATTGATTTCTTGTCTAGATTGTTGAAAGCACGATCCCATGTGAATTGACGGAACCCAGCCTCCATTGATTTTTGGTTCTCTCTATGCAAAATTATTGAAATGCTTGCTTGTTCGGCCACCTACGTACTCATTTTCGATATTCCTTCTTTTTTTTTGCGTCGATTCGCAAAAACTTGGTAATTCCAAATCACTAAATTATGCGCATAATTGGCCGAGTAATGTATTCGAGTTTCTTCGAGACTCGACGACGACGAATGGAGAAAAAAGAAAAAGCGCAATTTGTCGCGAAATTATATGTGCAGCGACACGGCGTGGCTCCGATATGGTTGAATAGCGTTGGTGTACTTTGCCAAATAACGGAAAATTCGATTATAATCGAGGAAAAAAAATCGAATCGTATTCCACCCAGTTGGTGCACTTTTTGCCAAATTTTTGCCGCTTGAATTCAAGCAGTTATTTGCTGCCAACACCATTGAACGATTCGATTTCTTAAGCCGAATCATCTAAAAAAAAAAAATCGAATATATTTTTAATCCGTTTTTAGGCGGAAATGCAAACTAAACTGAATTTAAACGAAATTATTCGAAAATTCGAAATGAAATAACGCTTGTGCAATAATGCGTCGGTGAACTGCACGCATTATGTGCTACAGTAACATTCTTCAAAAAATATGACCCAAAAATTTGTTTTTCGAAAAGAAAAGTTTCACTGCCTCGAAAAACAAGCAAAAAAACAATCTCATTATTATTTTTATTATTATTATTCGCGATTTTTGTTTTTGAAAATCTAATAACGACCGAACCAATAGGTTTCGGTCAATTTTTTCCCCCAGATTTTTTAATTTCGACTGGAACCACCCAGCTAGACATCGAATCAGGTGCAATTTTCCGCAAACATCAAATTTATATATTTGGAATGCAAAAAAGGCAAAACCGATCATCTTGATCAATTTGAGGCTTTAATTCTAAATCGCTCATTTTTTGGTTGCAAAGTCGGCGTCTGGCGACTTGGGTAGATTTACGAGTGCGTCTTTCAAAAAAGGTCTCGCCACGTTTTGGCTGTTCTCACGTGAATTGCTCATTTTTTGCGATGAGTTCTTAAAAAACGAGGCTTTTAAATCAAAAATGGGCAGTTTGTCGGCGCGAGACCACCGCGAATCGATCGCCGAACGCCGACAATAATTGAATTTTGAATTCGTTTTTGTCTCAAAATCAATTTCGTGTCGAGATCAGGCGCGATGCCCTCCCCCACTATGCAAAACGTCATCTCGCCACAAGTGGGAGATGAGGGCGTGTCCTCGAGGCCACGCCCATTCCGCCCGGCGAGCCTTCCTTCCATTCTTTCAATCGTTGCTCGCGCGCGGGCGCGCGTGAAAAAAAAAAACATTTTCGAGCAATTTGTGCTGCTGAAAAATAGCAATTTGTCAATTTTTGTTTTCTGCGACCCCCCCCCCTGCAATAAAAAATTGCTTGTTCGTCATCTCACCGTCAAATGGCTGAGCGTCATCGTCAATCATTGTGTGGATGAATGAGAAGACACAAAAACGTTTTTTTTGAAACTATGAATTCTCATTTGTTCTTTGTATTTTCGTTCTCCATGCCCCCGCCCGCCCCCACACGGAATGGCCGGAAGAAATTAATTAACACTTCCACTTTAGCTTCCTCCTCATGTCACTCGCATCCCACACCTTTATGCAAGTCGTTTCGGCGCGCTGCAAACTCAAATGAATAAAACATTGGCGAAAATGCCATTTTGTATTTTTTTTTTCATATATAACCCTATCGTTTCTGATCTACCGCTTCGCTTCACTGACAATTTGAGAGAATTCAGGTAATCATCGGTTTGGTTCGCCCAACAAAACGCACACACATAAAAGAAAGCAATGAACTTCTCGATCGAGTTGAGCTCACTCATCGCCGTCTTCGCGCTTCTCGTCCACATCTCATCGGCCGCTGTCGTGCCGGCAGGTTGGCGGGAACGCAAAAATAGCTGATCAATGCCTCGTTTCTTTTTTTTTCTTGTAGACTATTCGCCGTACGCGCGTGACGTCGCCGAGATGCCGCCGCCGCCGTCGTCGTTCGTCGTCGACGGCGAACCGATGCCGCCGGTGAAACGCGCGCAAACGTTCGTCCGATTCGGCAAACGCGCGCAGACCTTCGTGCGGTTCGGCAAACGCGGACAGACGTTCGTGAGGTTCGTTCGACGATGAATCGATGATATAATGCGCCTTTAAAAACAATTGGATTCATTTCATCATGCGCCATTAATAATCCGCTTTGAAGATGCTACCCCTCATGTTGAAGAAATGCCATGCGCCTTTAAAGAAATGCAATTATTCTTCAATTCTAGTATGCGATTAGAAGAGGCTACCCTATGAAATGGCATGCGCCTTTAAAAATGGATTGCGCCTTTAATCGTCCCTTTAAAGCATTGCTTATAAGCCGCCAAAATGAAAAGCATTTTTTTTTTCTTCATAACTTTATCGAATTTTCAGATTCGGAAGAAGCGCTCCGATCAGTGAAGAATAACCACGCCCCCAATCGCCATTTAAATTTGACCCCCCCCCAATCTCTCTTTTTTCCCGGCGATTTTGTACCCCCCAAAAATTTACCGTCTCAAAATCGCCGACAAACTCATCCCACACGCCCCAATCAACAAAAAATTAACCAAATAGGCCACAGTTTGTTTTTTTCGAAGCTTTTCCCCCCTTCACCACCACCACCACCACCATCATCTGTCGTCCACACCATCAGTTTCCCATTTTTTTGAAAATACAATAAAGTCGAACTTGTGAATTCGATGTCACTTAGTCACTTAGTCGGTTCGTCCTTCGCCTGTTGAGGCGCGAACCACAGCTTTCCAAGCTTTTCGGTCCTTGGCTTGGGTGGACCAGGGGGTGATAACGGCTCCATCAGCTGTTCTTGTAGGGATCTCCTTCCGAAGCTAGTCAGACCATTTCATGACTACCAAAAAAAGGGGAGTTTTATTATTAACAACAAAGCATGAGATCGTGATGAGTTCGAACAAGACTAGAAGACTACCGTGATGATAAAAAAATAATAATAAAGAAGAACGCCAAGATTAAAGTGAAATATGAGTCGATGAAAAAAAAATAGAATTGTTTTGGCGGATTGAATATGGTATGGTTCCATGCAAATTTTGGAAGAAAACTGAAAAAAAAATTGGTGAAAACTATTTTTGTTGCGAAATCTGCATAGGACCATTTCAACGTCTCCGATAAACGTGAGGGCTGCGAGCATCTTATGGACCATCCTATTATTTTTCGGGTAGGCGGTAATTCAAATTTGTGGAAATTCGGGTTACGTACAACAGAAAATCTCAAAATTCTTGTTTTTGACCTCTCTCTCAGTCAGCCAAAAAGAACATCGCAAAACTTCTTAATTTCTACAGTAACGGGATCGTTTTCGTTGTGAGAACCCTTTAAAGTCTCTTCTTGTTTTTTTGAGTTACCGTAATAAACACGAGGTTCAAAAATGTTGGACTTTTAGCGGTCGGGTGAAGACTATAAAACCCGAAACAACAAAAATGTTCACATTTTCATGAGAATTGTCAAAATTGAGCCAATTTCCCACACCATTGCTCATTTTTTTTTCTCGCACAACCCCTCCGATTGATCGTCAATGCTGGCAAAGGTTGTCAAAAAAAAATAATAATAAAAACAATTTTCGGATTCCTAGATTATCACAAAAATCGGGAACATTGAATTCAAGTAGATTCTAGACGTCGGTGACGGTTGGCGTATGCGTGATCACCAGCGGACCATCTTCAGCGAGCGGCATCGCCGGCGGAAGGGCGACGATCGATGACGGCGGAAGTGCGGCCTGCAATAATTCGATCAATCGCATTTTTTTTTCAAGGAATTTATTGTTCGATGAAACATTTTCATGATTTCTACTCGCTTAAAGAGTTCAAGCGAAATCATGCATGTTTAAAGGTTTCGTCTGCAGTTTGCACCTGCGAAACGAAAATCTCCACATTCGACATTTTTTGAATGAAACAAAAAAACCGAAAATGGAAAATTCGGCAATTTTTCGGTTGAATCAGAAAACGTTGATGAAATTCAATTAAGACAATTTTAGATGTGTGGAAACGCAAAAACCACAAAAAAAAAACAATCCCTCAATTTTTTCCCCAGCGCTTTTCTTTTTGCAATTCCTTTTCGACCAATAATTAATGCACATCGAATTTGGTAGGTTTTCTTGAAGCGTTCAAGAAAAATTTACGGCTTCGTCTACAATTTTTCTCGAAACCATTAAACCAAAAAAACAACCTCCAAAGTTCTTTTTGAATATTACTACCAAATTTCCATTTCCGGTCACACGCTCAACAAAAAAAAAAGACTTTTCCGAATAACTGCACACCAATCCAATTCGGGAGTCGATTATTTTCGAGCTCAAAGTAACAATATCAATATATTACAATTGGTTGAAAATGTGCGTCTCGAATCGTTCTTTGAGCGCATCGCCAATCAAGCCTATTATTCATTTGAATGAACGCATTGACAACACACGATGATGATGATGATATGATGCGCGATTTACCTGCGAGCAGCACGGCTTTCGCGGCGGTGGGGGCGGCTTGTGATTCTGGCTCGATTTCAGCGTCGCCGACGGCGTTTCGGATTCGTTCGACTGGTTCTGCGATTTGCCGCGAGCCAACGAGCGATCGACTCGATCGATATCCTTCTCAGTGCTGCTTCTGAAACTGAGTTCCAGCCCATTTCTTTCATTATTCTGCCAATCCCCCGTTCAATTACCTCATCATTTTTTCATGATTCCTTCTGGTGAGCGTCGCCTGCGGCGTGATGTCTCCCAACTCGCCAGCAACACTAACCAACGGTGTTGCGACGCCTCCAGGCGGTGCATACGAAGCTTAACAAAAAAATTCGATTCTCAATTTCGCACGACAACTTACTGCTAGGACTCTGAATGTCGGCGGTTGACGCAATCGACGATCGCACCGAGATGTTGTCCGAGAGAACCGCACGACATCGACATTTCGGGCACGTCTGATCGGTTCGCTGCATGAGATATGTGTGAAGGCATCTTTCGTGAAAGATATGTGAACACCGAAGCGCTTGGAGGCTCTCGTCATTCAGGCCATATCTGAAATCTTCTCCAAATTCTCGGCTTTCGTTTTTTCGATAACGCTACCGTTGTCCGCAGAAATTGCAAAACAATTGCATTTCCTGGGTGAGGCGACTGGCAGCTCGTCTCGCGGTCTCCTCACTGTCATCGTCATTCAACTGGGAATAAAGCTCGGCGAGCCTTAGATGGCATTTCAGAACCACGTGCTGGAATACAATAATTTGTTATATACAAAGTTTTCAAAGGGCTTCTCTACTTTGCATCCGATTTGATTCGCAATTTCGATGCACTTCTTGTTGAGCTGAATTGCCTGACATTCACACTGCCCAGTGTAATGGGATCGACTTTCAGATGCACTTTTGGCCATTGAGGAAAGCACGAGAACCTGAACATCCAACTCAGATTTCAGTTGAGCGTAATTAGAAATATTACCTCGCCCATGCGATCATTTGCGGCGCGCATCACTCGATAAGCGTCTTCATATCTGGCCCAGGACTTCTGAAAAAAAAACGATGCACAATCGATTTCATTTTTCACTTTCATTTGTGCCTACCGTAATCGTCTCTTTCGCTTCACTCTCGCCGAGTTCGCGATAAATGTCGGCCAAACTGCACATGCATCGCGCATGAATCGCCCGATTTCCTGTTTCGGTTGCAAGTTGAGAAGCTTCCTGAAAACACGAGCGACCTCACCACCGCGTTTCATAGATCGGACATTGAGAAGAATGGTGCTGTTTTCGTCTTTTTTTAATACAAGGTTACCGGGCATGCCAAATATGCGAGTATTGGAAATTGCTAGAAAATTGCACACGAACTTGTTCGAAACGCGAGAGGGAGGGGGGCATATAATTCTAGAGAACTAATTAAATTCATTTTCATAAAAAAAAAGTAAACTTGGCTTGGAAAGAAGCTAGAAGTCAACAAATTTTAACCGAAAAACGCAACAATTAAAAAATGTGTAAATTTGCGTTACGGTGTCCACGAACGACTTTGCGGCACATTTGACGCCAAACATTTTTTTTTTCAAATTTATGTTCCTTTCTTATACTTTTACCATAATTGCGGAAATATCAAAGATCTCAGTTTAAATATTTGATTGAACAAAATGGATTGACGATTTGTCGATTATTTCAAAAGTTTTCACGCAAAAATGCACCTCTTGCAAAAACTGTGGTGTGCATTTAATTGTAAGCTAGATCAAATTTTTGGCAGCAAAATTTAAAAAATAAAAACTCTTACATCGCAAGCTTCTTTCGCATCAACCAAGCTTCCTTTCATTCGCAGAGCGACGGACAAATGATACAAAATCAAGCATCGATATTTGGCGTGCACATCGTCGACCGTAACCGATTGCACAATCGCGAGCGCGTTTCGCAAAAATATCAAAGCTTTGGTGATGTCCCTAAAAATAAATTCGCAAATTTTGAAAATTGTGATTTAGAAACCACCTTAATAAAGTAAATAATGATCCTAATCCCACGCAAATCTGCAATTCCAGCAATCGATCGCTCGTCTCATTCGCCACATTCATTGCAGACTCGAAGCTTTCAAGGCACTGTTGAAATTGCGACATTCCCAGATAAGCCAAAGCAATCGCTAAAATCGAATCGTAAATTATTTTTTGGTTGCTGGAAACATGAATGGGAAATTACTCAGATGCGCGTAGCCAGGCGTTCTCGGATCCATCGACGGATGCTCGAGCGACGCTTTCCCATACTGCAACGCTTTCGTGAAATCGGCGAGTCGCTCATAAGCTTTGGCGAGATTCAGAAACGCCTCGCACTTCATCGCCGAATCGTTTTCATCGGTGGCGAGCTGCATTTGCGCCAACGCGTACGACAACATCCCCTCGTATCCGCCCTGATCGCAAAGCGCCTGCGCCAAATAGCCGAGTGTGATGAAGCGGTCCTCCGTGTTGCTATAAATAACAAAAAAAAAAACGTTTCGAAACGACTTGCAGAATCACTTTAATCGATTCAACGATTGCCTCCATTTGTTGATCGCCTGCGCATAGTGCCGCTGATGATAGAGTTTGACGCCGGCCTGCATTTGTTGCTTCGCTTGCCGCTGTCCCATTGGTCGACGTTTTCCGATGCTAATTGAGATGATGGAGCGATGCACAAAAACACCCATTGACCTGTGAATTCGTAATGCTCAAATCGGGTTCTGGTTGGCTACATTGTAGCCACAATAACTTATTTTAATCACTTTAAAAAAATGTACTGCAGTTTATTTTTCGCGTTTTCCCATGCGCGATGTGATTCTCAGAAAGCTCACCTTTGACGGGACGGCAACAAATCATTCACACAGGTGATACCTTTGCTTAGGCTTGGATGTCGTAAAGGGAAAACAAAGAAAGAAAAAACGATTCCTACGACGATTTTGGAATGGACTTGTGTGTTGAATTTATCGCATCTGAAAACACGGAATCTGATCAACGAGGCGGGTAAATATGAAAAAAAAAATAAACAAGGGAAACGAGTGAAACACGACGAGTTTTGAGAAGAGAGGGTCGGAAAGGGGGGGAGGGCTCAATTCTGATCCCGTCGTTTTTATAAAGATGGCGTTTTGAGATAGAAATACGTATGTATGCGGCGGCGAATTGGAAGACGACGGGGATCATATTTGACGGACCACTAGCGCAAATAATTGCGCACTGCGAATGGGGGCATTAAAACTCGATATTTAATTCTTGACAAGGATTTGCACAAATGGAATCGCTAGAAATTTTAAAAGGAATTTATGGACCCTTTTATTCATGCAAATCAGCTAGGAATCTTGATGGGACCCCCTTAATGAGAGAGCGATCGCTGAGACCCAAAATTCGCTCTAATCTTTTTTTTTTGTGACAATAAAAAACCGGCGGGTGCACAAAATTGCGGCGAAAATGGTGGAATTCAATCTGCTGTCAATTTGTGTGCTCTAAGTAATTCGAATTCCCGGCGGACCATCGAAATTACTCGGAACCCATTCGGATTTGTCGTCTTCCTCTATTTTTTTTTTCAACTCCTCGTGCAACGATTTGGCCGAATTTTGTGCCTGTCCGTCGAGACGGCTTGATTGATGATCAATTTTACCTGTGAGACGACGAAAGTGACAGCGTCAATGTGAAACCAAAAAAAAATATGATAGAGAGTCAGTAGTGGGGAAAGCGAACAGCAAAAAAAAAAGAGATATTAAATCAATGTTGTTCATTTTTGCTAAAAAAAAAGCAAAAAAAAATCAAATAAAAAGAGAGAATTTGGGTAATTGTGTGCGTTCACCGAGACGCCGAATCGCACAGAAAATTTTAAATGCGCCGACCGAGAGTATCGATTGAAAACACTTCAAATTTCTTGTGCAATAATAATAGTTGGCTCATTAAAAAGTTCGCCCGAAGCGAGGAATTCACGAAATTTTATGCCAAAAAGAAAATCACGAACAATTTTATGTCGGCGTTTCCCGTAATTTTTGCATCATTCGTCAAGGAAAAGCCTCATAAAAAATCAGAAGTAATTCGATATAGGAAAAAATCGCGAAGAAGAATCGACGTAGTTCAATTTTTTTTAATGATCGCGATGAGATAAAAGATTGGCGGGCACAAAAAAAAGAGCAAAGAATGAATTGTTACACAATTTTCTCACACTTCGGCTTGCAGCGAATCGTCGTCGCGTCGATTCCTTCCGAAGCAAGTTGGAATCGACGTTTTAACAATTAAAGAGAACCGAACAGCTCGTTGTGAGCACAACTCTAATGAGTGACACGAGCCGAGTTGGCAACAATTTGCGTTGGAGAGCAACGAGTCGAAGAAACAAAACAACATTTTTTTTTTCTTCCAACCCGACGTCAGGCTTTTCCTCAAAAAAATTGATAGCCAACAGAAAATTGGAAGAGCCAAAAATTGCCGATTTTTTTCTAAAGTCGGTTTCACAAGAAAAAAAACGTATCGAGCTTTGCAGCAAAAAATTCCGGCAACCGTATTTTTTTGGGGGGAAACTCACACATATTTTCTATGCCACTGCTTCGCACCAACTAAAACCATCTGCGGACACCATTCCGGGTTTAATAATCAAATTCGAGCGAGGTGAGAAGAGCAATAAAAACAAATTTGTGCTAGGACCAGACCAGAGGAGAAGCTCGAACGAAACACACACAAAAAACATACACATTGGTATAGTGGATAGGAGAAGCTGAATGCTCTCTCTCTCTCTCCCTCAGTCACGAGCACTCACACATACACATTGGTCCCAACGTTTCCATCTCTCCTTTCTTTCGTCTTCTACTTTTTTTTGCGCGCCCGGCGCCTCTTCGTTTTTATTTCGATCTTGGCTGCTTGGTTGGTTGAGAAGGCGAAGACGAAGCAAAAAAAAGAGCCACTCTCGGGATCGGTGATGCACCGCTTTTTTGCATTTTCAGGAACACGAGTCCGGTTTTCCGCTGATTAGCTCAAATACCTATTGGGAAATTCTGTTTCGTTCGATTCAAATCGATATTGATTCCCAGCCCGATTGTGAGATTGTCGTTTTGGATCTCGCATGGAATTGCTTGACTTTTTTTTGGACAAAAGGTGGCAATTAAGGATGAAACTGTATGCGCCTTTAACGAACAAATTTTGTAGTGTGCCAGTTTTTGAATAAAAAAGTCTAACAATTGGCTAAAAGAATAATTGCCAAAAACCAAAACGAAATATTTCACACAAAAAAACGAAAATGGTCCGAAACTACATATATGTACAACAAGTGGACGCCATTAAGCAATTATTTAAAACAATGACTAAACACCAAAAAAGCCCACGCGCAGCGGGCGGTTGATGTTTGATGCGAACCAAGCAGCCTTCTGTATTTCAACAAAAACTGGGAAGACGACGAAAAAAAATGTAAAGATTCAATGGCGTCGACGAGTGCCGTCGACGCCTTCAATAGGCGGCAGAGAGTAGCCAAATTCAATTTTTCGACTGCTATATATCGGGGAGGGGGGGGGGGGCCGCGCGAGCGCGCAAGCACGCCCACTCGTGAATGGCAAAGAATCTTCGCAAATTGATACAAGACCTGAATACACAAAAAGCTCGACGTCGCGGCAAATGTGTAATGGCTCATCGAGTTTCAAGCCCCCACCCTCAGATATCTGATATCGAACGCTCTATATTATTTCAAAAATTCATCATTTCGCGGTCAATTTGACATTGAGCGGTACGCCGGTCACTTTGCACGTCTTGAATGTCGCCAGAATGTTGTTTGCGTCGCCGGTGAACTGAAAGCAATAATTTGAAGCGCAATAAAATTGGAATCATTGAACCTCGGTGTTGACAACGGATATCTTGTCATCCTTATTCGGCGCCGCTTTACGAGTGACAGCGATGTCAACGGTTTTTCCAGGCTCAATGGCTCCAAATACAGGATTGACTCTGAAAATTAACAAATTTTCTATCATGAAAAAATCGACGAAAACTCAAATTTTGAACGCGGCCACGGCCACGTCGCAATTTTCAAGTAAAACAGAGAAAAAACCACTTACAAAAAGATGTTATTGTCCGATGTTTTGCACTTGAACATAACCTTCTTGTCAAAATTGTTCTTAAGAGTGAGTTTGCGCTGTGAATCAGCTTTAACATCAAATTCAAGGACGTTAGGGGTTGGCTCGACTGAAAATATATACATGCAATCCAAAAAAGGAATCTTCAACTATCTTACGATAAGGTTTGACTCCTCCATCATCCTTCTTCTCCTCTTTCTTCTCCTCCTTCTTTTCCTCCTTCTTTTCCTCACTCTTTTCCTTCTTCTCCTCCTTCTTCTCTTCCTTCTTCTCCTCCTTCTTCTCCTCCTTCTTCTCTTCCTTCTTCTCTTCCTCCTTCTTCTCCTCTTTCTTCTCTTCCTCCTTCTTCTCATCCTCCTTCTTCTCCTCGTCGTCCTTCTTCTCCTCGTCGTCCTTCTTCTCATCCTTCTTGCTCTTCTCCTTCTTGTCGCTCTTCTTGCTCGTCTCCTTCTTCTCCTCGCTCTTCTCCTTCTTCTCATCCTTCTTCTCCTCATCCTTCTTCTCATCCTCCTTCTTCTCCTCGGTCTTCTCCTTCTTCTCCTCATCCTTCTTCTCATCCTCCTTCTTCTCTTCCGTCTTCTCCTTCTTGCTCTTCTTCGAATTCGTGCCGCCCATTTTCGATTGTCCGCCAGTTGCCGCGCCCATCTTCGAGCCCTCCTGAAAACAATCGCCATTTTCTCTCAAGATTCCACTTTCAAACCCATCATACCCCTGTCTTCGGCGCTCCCATCGCCGATGCTCCACCAGTGGCTCCGCTCTTTTCCGCCTTCTTCTTGCCTTTGCACAACGTCAACACAATGGCGACGAGCGCCCAGTGCGCGAAAATCCCAAGAATCGTTGACAGTTGCATCACGATATGCTCCAAATTAATCAGTTTTCAATCAGACAAAATCAACCGACTGTTTCGCTAGAAATGAGCCACGCCGAAATGGCACTCACCTTTCCCACACAGCAATGCAATCAAACGTGATCAATTGACCGTCGAAAAATTTTCAAACTAATCGATTAGTCATGCCATTTCACGCGTTGATTTAAAATTGCGTCGCCATTACAATAAACAGCTTGTTTCTAAAACCGATTCGAAAAACAAACGAACGAAACGCGAGAAAAAACGCGATAGTTAAAAAGAAACAAATTCGAACCACAGACAGACAATTAAATAGACGAAAACATTGTAATAAAATTAATTTTCAACTGCATTATCCGAAAAACCAAAAAAATCGAAAAATATTTGCTTAAACGCAGTGTGAAAAGCTTAGCAATTCAAATTCACTAAACTGTGAAAATGCGCGTCAACTCTGGCGTGTGTGTATACACCGATTGTGTACCGTACACAATGAAAATAATGGATGCAATAAATGTGATTATTATTTTTAAACAAAATCATTCCGCGGAACAACTATTTATTTCGCAATCAGCTTCAAATTCAACGGACCACCAGTGCATTTAACGGCTTTGAATGTCTTCGCCAAGTCTTTCTCATCACCAACCATCTGAAAAAGAAACCATTATATTGAAAATTCACTCCTCAAAAAATTTTGAATGAACCTCCGAGTTCACAATTGACATCTTGTCTTCCTTGGCGGGCGCTTCCTTTCGGGTAATCGTGACCTCGGCCGTCTTATCAACATCCAAAGTGGCAAACACCGGATGAACCCTGAAGCCAAATCAAGTCCTGTTGAAACTAACTAAAAAAGTCGCACGTGTAAATATTGTTGTCGGACATTTTCAGCTTGAACATGATCTTCTTTGTATGCACATTTTTAAGTGTGACGGTCTTTGTGCATTTCGCCTTCGCTTCAAACTCAATCGTATCAGCCGGTTTTGTTTCAATATGAGGCTTCTTATCATCCTTCTTCTCATCTTTCTTCTCATCTTTCTTTTCATCCTTCTTCTCTTCCTTCTTATCCTCCTTCTTCTCGTCGTCCTTTTTCTCATCATCCTTCTTCTCGTCTTTTTCATCAGTTTTTTCCTTCTTCTCTTCATCCTTCTTCTCATCATCTTTCTTTTCATCGTCTTTCTTCTCCTCGGTCTTTTCCTTCTTCTCCTCATCCTTCTTTTCCTCTTCCTTCTTCTCATCCTTCTTCTCATCCTTCTTTTCCTCTTTCTTGTCATCTTTCTTGTCCTCTGACGGCGCCGCGCCCATTTTTGACGCTCCAGTAGCGGCACCCATTTTAGAGCCCTAAAAATTTCACATGGTGCTGTGAAAAATAATTTTATAAAAATTTTTGCAAAACAATTCTCCCCGGCCGGGAATTGAACCCGGGTCTCGCATGTGACAGACGCGGATACTCACCACTATACTACCGAGGACAGGTTTGAAGGCTAGTAAGATGGGGTATATGTGACGACGAAACTCATGCTGTCTGTCGTCTCTAAAAAATACACACCGTTGCGTTCCCTCCTTTCGCTCCTTTCTTTCCGCAGCCAACAACAAGTAGAACTGCAGAGAGCAGCATATTGCCAACAACCAAAATCCATGCCAGTGAATCTATCATTTTTCGTGAGTCCAAAACTTATATAGACTCGAGGAATGCCCGTCGATTAATGAACTAAAATGAGGGTAATTGTTCACGTTTTACGAACAAAAAAAATAACCTGAAAGCAACACAACCTCGTTGACTTGCTTTTTCGTATTACTTCAAACTGATAAATATCATTAAAATATGAACTTTTTTGACCTTGATATTTGAATTCGAGGTCACGGTAAAAAAAAAACAAAAAAATTTAAAAATTTCTTCCGTTGCGGGGAATCGAACCCCGGCCTTATGGGTGAGAGCCATAAATCCTAAGCACTAGACCACAACGGAGATGATAGCACATGAGGCACCGGCCTATAAGTCTCGTGCCCAGGCCGTCTCGGCCGCCGCAAGCGAGAGAATCGCGACGCAAAAAGATTAGGCGTGTCCTGCATAGTGCAAAAGATAGTGTACAGCGAAACCCGCAAAGTGTCGGTGCCGGCCGCAATATATGTGACAGCATTGCGCTTCGTCGTCCTACCTTACTCGAAAACCCATCGATGAAGACCAAATAAATGACGAATCCTAAGTCCTTTGCGGATATGAGGCATTTGTCTGAGAGGGCCGAGTATAACAAAAGACCATTTTTGAAGTTGATTTATTTCGGAATCTCATGTAGACTTAAAGCTTGCGTTGTTGTCGCTTCGGCTAGAAATTTCGGTGGTCCGAGTTTTCACGTCGGTTTCATTTTTCAAAAACCTTCAATATTTTAAGCAAATCGAGCGATTGAAAATGGTTTACCGCAATATCCTCGAAAACGTTTGTGAATGCCGACCGCTCAACACCGTATGATGATTGGCGCCATGAACAACCGACGGCGGCACCGGATTCTTCAATTTCTCATACAGCGCCAATCCGTGCGACAACGGGACCACCTCGTCCATATCGCCATGACAAATAAGCACTTTCGCGTCAATACTTCCAATTTTGTCATAACTTCAAAAAGAGAAGCCTAAAATTTGCACTGGCGCGCCCAAAATCAACCTTTTAAACGAGTCCGCCCAACACGTCTCCGGTTTTGCGGGTTTCGACGAGACGAGCCGCAATCCGCTGGTGAACGGGGCGACGAGCACCACTCCAGAGAGTCCTACAACGAAAACAATCCGAGAGCCGATTGGAATTTTGGCGACCTTCCGGATTCGTGCACGCCAAATCAATCGCCGCCGTCGTTCCAATACTGTAGCCCATGAGCACAATTTTCTTGTTGGGCTGCGCTCGCCGAATGTGCTGATAGACGGCGCGCACGTCGGCGTACACGTTCTTCTCGCCCTCTCTTCCCGACGAGTAGCCGTAGCCGGAATAATCGAACGCGTAAACGTCCATCTCGAAAATGTTGGCGTAGTTCGTCAGATTCATAATGTGCGGCTGCAAGAATCCGCCAATGTCCGACGAGTTGGGCTGACAGAACAGAATGACTTGATCGGCGAGCGTCGAGCACGTCGACGGCTCATAGGGAATGCATCGCACGCACACGAGATGATTGTGTTGCGACGTCTCGACGCTGAACACCTGAAAATGATGGGAGGCGTGTGGTGTCGGCGTCGTCTCGCTGAATCGCCCCTCACCTCAACCGACTTCGCATCGGGAATATAATCCATTTGAGTCGACAAATTGCGAATGATTAGTTGAATTTCTTGTCCTTTCGCCTAGAAAAAAAATCGAATTTCTTGATGTACAATAGAGCGCACTTGCATCGTGAAAAACAAAAATATTTATTTGTCAATTTTTAGCATTTTTCTTCAATGATTGGTTTGTAAACTCACTAAATATATAATCAAGCAAGTGTGGCCGTGGCCGTGGCCGAACCCAATTTTTAAGGCCAATTTTTCTAGGCCACGCTGCGGCGAGCCATAATGAAAAGTTTATCGAATAAAAATTGGAATTTTTTCAAAAAAAAGTGCAAGTGCGCTCTATTGAGATTTTCTACAAATTTTCATTATAGACAGTTCCAAATGGCTGATTTTTTGCGGGTTTTAATCGACAAAAATTGAAAGGTTTTTTCTCTGTGATATTTTTGCTAAAAATCAAAAGATTTTTGAGCAAAAATCTACTTTTCGTTTTTTTTTGTTGTTAAATCAGTAATCTACATGTGGAGTTTTGGCAGATTTCAACAAAAAAAAAGTTCTGGAATATCACAAAGAAAACTGTCGAAATTGGTTTTACATAATTTCCCTTCGTGTGTTTTTACGTCTCAGTGTTAGCACACAATGTTTCTTTTTTTCAAAATAAATCAATCAAAAGCCCAAAGCAAACCTCGGCGATATTTTTGAGGATTCGTTCGGGTTGCGACTTGAGCTCGATATGATAGGTCAAACCCTGAAATCGGCAAGTTTAAATTGGCACAAAAATAGAAAGGCGACCTTGGGCGGCGGATGGAATGCGAGTTTTCTGGTGATATGCGACGGCATCGGTGGACACGCGATGTAGCACACCATTCCGCAGGCGCGAAGCACTCCGAACAACACGTCGCAGCATCCTGGCGCACGATTGTCTGGCCGCTGTGAGAAACAATTAAAAATTGAATGATGGCGATCAAAAATTATTTTTCCAGGGCACAAGAAAATCTCCTTTTTTTGAAATTTTTTTTTCAAAAAAAAAAGTCCAAAAACATTTTTGTGAACCAAATTCCGCAAAAAAATGAACAAGAATTATTTTTCATCTAATATTTTTGATGTCGATTCGTCATGCGCCTTTAAAATCCATAGTAATTATTTCTTACAAAACCGCATTTATACGATTAATAGGAGTGAAATTTAAATAATTTGTTTTGCCGAAACAAATGAATATTCAAAATATGGGCGGTCCGTAAAAGTGGGCACGCAAAATTGCACACATTCAATTATTTTCAACGAATTTTCAATTCAAATGCAATTTTTTCAAACGATTTTCGTAGAAAATCGATCATCAAAAAATATTTCACATAATTTCCAATTTCTTTAAAGGCGCATAGTGTACTGGCCAGTTTATTGAACAATATGCGTCTTCATATAGAAATTGAAAAAAAAAATTATATTATAGTCAACGTCCGGCGGGTAGATTTACGGGGTGCGCCTTTAAAAATAGTCTCGCCACGGTTCAACTCTCAATTCTTTCTTTTTTTGAAGATTTTTCGATTTTTTGAATTTTCAAAGTTGTTCGTTTAAAAAGTTGATCCGCGCGAGACCCAGAGAAAGAAAGACGCATCCCCCCTCCCCGTAAATCCACACGACGCCGTCAAAATCTGAAAATGAGAATATTGAACCTGTTCAACAGTTTGCATTGAAAACGAGCCACGAGGCGACGGAAAGTAGAAAATGAATTGAAATTGAAAAAATAATTGGGATTCACGCGACAAAACTCATTCGAATTATTAAATGATCGCAATTTTTATGGGCGCGGCGTGATCGATCTCCGCTTCAAGACCATTTTTTGTGAGGATGTGTGCCTTCAATATTTTTTGAAATTTTTGCCAAGGCTTCAAAAAATATTGCCTGCGAATAAAATACTCGCTTTTAGGAGATTTTCAGATAGTCCTAATCCATTTGTTCGAACCATGCAAGGGACCATCATAATCGTTCTCGTAATCCGCAAAAATGGCAGGTTCGTGAAGCGCGGACCACAACATTCTAGGCTACGGCTCTGTCAGCTGTTCTTGTGATGATCCTTCCAAAGCCTACCATAATCATTCGCTTCAAGACCCATAAAAAATATTGCTTGAGAATTTCACATAATAGCAATTGGTTTTCGGCGATTTCCAGATAGGCCAAATCCATTTGTTTGAACCAGGGACCATCATAATCGTTCTCCTAATCCCCGAAAAATTCAAATTGCAATTTCTGCCAAAAAATTGCTAGAGACTTTCAGATTGTAAAATAATTATTTTGAGGTTTTCAGATATGCTTGACAGAATGGTATAGCTCTTGACAAAGGGACCATCGAATCTAGGCGTGGTTCTCATAATCCAACCCCCGTCTTCCAAAAGAAATATGAGCGCGTCGTTTGTTCGTCGTTCGCATAATTCCGTCACTCGTTTTCCCCACATAAAACCATGACGATTCCATTCATTCGCCTCATTTTCTTTTCGGTTTCACCTCCCATCCCACCCTTCGCCAAATTTTTGGTGGTGCACAATCACCATTGTCGTTTTTGTCGCGTACGCCAGAGTTTGGCACGTTTCCCAATGTTTCTTTTCGAGTAGCGAAACGACAAAAAAAAAACAACGCGGAAATTAAAAACAGGAAAACGTTTCAAAGTGCCAACCACGCGCATTAATTGCGCAAAACTATTCCGCGTTTTTTCTTCTTCTTACCGTAGTCCCACAAGATTACGGTAGTGTTCCAACTGATCTCTGAATTATGCCGAGAGCTCACAAATGGTCCATAGCTTCTAGGTGGTATTCTAGATTGAGCTTCAAACATTCAAAGTTGATTTAATGGTTTGCATGCTCCTTTAAACTAGAAATTAAAAATGGAAATGTTTAAAGGCGCATAAAGGGTACAGTAACCTTTTGGAATTTTTTTTGTGAGAATAAAAATTAATTTCTTGAAATTTTGACTATATCTCTAAAAATCACATAAATTCACAAAAATGTAATTTTCTTTAAAGGCGCATGGTTCATTTTACGCTATGCGCCTTTAAAACGTGGCTTCGAATTGATTGACGTCAATTCAAAATTTGATCAGGTTCGTTTTAAAGGCGCACGAAGCGCGAAGCTGAAAAACCCAGAAATGCCAATTTCCCAGACAGCTGAAAATCGGGCCCGATTGACCTTTGCCGCTGGTTTTTTTTTAAATAAACTATCGTTTTCTCAGGATTCGAATTTTCATTTTTTTGTCGTCGTTCATTTTTTGACCCCCCCCCCCCCCCTCAAAAAAAAATTCGAACATGTGGCGTGTGATTTGAGGATCGAAACATTTATACCAATATTCCGAATTCTCTAATGGTCCGTAATTTCTTTCCCCTAGAGCATTCAAATTGTTGGGAGGGGACCTTTAAGCTCCGCCCACAAGCTTAATCTTCTTAGCCCCCCACTCAAAATGCGTCAGACATGTCCGGGTTCGAAAAATTTCGGCGTCGCCAATCAACGAATTCCCCGCACCGCTCTAACCGAAAATGCTGATTAGTCTCGTTTGGCTTCGGATAGCCGCTGGGGACCATCGAGAAATTTGGAACATTTGGCACGTCACAGATAAACGGCGGCATAGGCACAATGGAAGCATAATGGAACGGCTGTGGATATCATAGGAATCTTATATGCAAGTTATATGGAAGCATAATGGAAGCATTTTTTTGCGGAACCGCGTGTTTCGTATATGGAATGAGCCGTATGCCTTCCATATGGGAAAATAAGAAAACAATTTGATTGCTGTATTCAAAATTTATTTCATATTAACACATTTATTTAATTTAAAATAAAAAAAAACAACAATGAAATGAATTTCAATTAAGATATAATCAAACCATTAGTTACTGGCAACTGCCGAACTATTCGAATCATTGTCAGTACTGACATCGAGCGGGACGCTGTAATAAGTAGATTATAATGGGCCTATTAATTTGAAAAACTTGTAAACCATTGTTACGTAAACTAAATTTTTCGAGAAAATACAATCAGTTTTTTTACATCAATAATTTTCTTAAAAATAAAAATAATTTATTTTTATTGCATTTTTGGAAACCCTTTAGTGCACAAAATAAAAAGTGAATTGGCGGAAGAAAGAACAACTCCAAAATTTGAAGCAAAAAGGCATTTTGGTTAAAATTTCAAAGACATATGAATACTCACATCTGAGGGTTGCTGGTAGAATCAAGCAGCTTCCTTAATTGCGCCGCGAGCGCTTCCGGCGCTACACCAAATTTCCTTTGAAGTCGTTGGCGCATTCTATCGCTTAATCAAATAAATAAATTAATAGTCATAGTTCAAAATCTTACAGAAGATTATCCATGACTTCTCGAACCATGCGTAATGCTTTCGCTTTGAAGTCATTTGTCGGTTGTTGCCCAAAGCCATGGATAAGAGCATCTGTAATATAGATATTTGCAATAAAGTATAGGATCTTTATATAGTCGGCGTCTGGCGACTTCTGTACTAGAGCCCCACTTAAAAAGATAAATGCCACTGAATGATATTGGTACGAAGGCTGTACGGCAATCGGAAATTTCGGCGATTCGGCTAATGGCAAATTACCGATCGAAATTTTCTTCGGCAATTTGAAAAACCGGCAATTTCGGCAATCGGCAATTCCATTGCCGCACAGCCCTGATTGGAACCAAATAATCAACAAGCTTTAAACTTAGGAAGTACTTTATAAAGACTTCATTGCGCATATTTTTCTAATTGAAACCATTTCTGGAGTCGAACAGGCCAATTTTTGATGATAACAACTTACAAATTGGGCGTACGAAGGTTTAGGAATTGGCGTTGATTTTGTTGTTTGTGAGGACTGTGGAGAAAAATTTTTTTTGCTGAGTTGGCGAGTAAATTGGACTATCTGGATCTGAAGTGTCGAGCGAATTTGGTTCCATGTTAGGGACTTCTGGTTCTTTGTTATTGACTTCTAGAGCAGTTTCAGTTATATCTGACAACACTCTCGATCTTGTCTTCATCTGTAAAAAATTTCAAAACATTATGTTTTATTAAAAGAAAAAAGCGAGCGATAATAAAAAATATGTTAAAGTAAATAAAAATAAAACGGATTCGATGAGAAATTAAACACAATTCGATTGAGAAAATATTTAAATTCGATTTTAAAAGTGTCGGAAACGATTTGAAAACATCGTATCGATTTTAAAATTTTCGAATGCTATCAATTTATTTTTGGTTTCGATTTTGATGATAAATATGAAAATTTTTCCTTTATTTTTTAAAAACATTTTTCCTTTAATTTTGAAAAAAATTCTTTAATTATTGACAAAAAAAAAACACAAAAAAATCTTGAAAATTCATTGAGAAAAAGCAAAAGGACAAAAATTTTGAAAACGAATTTCGAAAATGTGAGGCGTGGCCGCATTGTGCAAAGCGGCGCACGGTTTTGCAATGCTGCGGCACGCCTCTTCTACGCGCGTCTGCTACCAGTTTGGAGCAAATTGTGAGTAGTTTGCGATGCCAATTTCGGAAAAACCGGCAAAAATATATTAATACGACTAAATTGTAGTTGGCAATCTTTAAACAAAGTAAGGAACAGTTGACTGAATTAACATAAATCTGAGTAACATAAGTCATTAAATGGTAGAAGCTAAATTTCGTATGTTGTGTATCATGTAATTTTCAAATTTTCATTGTTTATATGATAGCATAAGTTTTTTGTATTGATTTTTCTAGAAATTGTCTTGGTCTGCCGTCCAGACGCCAATTGTATAATGTGTAATGATATATGATTATTTTATCCATATTCCATCCATATTTGTTCCACGGCTCGCAAACACCGGAAGCATATTCATCCCGTTTTCATTCCATCCATATTCGTCCCATAATTCTTCCACAGCCACTAAGAATTACATTATGCTTCCTATATGGAAGCATTATGCTTCCGTTCCACAGATTTCCCACAATGCTTCCATTATGCTTGCGTCGCGCTTAATCAGTGGTTGTGCATCATTTTGTTTTTGTTGTGTAAAGTGCACGACACCGAGGGGGGGGGGGAGAAGCTCGACGGCGAACGTGTCCTAATCGAATGTCACACCCGATTATTATTATTATTATTTTCCATCTGCGGACATTCTAACTTCATTTTTTTTTGCTAGTTGCATCGCGAAAAAAATTGTGTTTTTTTTGGCCCCAGATTAAATCCAACGGACCATCGAGCCCTAAGGGACCATTCTGAAAATCGGCAGTGTTTTGACAATTTTTCTCCTTGTTTTGGGCTTGAACAAAATATTTCTCGAGAAGAAGGAAAAAAAATAGGAAACTGATTTGATGTGTGTTTTTCTTGTTTCCCTCAGCTTCTCCTAAAATGGAAACTTTTGAAATTCGCTCCAACGAAAACATAGATTGTCTGCGTCTCTCCTCTCGTAATGCTCTCTCCAATTCTCTCTGCCCTCTCTCTCCATAACTCACACTATTTCGCGCAGCTCGCCTATCAGGGTTTAAAGGCGCACCTAGGCGATATCTCGCAGCGAATTTAATATCCATTGGTTCAGTATGGTCCCACCACGACATGTAGATTTACGGAACCGCACTTTTTCGAAGTTTTAACACAATTTAATGAAAAATTAAATTGAATTAAAAAAAAAAACAAAAGAAGTTGAATTTTGAATTGCTCTCCGAGGAGCTGTTTGACCTTTTCCAAAAACGAATTTCCCACTTTTTTTAGTCGTTGGTGGCGTATCGAATTTCCGGACAAAATTTTGGCATAAAACGAAGGAAGAAAAGGTTCAAAATCTACCAAATTTCGGCAATTATTCAAATTCGCTAGACGGCGCGAAATTTGAATTTCGCCTCGGGAATTTTAATGAAACATTTGAGACGCGCTGAAAATGGTCCCGGCTCGTGTCGAATGCTCATCAATCATAGGAAAATTCCAATTTATTTATTAATTTTTCCATGTTGTCCATTTATGGAAACTTTCGTCGAATTCCCCCATTCTCGTCTTCTTTTCATAATTGTATCGAACCCTTGAATTTTGCTCAAAGTGATTCGAAACTCGAAATATAATTTTGATGCTGCCGACAATTTTTGGTCGGCATCGAATTGAGTCGAAATTGTTTCAAGATTGACGAGTTTGCTCAATCGTGGCGAGACCTTCACGACAATCTTTTGGAGCCTTTAATCTACCCCCAAAAAAAATGGAATTTCGATCAGACTACACAGAAAAGCGGCAACGTTATGATGAGCCCAATTTTGGCTCGTGTTTTTTTTTTCGTTTCCTCGTCGAGCCGATGCCGACGACTATTTCTTTTGGTCGAGCAAACGCTGTGAGCAGTTGACCATGAAGGAAGAAGGCGTCGGCGACTTCCGATTATTCTATATTTATATTCCGGAAATTGTTGTGATTTCTTTCGCCTTGTGACCAATGCGCCTTTAAACCCAATTATTTCATAGCCATCCAATTTTTAATGTCCCTTTAAAGGCTTCGAGACCAAGACCTACCAAATATGTATATAAATAATGAGGCGAGAAATTCGAGAATGGTTTTGAGTTTCACCACACCCAACTCGTCTATTCGTTTCAGACAAAAAAAAAAGAGGTGAAGTTTGGTTTTTTCATTTTCTATTGAGAACGGCCCATTCAATTCTTTGAACTTTGCCATCAGTTGAAGCGTAAAAAATTGGGATCAACATTTTCTAGAGATTTTCGATTTCCCCAAAAGTTCAACGTCCATTTTTGGAGTTTCGCATGACTCGTGCGAATCGCAAAAAATGTATCATCGAATGTCGGAATTGGCACGCGTTGCCAAATGTTTTTTTTGTTGAATTCGAAAATAAGGTTTCCGAAATGCATTATTCACATAATATTTGGTTTTGAGCTCTTCGGTCCTTATGATTTCATGATTCAATCTAAAATTAAATATAGTTCATTAATTTTTAAGCGATTCTCAACAAAATATCCAAAAATAAATGAAATTGTCAAAAAGAAAGACATGGAAATTTGAATTTTGATTTCAACACAAAGGTGGCCGCGGACTAACTTTTTCCACGGCCACCAATGGCAGCCGTCCGTTTGAGCGCAATGATTCGAAACCTGCAAATTCGTTGCGAGACCTATAAAGTTCAAGAATTATGACATGCATCAAAAAAAGTTTCCCACATTTTCTGTTTTCGGCTGCTTGACATTTTTTCGCCAATCCCCCCACGTGGCCCTGAGCTTCTATTTAAACGTGGATGGCCTCAAATAAGGAATGAGGCCAATATAACGTTCTAAAAATATTCTTTGAGTGTCCGCAACGACACATTCACCCTGAGCTCTTAAAAAAAACGAACTGCATTGTAGGGACCATCAAAAAAATTTTTTTGGAAATTCCTAAAATCTCAATTTTTTTTGTTTTTTTTTTTTGCTTGCGATTTTTTTGTTGTTTTTTCTGTTAAAAAAAATGCTCCTCTGAAAAAAAAACGTGGTACGAGATCATTGAGAAATAGTGTGCACGAGTGAGAGAGAGAGAGAGAGAGAGAGAGAGAGAGAGACGAAGGCGTCGATTCTCAAAAATTCGAGAATGCCAATTAAAGAATGGAACAAACCAAATCATGGGTTGCTCATTTTTTTCTCGCCGAATCGTCTAAAACAAATTTTTGGGCGAATTGAGAGAAATGAGGGCACGAAATTTCTAATAAGCTCGAGGTCATGGTCCGTCGGAAAAAACAAAAAAAAAATTCTCGATTCGCCGCCTCCGAAACAATAATTTGGCTCAAATGACCAAAAAAAAAGAATCTTCTTCATATTTTTAGTGTTACTGTAGTAGTTTTAAAGGCGCAGCACTCATCAAATTCACATTTTTTCGTTTAAAGGCGCACACCCTATCGCTTACAAAAAAAAGGAGTCATTGCTCACAAAATTCCAACGCCTGAAAATTCTTCGAGCGAATCCTTCCAGAAAAGAAAATTAGTGCGCAATTTTAAAGGCGCATAGGCCCAACGGACAAGAATCTAGGAAAACACAACGAAATATTTCTCGTGTGGCTCATGACTCTTTCCAATTAGTCGAGACTTGCGCTGTGTGTTTTTGTGGGCAGCAATTTTTTTTCTTTTTTTTTTTTGGCTGCTTGCCTCCTTCTTTTCAAGCCCTCCGGAAAATTTCAAGAATTATCCGTTTTCTCATTCTTTATGCGTCGCTGACCGCGTTGGGGGGAAAATTTTTTTTTTCGGGAATTTTTTATTCTATATGATAGCTCGTCCTCATCCCCCCACCCGTATTCTATACGTGCCGATTACCAAACATGGAAGACGCTCGCGGACCCGGTTAATCCGATAAAGTACACCGCAATTTTGCCGATGTTCCATTTCTCTCGGCCTCTCGTTTTAAGGAGCCAATTTATTGCGAGCCTTGTTTAAAGGGAGGCGAGTGGGCGGGGCGTGGAATCGTTGATTCAAATTCGCCATCACTTCCCCCCCCCCGTTATTTAATTCGATGTTTTGTGAGGCGCTCTCTTTTTTTTTTTGGAAATTTTGCTGTCTGAGGTTCACCGAGACGCCAAAATGCACAATATTGTTTTTTTCTTTTTTTTTTTTTGAGGGGGTGACACTCCTTTAAACAATTAGACGAATGCCCTCCATTTAGAATATAATTGAAGTCGCCCAATTAATATGTATGAGCAAACTGTCACACAGCGCAATGCGCCTTTAAACCTTCACGCCCATTTTTAGAAGTTCCCATGGTGTTGTTGTTTGTTTCATGGGAATGAATGCGAATGAAGAATTCACGTGACAAATGGCACAAGAACAAGTTTTGTCCTTCCAAAGAGACCCCCCCCTTATTTTTCCGTCTCGGGTTACGGTAACAATAGTTCAAAAAAAACTGCATAGGAGACTCGTGGAAATTGGTGAAATTCGAGTTCGAATTTCAAAAAAAACACCAAAATTGGTGTGTTATGCCATTTTGCTCTCTTTGTTCAACGCAGGTAAATAATCATCGTCCCGCAAAAATGTCGGCAGCAACATTTTCCCCCAAAAAACCGAATCGTGTTATTATTCTGTTTTTGGTGGTGTTTGGAAAAAAAAATAAATTTGTGTGGGGCGCATTTTTTTGGTTGTTTACCCCCTCTCAAAAAAAAATAATAATAAAACTTGGCATTTTTCTTCGCTCGCTGATTGGCTTTTGATTCGGGATACCTTTGGAGTGGTGAAAAGCGAAAAAAAAATTGAAAAAGGCATCCTTTTAATTTTGTTGAGTCATAATTACAATGCTCGCTTTTCATCTCCTTTTGCCAAATTTCAGCTGCCGACAATTTTCCGGGTTTCACACTACACTGATTTTATCAAAAAAAAAAAAAAGAATTCAACATTTCTCCTCTATAATTATGACCACCATTTCCTTATAAGGAGCCGCCCACATCGTTGAGCCCAACTCGAATTCCTATTTCAAACAATGATGGGATTGTTGTCGTCGATTCGCGGCAAGAAGGAGAAAGAGGTGCCGGTGATCGCGTCGGGCATCGGCTCCGCGCAAATCGCGCCGATCACGCCGAAAACGAAGAAGCTGGTGATTCACGAGTGGCCCAAGTAACGACAATTCGAATTTTCCAACTTCGATAATTGTTTCAGATTGCTATCGCAATCGCCCGATTTGTTCCAGGAGATTTGGTTGAAATCGGCGACGCGGAGCACGTCGATCAAGGTGGCTTTTTTGGTGTTGTTTTTGAAAAGGGATTTTTTGCCCATCATCACAGATTGGTGTTATACGCCAACGTCTAGAAGTCTGAAAATTTTTAATCTGTCTAGCTTTTGACTAAATCGTTTGGACACTCTTACCTTTTGAATGCGCGCTTTCATATCCAGAGTTTATGACAACGGCCTGGCGAGTGGCGATGGGTGAGAGGAAAGTCGCTGCGTCTAGCAAATTTTTGATGCGGGTTCGACCCCGCCCAACTTTAAACTTTTTTGCAATTATTTTTTTAATCCAATCGAATTACATTTTTAACTTTTATTGTGAATCTCCAACAAAAAATAGCTCAATAGTTTGAAAAAATGATAAAACTAGGTTGAATGATCCCAAAAAATACGCGGTTTCAGCAAGCATTTGGCATGTCCGACAACGAGAATCCCACAAACAACGCGGCGTTTCTGGGTCTCGCCACGACCATTCAAGCCTACTTTCATAAGCTGGTATGAGAAATTGTGAAAAGGCAATCGTCGATTTTTGTGGCTCACGTTCAGATCGTCACTTATGAGCTCAACGATGAGCTTGTGCGCGACTCGTGCGTTCAATTGGGCGCCCGCCACGTGGATTTCACGTCGCGCGTCTTCCACTCGCACTTTTGGGACATTTTTCTCGTGTGCATGGCCGAGAAAATCGATGAGACGCTGTCGGCTTATATGTCGGACGAGGACAAAAAGAACGAGCTGATCATCGCTTATCAGAGGCACTAATTAATCGAGCAATTAATTCATTAATCGATTTTGCCTTCATAGAGTCATCAACGCGATTGTTCATCAAATGCGCGCCGGCTATTCGGACCGAAGAAAACAACAAATGGGCGGAGTCAAGGCGGCCAACAACGATTTTTAAGAATTCGTCAAAAAATTTTTTTTTGAATTTGTGATTTCCATTTTATAAATATATTTCTTCGCCATTCTTTTTTGCGTCACTCAAATTTTTAAATTATAAACATTCTAATATGAAAATAAAAATAAAAAAACGAGGATTTTCGAAAAATTAAAGGCGCACGAGAATTTCAGAAAAATGACATGTGTGCAATTTTGCGTACACGTGTACCTCCGAGCTGCGCGGAATTGAGTGGTCCGTTCAAAATCATCTCCTCATGTCTCATTGTTGGGCCGACAATTGTCTGCTCGTTGATCAAGGGACCACAGACACCAATAAATCATCAAAAGAGAAGAGACCCCCCCCCTTCCCATCGAGGCTTTCGACACCTACTCATTTATTGTTGCCTCAAAAATCGTTTTAAACGGCAAAAATTATAGATTTTACATTTTTGCCATCCTCGAACTACATAAATCGCTTGCTGCGGACAATTTGTTGGGAAAATGTCCCGCGAGACGTCCGCAGCATTCAATTCATATTGGAAATAGTGAAATTCAACAGAAATGAGTCATTCTCTTAATTGGCCCATTTTAATTATTTTTTTTTGAAAATCGTGACTCAAATTAAATTTGCTTTATTATTTGATTAGGTTTGATCTCAAAATTTGTTGATCTTTCATTTTCTGTGTATTCACCGAGACGCATCAATGCACACATTATAAAACGCGATCAGTCTTTATGTTTTACACTTTTTCAAGAAATTAGGTCGTACGATGCATTTTTTGTGGCGAAAAAAACCGTTTTGTGCATACACCGAGACGCAAAATTGCACACATTAAAAAAACTGGAATTTGTGATTTTTTTCCAACAAAGATCCGATTGTATCACGCGGAGAGTATTGCATACACCGAGACGCAAAATTGCACAAATTTTTTGAAAAAAAGTTAGAATTTGTGATTTTTTCAAAAAAAAAAAAAAAAGCCCCGATTACTGTAGTCATTGTCTCGAAAAAATGTAGTGCATACACCGAGACGCAAAATTGCACAAATTTTTTGAAAAAAAGTTAGAATTTGTGATTTTTTCCAAAAAAAAAAAGCCCCGATTACTGTAGTCATTGTCTCGAAAAAATGTAGTGCAAACACCGAGACGCAAAATTGCACAAATTTTTTGAAAAAAAGTTAGAATTTGTGATTTTTGTCCAAAAAAAGAAGTCCCGATTACTGTAGACATTGTCTCGAAAAAATGTAGTGTAAACACCGAGACGCAAAATTGCACAAATTTTTCTGAAAAAAGTTGGAATTTGTGGTTTTTTCAACAAAAAAAGTCCCCAATTACTGTAGACATTGTCTCGAAAAAATGTAGTGTAAACACCGAGACGCAAAATTGCACAAATTTTTCTGAAAAAAAGTTGGAATTTGTGGTTTTTTCAACAAAAAAAGTCCCCGATTACTGTAGACATTGTCTCAAAAAAAATGTAGTGTAAACACCGAGACGCGAAATTGCACAAATTTTCCAAAATGAATAAAAAGAAAACTGATTTATAATCAGCGAATCAAGCCGAGTGTCTCTCTCTCTCTCAGTCTTTTCGATGATTTCCCGCCGCCAAAAAAATGTTTTTTTTTCATCCCCTCCCCCCGTTTTTCGCTTCCTTCCTTCATCTTTTACTTTACAACAATTGAACTCTGAGTTATATGTATGTATGCGAGTGTGTTTTTGTGTCGTTCTCATCCTTCTTCATACCTCGTTCAAGAGAACCCCGTTGCCCAAATTTCAGGTGCCATCGAAAATACGCAACCCGAAAAATTGTCCGCAGATGGGAATTGAGAAGACCAGCAAAAAAAAAAACAACAAAAACAACATCCACATTTTATTATATGTATTTCGTCGTTATGATGGCCGAATGCTCTCCAGCTCTCCTCGTTGTGCTCCATCCGACGAATACGAAAAGAAATATTGCTTCAGCGGATCGTGTTACCTTCATGATCCGCTTATTCAGTCAGTCTTTGCCCCCCGAGGCCGATTCAATTCTTGCTCTTTCGTCGAGTTCAAATGAACGTCGCCGATTTCGCTCATCCGATTTCTTTGCTGCCGACAATTTTCGTCAATCTCTCTTCCACTCAAAATTTCCCAATGAATGTTTCATGTTGTTCCTCTTCTTCCACACATTTTTTTTCGCACTTTACCGATGATAAAATACTATTGATTTTTGTGGGAAGATAATGGTGGCGAGAGAAATCATTTTCAGGACGGCAAATAGGCGGTGATCGCGAGCTGATCGCGGCCAACGATGAAAGGTAATTTTCGATTTGCCAACATTCTTCCATATGCGCCTTTAAATTTTCAACTAATTTTCTATACCTGTAGGACCCGAACAACATTCTCTAAATTATTCCAAAGCGCCTTTAAATTTTAGAATAATGGAAATTCACTGTAAGACCCAAAGACCTTTCATATGATATCATATGCGCCTTTAAATTCCATGCTAATCACCTGTAGCTGTAGGACCCAAACAACCTTCTATAGGTTGTTTCTATGCGCCTTTAAATAGTAGGAAAATGGAATTTCGCTGTAAGACCCCAAGACCTTTTATATGATATCATATGCGCCTTTAAATTCCATGCTAATGACTTATAGCTGTAGGACCCAAACAACCTTCTATTGGTTATTCCTATGCACTTTTAAATTCCAAGATAACGGAAATTCACTGTAAGACCCAGTGACCTTCTATATTATAACATACGCGCCTTTAAATTTCAGATTTATAATCTTTTTTGTAAGACCCAAAAAAACATCTGAATGGTACTGTATGCGCCTTCAATTTTCTAGGAAATAATTACTCCTTTAAAAACGTACATGCGCCTTTAAGTCCAGTCCAGCCCATCGCGATAAGACCCAACAAAGACGTTCTACGATAAACCCGATTTCCTCTTGAAATTCCGATCCTAATAGACGATCGCTGCAAGACCCAAAAGCAAGCGATCTATAAGGCATCCCATCATGCGCCTTGAAAATTTCGCACATTCTTTGTTTTCATGATGCCATTAAGCTGCGGTGTCGGTCGGCCGGCAGCAAATGAGTTTTTAAAAGAAAGCAAAACGAGAAAAAAAATAAATAATGACATGACGCTAACCAATTTCCGCATGTCGTAAATCTCGCGCGAATAATCCGTTCAAGACCCATGAGGCATCGGCAAGAAATGCAAGAAAAATTAAAAAATAAACCAACAATCTTCAGAATCCGTGTCGTCGCCGATTCTTCTCGACGACCACAAGGCGTCGTTCTACGTCGAATCCGAAGCGGAGATGCTCGCCGACGGTGAGTCAGGCGTCTGAAAAAAAAGAAAGTCTTAAACTCTAATGGTAGATCAAAATCAAAAAATGGGGCCTTCGCGGTTTTTCTTCAAAAAACCGCTCGCGAGACCGCAACGCGTCCAACGACATTGAATAGCCGCTTTCATTTATTATATTTTTTGCTCTCTTTCTTGAAGGGTGTGCCATTGTTTTTGAGATACTATAGATATTTTTTTGAGGCTCCATCGGCGGCCGCGGCGGCCGCGCGCCGAGCACTTTCCACTCAAATATTTTCTCTCTTAAGTACTACTTTATCGAGACACTCGAGTGTAATTTTTGTGCGCAGTGGCGTCGTTTTGTTCGAAAATTGAGCAATATGAAAAAAAATAGCAGTTTCGATTGTTTTTAATTGTCCATTTTATTAATTATGCTCCTTTAAAGGGGGACCTACCTGATTTGTGAAACCCCCTTTAAATATTCTATTATTGTGGCGACAAAATTCACGTCGTCGAGAGGAACACAAACATTTTTTTTTGGTTACGCGCCTTTAAACTTTTTTTTGTACTTCCCAAAAAAAATCAAATTGAATGCGCCTTTAACAAACACAAACCCCAATTTCACACTTGAGCACACCGGCCACACTGAGCCGGGGCGAATCGAAATCGATGTGTACCGTGTTCAGTCGTCGGTGAGCAGCAGGCTTCAAGTGGTCTGGCTCGGAAGTGAAGGCCTTCTCGATTAATATTTGCCATCGAGGCGCGATCATCCGCCTTCTTGAATCAATCGCATTTCGTTTTTATGCGATGATGGTGCACGCCGACGCAAAAATGCACTAAAAATTGTGCGCAATTTTGTACACCGCGACGCCAAAATGCACAACGCGTATTTATAGCAACCTTGGTGTTTTTGTCAATCAATCAATCAATCAATCAAAAAAAAAAACAAAAATAAGACCGTGTGAAAACAAAACAATCGATTTCTGGTGTTTGTGCAAGTTTTCTGTGTGCATCATTGATTGATTCTCAATTTTGATGTTCTTCTTTTTTTTTTGTTGTTTTTTGCACATGTTTCTGCTCATCCGTAATTGTTTTTCTCAATCTTTGCCGCTCGAAATTTTCCAGCCAATTTGAGATTCTCGTTGAAATTCTCTATCAATTGTCAAAAATTCGATTTGAAAAATTTTTTCTCATTTTTGAGTAATTGTGGACCATCGCAATTTTTTTTATCGAGGCGCTTATTCAACTCCATGTGCCTTTAAAATTGCTTCTATGGAATTAAGGGTCCATTTGGAAAATGATTTTTTGATGGTTCTTCTTTTTTCTGTGACATGTGCGTCGCGGTGTTTGCACCAATCTTCGCGTGCTACCATTGATATCAATTTTTCGCAGCGTTGAGTGCTCATAAATCAAGAATAGCGTCGAAAGAATAATAGAAATTACAAAAATTGGTGAAAGTCCGCAAACACCGTTGAGTTATTTCGCACTTCTTGGAAATTTTTTGAGAATTGGCTGGTATCTTTAACCGGTTCGAATCCTCGTGGGACTCATTTTAAGCAATTTCAGTGATATCATTTTCATTGAAATTTCCCTAAAAGAAATATTGATATATTTTAATTTAAAGGGGCACGCGAAATATTGCGCGGAGTCACGTCCCTATTTTGCTATTGTATTTTAAAAATTATTATATTTTACAATTTTTTAAAATCGGTTGAGTATCGTCAGTTCAAATGCATTGGATTTGACGGCAACCTGGTTTTTTGGCAAACAAAAAAAGCGAGCCCTTCTTTTTTCAATAGCAACCCCCTTTAAGAAATTGGGAGACCAATACAGGATTTTGGTTCCAAGATAATTATAACCCTACTATTTATTTAATTGAGTTAATCAAAGCAATGACGAATAATAAATATACCTGAGCCAATCCCCAAGGGACCCAACTGATCGAATCGGGATTCTTCATAATTTTGTTATATTTCAAAAATTCTTATTAAAAACTATAAAATTATTCTAAATGCGAATACCGTTATTAAAGGCGCATACAGAAACTTTATTTTTTTAGGAAGATAGTATTGAAATTTCAAAAATCCTTCTAGTTTTCAATTTTTCAATATATATCGAATTTTTACGAAGTGCAACTTTATTTTTTTAATATTTAAATTTAAAAAAAACAAACTTCTTATATATTTATTTTGAAATATCTTAAACCTTCTTGACTGACTCATAAAATTGCGTCTATATTTCAATTTGTTCCTCTCATAATCGCCAAAGCATCGAATTTCAAATTGTTTGCATTTCGCATCTCACTTGCTCAATAATATTGTTTCTTTAAAACCCAATTGTTGCCAAAATCGCACGATTGTCCAAATTGTTCGCCGATCGGAATTGTCATCAATCATCGTTCGATCGCAATTCTCGTGTTGTGCAAAGTTTCTCATTTTTTTTTCACCATCCACCATAAATCACGGCGATTCTGCCATTTGGGGTGCAACTCTCAATTATCCGCACAATTTTCAGATTCCTGCTACGATCCTTTGATGGCGGCGTCGGTGTCAATTCGTGTACGAAACACCGATGGCGACGATTTCGTCGTATCGCCGACAGACGTTGTTGAGAGTGTGAATGAGGTGATTCCGAGCAATAACAGAAAAAAAATAATACTTGAGCTCATTTGAGATCGCTTCGAGGCAAAGTAGCCGTCGTGCATCGACGGCGACCTCATCATTCCGCCGTAGTCGAGCTTCTTCGGCGTTTTTCAACGAAAACGGCGAACCTCTCGAGCACCCATCCGGCTCAATCGTTCGGGTAGGTGAAATAGCGAATGTGCACATAGATGGTCCCTCCATTTAATCTCCTTTAGCCACCTAGAAAAATAAAAAGTGTCGATCAGATATTTCTGAATTTCTTTAGGCCGTCGAAGGTATGTGAATGTTGTTTGCCGTATCGTATCGTTGTTTGAATTGATGTGTCCCTTGCCTTCTTCTTCTTTTTCTGGCAAAGAAATTTCAATTTGCGAATTTTTGCAGGCTCGCAAATCAAAAAGCGTTCGCGATGCGGAACCAGGATTGCGCTCAATGCTGTACGGACTTTCTCAGAAGCAGTAAGTCTGAAAATATGCAAATTAACAAAAAAAAACAGGTGTATTTGAAACAAAACTCAATAAAAATGGGAGTAAAAATAATCGAGAGCCATCCTAAAAAAAAAGTTGTGCAGGTACACCGTTACGCGAACTTACACATTTGCGCACCGTACCCACCAGATGCAAAAAAAACTAATTTGTTTCAAAATTTCCAGGGAGAAAGAGGAAGCTGAAGCGAAAAAGCTGGCAAAGAAGCTAATCAGTAAGTTCATATTTTATTTGAGCACACGTTTTGACTTCAAAAAAACACTCATGTCGTCAGCAGAGACAATCCAAAGTGATCATTCGATTCTTTTCAACGTGACAATTTGCAAACAAATATTGGAAAACATAACTGTATGACGATGATTGTTAAGTGTTGAGCTTGATTTTTGACCGAAAGCGCTAGAAGAAAAAACAGTGCTGATTGTTGACACGTGTAATAATCACGTAAAAGTGGGGGATGGGGTGGTATCGCTTTCCGCCGTCTCTTCCTCGTCGTTCCCCCCGTTGTTCGCTGGTTTCTTGTTCTTGCTCATTTTTGTCTCGAGCACACGAATCACGGGGTGGAAGAGCCCACTTGAGGACAGCACGTCCACAACCACATCCATCCTCGAAGAGCAACGCGCGTCGCTTCATTATCATCATGCGCGAACACAAATCGAGAAAACTTCTACGATTGCACATCGGTGTGCTCGACGCGATCTCGAAATGGCTTCATCGAAACGTCAATGAGATGGCCGCGTCGCGAACGACGCGCGAGCTCGTCCGAATCGTTGATCATGGTAATACTCTATTGCTTGTTGTTTCCCAGCGGGACCCCCACCCAAAAAAAAGTAATAATCATCAAGAAGAAGCGAGTTGTTTTAATTGTTTCCCTGACGTCACACCGGCAGCAATTTGGCAGCCAACTCGCAGTTCATCTCATAATTTCATAATTTCAAGCCTCATTATGTATGTCATTCCAAAAATACAAACTTTTGACGTACATATGTCTCAATCAATTTTTAAAATACATACATCACATCCCCCTTGGGCATTTAGTACTAATACGTAGTAGTAGTTTGTTGGCACCAAATTTGGGCTGGGCTGGGGGGGAGAGGAAATTCGAATTGTCGCCCATTTAATCAGACGACCCGTCGTCTTAATGCACTCTCCGCGCGTTGATCATCTTTGATCGTTTTGAAAAAAAATAGGTGTGAAGTGGCGCCTGTGAAAATGGTGCAAATTTGCCGCGTCGGTGTTTGCGGATCAAACTACACCGGCGGCGACCGTTCGCGCGCTTCTAATTTTAAAGAAAACTCAAATTTGGATGCTCTTCACAATTAGGATCGTCGTCGTAGGCGAAAGTCAACAATTCGTTTTTTTCTCAAGTGCACATCTATTCGGCTGTCAAACACCCGAAAGTACAGACCTCCGGCTTCCATTTTTTTTTGCTTGTGTTCTCGCCGCCAATTTTTTTTCTTTTGAATTTCGTCTTCAAATTCATTACTCGTCGATAATGCTGCTTTGCGTTCATGGGAAAATTTATTGGTGCCGCAAACGCGCTCCATCGCACCTCGACAGTCAAATGGATTGGCGCGCGCCGGCCCATCGTGTGACGTCAAATTCGTCCCCAAGGGACCATCAAAATTTTTCCCGAGTCCCCCCCCCCCACCGCGATAAATCAGGCATAATGCTTCCATTGGGTGTTTTTTTTTTGTTTGCAACGGCAATTCCAAAACGCCTCATTCTTTCCTCGTTGCTTCATTTTTTTTTCGGAGTGTGACTTCGTCAAAACTTCTTAAAAATCAATTTTTGCTCATTTGCTCATTGTTTCCTTCAATCGTTGCCCTCTCGCAACCTCATGCTTCTTCCATTTTCAATTCCTCATTGACCGTTTTTTTTTCGGGGGTCCCACCGGAGGGGCCACCGCAAATAAATCATATGGAAACATGCAAATTTGGATGTGTTGCATTTTTTTCTTCGGAATCAATCTCAATGCTTCTTTCCCTTTCCAATGGTGCGCCAAACCCGGAAACTTGTCAGCAGACGTGGGATTACGATAAGTTCAAACATCCCAATTGGGTCCTGGCCCGAAAAATGCGCTTTTTTAAATGAAGGAGGATCTCAACGAGAAACTCGATTTTCGCCAACTCAAGTAGTGTTTGAAATACACGGATAATTTCTGGTGTAGATTTTTTTTGGTCGTCGGCCGACAAAAAAAAACACCGAAGAAGAGGCGCGACAAATTCACGGCTCATTTCACTCCGAAGCAATTTTCGCGCCGCCGACCGCCTCGACCCCAATAATGTGATCCTAGTAGACACTAGCAAATAAATAAGTAAACAAATAAACAATCGGTGGCAAATGTTCAATGCATTTCTGAGCACCACCCCCCCCCCCCTGTCGGCTCATTGGTTGTGTTGTTGTTTCCATATTTGTTTTTTGACGAGCTTTTTTTTCCACCCGAAAACAGCTGTTAAAACAATTCCCATATTTGATTTTGTGATGTACTCATCCATCTTTTTTTTTCGTTTTCTCCGCGCCGACCTTTTTTTTTGAATAATTTGTTTTCAATTTGTATTCTTCACCACAACCAACTCAATTATTCAAAAATAAAAAAAAGCCGACTGTTTGCTTTCAATTTGGCCGCCCCGGAATTTCAAATGAGCAAGTGTGGACCATTGAAAATTGGTCGAATTCAGAAATGAAACCATTTTTTTTGGGAAAAGTTCAGAAAAAAAATTTTTTTGAAATTCCCACAAATTTTTCAAAAAAAATGTCACAGGAAAAAATTGTTGTGTGCAATTTTGCGTGCGTGTGTACGCACACCTTTACACACCGTAGCGTTTGAAACAAAAGAAAACCAATCTATGCACATGGCATTTCACCAACGATTTATGTGCGCCAACCAGAATGGCGCCATAAATTTGAATTTTAAATGAAACATTTCGTTTTTTTTTGTTTGCTGGAGTCACATAGTAGTACTACTATGCAGTAGTAGTAGCCAAGAAGGGAAGGGAAGGGAAGAGGAGGGCGGGGGGAAGCATCAATTTGTAAGACCTCGTTTTGCCTCGATTTCTTGCTTCTTCGAAGAGTTTTTCTTTTCGGAAGGCGTGCGCGCCGAATTCTCTTCCCACCCCAATAAATAACACCAAAAAAAAACACGAAAAAAGAAAACGTTGTATTCTTTTGCGACTTTTTGGTCCCGACAATTATGATGGTCCCGCATGTTTCGTGTTCGTTTTCTTAACATCTTTCCCCCATTTTCAACTAACGATGAATTTTTTCTATTTCTAACAGATGCTCACACCGCCGCTTCCGCGCATCTACACAACGAGGACGGCGGCGGCGGCGGCGACGCCACTCCAGAAGGCCAAGTCTGAAGACGCGCCGACGACGTCATCGCTCACCGTCGACACGCCCATCATCCTGCGTTGCGCTCTCGTCCGCCAGTGCGCTTCCGTTGAGCCGCTGGCGACGCCGATCGGCAAGCATCGTTCGCGTCTCGACAATTGGCGCCAATTGTTGCCGACGAAATTGCGCAGCGTCACGGTGAGCCCGAGCAAACTGCGAAGCGAGACGATGCACAGTCTACACAATCTGCATGGCATCAGCGTGGTGGCGACCGTCACCGAGCCGGGACTCCTCAAAAAGAGCATCAGCGAGTTCGTCATCGGATGTGAGTGATAGCGACACCTCAATGTGATGTTTGATATATGGTATTCAAATTGATGGAAATGCCTAACACAAGGGAAGTCATTTTACTTCCCGTCTTAGGATTTTTTTTTTGTAATTTTGCACACATAAACTAGAAGATCTTCTGAGTGTGTTCACAAAATTCCAGCCTACACTGGAGGGTTACAGGCGAGTTATGGCCATCTGAAAATTCAAGGTGTTTTTCCATTGTCATCAACCATTTGGGCAAGGGGTTACATATACGCCTCTTGGAGCCCCGGTTCAGCATCCGGATTTAGTGAAGTGGTATGTGTGCGGGCCAGTAACATTACGATGAAGGTTCGCTCCCGGCACACGCATTTTCTTCATTTTTTCTTTTTCTTTTGTAAGTTCGTTTCAAAAACTAAACGAAAACAAAAAACACGCTGGCCCATTTTGTCTTCTTTTCGCTAATTAGTTGGCCCACCAAAAGTTAGGCACTCGTTTGGTCCCTCTAATTGAGAGCTTATTGCCAATAAACTTTGAAGCGAGAAGAAGCGAGAATATGAAACCGGCGACCTCTTTTGACGAAGATTAGGAAACAATCAGAACAACGTGTATCGTCAGAGATCGGATTTCATATAGGGCGGCCTACATGCCGGCCTCCCGTCATCCCTATCATCATCATCATCATCCGTCCTCTCCGCTCAACGTCGGATGAAGAATGAGGAGGTGGTGGAGCATCCCCTTTAATGGCGCGCATAAAATGTGCCAATATTGGGGGGTTGTCACCAAAATTGGCAGTTTCGCCAAGAAATGTCATACTGTAAAAAAAGAAGAAAAGAGGTCGCCACTGACGCCTATATTTAAATATACTATGTGTGTGTTGGCATATCGTATCGAATTTCCAGCAAACAAAGCATCATTTTCATCATCAGTAAAAATGACGTCCCTTCTGTCAGCATCCTACCATTCGCTTCGGTCGAAATCGCCAATCGCTGATCTTATAAGGCCATCGACATCCGCCTCATCGGTGTTGAGTATGTTCATTTTCTATATAATTGATTGATTGGGGGCTGGGCGGGGCGGGGAGGTCTACCTCCCTGATGAGTATTTCAATGTCTGATCATCGGCGATAAACAACAACGTAAACAAACGTGTTATCAGCGGGGCAGGTCGAGGCGGGGTTTTTCTGAAAAGTAGGCGCACATTATCATCATCACCTCTCTCTCTCTCTCTCTCTCTCTCTCTCTCGCAACCTCCCTCTATCCGTTCAAGCTGGGCTGGGAGCAATCGGTTGAGGCTAGGCGTTGCACATGGCGCAGCTGTCGTCCAGGTCGTCTCGGGCAGCCTCCGCGATTGGCGCGTTGCCTCTCTCTGTTCCCGCCCGGGCAGCTAGCTAGAGATGAAGAGGTAAACGAACTGCTCTCCGCTTCAGCCCCGGCCCCGCCACACGAAGAAACCGCTGATTTTATCGATTTTGCCAATTCCATCGAATTTCCCCCCCCCCGTCCCGTTGCGTGATTCTTTGTCTTCCGAAGCGATGCCGACGCGCTGATGACGATGACGCGCACTACCAACACCAACGACGACGCGATTGCCGACGCGACCGCCTCGATGTCGTTATCGTCGCCGACGACGACGATGAGCCATTTGACGGTGCCGGAGAGTCCGGCGACGACGCGGCGGCGTCGTCGCGAGCTCGCCGAAATGTTCGACGATTTTCGCCGCAAATCGGTGTCGGAGCTGAGTCTGGTGATGGACGTGCTGCGCGGCGGCACACCGTCGCCGGGCTCATCGCAATACATTCATCCGGAGCGCGCGAGCCAATCGACCGGCAATCTCAACGCGCCGAAGAAGGGCCGACGGCGGCGAAAAGTGCAAAAGACGTGGCAGGCGATGTCGCCGGCGAATTTCGCCAAACAATTGCATATTGGTAAGAGAGCGTCCCGTTTTCTGTTCCCATCTTTTTTTTTTGTGGTCCCCCCATTTGACGCCTCAATTATTCCGCAATGAAACAAAAACAACAATCGGGGATAAAATATGTAGCGCGCGACCCTCAATCATTTTTTTTTTGGGGCAAAGCCCCCTCCATTTGACAGCCGTTGAAGCATCGCAAAAAAAAACATAGATTGAAACAAATTTATGCAAAATCGTGGAGGTGGAGCCCGTCGCTTCTTCCTGTTTATTTATCCGAAAAGCGTCTCCCCCCCCAAAAATGTTTATATAAAAAAAATCGGCCAGCACACTGCTCAGCACCATATTTTTTCCGAGCGTCAAGCATGCGAATCGTCGAGTATTTGAGAAGCCGTTGGCGACGGCGAAAACGGCGTCGGATTCAATGTATCAAGAGTTTTTTATTTATTTTTTTTGAAATCGAAAATTCTCGCTAGACATTCGATTTTGCAGTACAAGAAGAGAAGGCGATGCAGGCGGTGCCGACGGCGCCGATCGACGCTTCCAAATTTGTCGCCTATGTTCAAGAGAGGCGAAAAAAGCGGATACTATTCAAGGGTGAATATCTGGTGAGTTTTCAAATGTTTTCTTCGTTTTGTTTTTTTTTTTTGTGCATTTTTGTGAAATTTGATTTTTTCGCGGGCAGCACAAAAATGAAGCAAAACAAAACTGGTGATTGATTTCTCATATGAATTTCCATCTGCGGACATTTTCGAAGAACGCCCGCAAATCATTTATAAATCACACAAAACATGAATGAATGGTTGGCACTCGGTCTCTCATTGATTGAGTGGTTCTCTGTGAGCTTCTCACCTCTCGCACGCGGCAAGCACCAACAAGCGTAGGCCGCAACCTCGCGTAAAAATTGAGAATCGGAAAAAAAAGAGAGAGTAATTATTATGGTACTTTGTAGATTTTGCCAAAAAAAAAAAACTGAAAAATCGCTTTAAAAAAAATCTAAAAATCATCATGCCAATTACCCAAAAAATCTAGATTTTGAGATTTTCAAAATGTCTTCTTTATTGTTTCTTTTTTTGATCGATCCAATCGATTCGTCTTTCAGATGATCAATCGCTCGATCGACAACAACAAGTGCCGTTGCGACGTCGGCAGCACAATGATGGACCGCAATCCGTACCCGGTAGGGCCCTCGCTAGTTTTAATGACGCTCGTAAATCGACACACCAATTTGTTGCGAGACCACATGTTTTGAAGTCCATATGGTTTTTTGCAGGACACACTACCGTATGACCACAATCGAGTGATATTGCCGCGAATTGACGACGATGAGAACTCGCACTACATCAACGCGAGCTATGTGAACGTGAGTTGTGATCGTTATCAGCGAGGAAGGCGGGAGGGGGAGGGGACCTTCGTTCAAATATATGTTTTTTTTCTGTTTTCAAGAGCTGGCTCCGAGAGAAAGCGTATGTGGTGACGCAGGCGGTTCGAACGAAGCCGATGAACGCCGAATTTTGGCGAATGATATGGGAACTCGGCACGAATTGCATCGTCATGCTCACCAAAGTCTTCGATTTTATGAGGGTTCGTCGCTTCTTCTTTTTTTGTTGTTCAAATCGTCGCGATCAAACACAAAAAAATATTTTTTTTAGGTGATGTGCTTACAATATTGGCCGCTCACCAAATTTCAATTTCGCGATATTGAAGTGGAAACGATTGAAGTCAAAACCTATTCGCATTTTGTGAGTGAAACTCGAAACGCTTCTCGAAACCCTCGTTGATTGTTGTAGGTGATTCGAACGTTCAAACTCACACGAACCACGTCGGAGTCGATCGAGACGCGAACCGTCAAACATTTCCATTTCACCGAATGGGAGCTCGACTCGTTCCCCTACATTTCGGCGTTTATCGAACTCCGCCGACGCGTTCGACAGTATATGGAGAAGAATCCCGTTGACGCGCCGATTGTTGTACATTGCAGGTGATCGTTTTTCTTTCTCCAATTTTTATTCCATTTAAAAACTACCCGTATTGATAATGAGAAAATTTGAAGGGGAGAGAGAGAGAGAGAGTTTTAGTTTGACGAGCTCAACACTATTCGCTTCCGAATGCGTCGTCGACAGTTGCCAAGTTTGAAGCCGTCGCATAGTAGTTTTCGGCATGTCAGCGGCGCTCGCGAACGATTTGTCTCTTTGGCAAAGTCTCGCATCCAATAGTTCACCTTAAAAGCTTGCATTAAAAAATATTGTCGATGGCAACTGCGGAAAATTGTGTAAATCGTGTAGGGACCTATGTATATGGATTGGTTAAAGGCGCATAGACCTCTTTAAAAATTTTTTGGCGTAATTAGCCAACAAAGAAATACTAACCTGAAGTCTTGTGAAGTCTAGTAGGTACCTAGCAGCTGCGCTTCCTTCATTGTCAGGGCATAGCTGAAAAATAAATGAACTTGTTCGAAAATCTATATGACTGTCTTACTCGATTCAATATGAATGTGGTACACGTGTGATCGCAGAGAAGTTGGCGACACCTAGAAAAAAAATAACCAAAATTCCTTTTTTCAAAAATACCCCCCGCATACCTTTGCGAATATCCCTCTTTTGTGTGAACTAATGGCTTATAGCCGCCACACCGCGGACGGCAATGCCTTATAAGCGCCGGCGAGGCTTTCGAATAGCATGAAAGGTGATGAAGCATCTCTTTAAGCCGATTTCGGCAAACGTACTCGCGTAGATTGAATTGAACCGAATAGCCGCATTCGTCGATGCATTGACTATGCTGGTAGTCAAGCATACAAAATAGTTCAAGATCGCGTTTCTCAACGACACTTGGCACGTCGATACTGCCAAACGCCATGTGCGCCTTTAAATTGTCGATTAAAAAAATTTTGAGAATGTCTACATTGGGATTACATTGACCATGTCCATTCCGATGTTCAGCTGATTATTGCACTTTTGAAGGCATTTCGCGTCATTGACGACCTCGTCTTGCCGCCGATTACCGTCCACTAGAACATTTATTTGATACTTTCACTGCTCCTCCTCCCCCAGCCTCCAATGCGCTAGCCAATATCTATTGGAATGATCTCGCCAAAAATCGAAACGGTGGTGAGAAGCGTTAAAAAAGATTGTATCACCAATGTTTTTTGCACTTTCACCCGTTAATCGGGGCCGGCGGAGGAGATTCAGAATGGACTTACACGACGTTTTCGGGTCGCTTCGAATCTCGTCGGTCGTCTCATAGTCATCATCGTACTCCTTCTGAATTCGCGCCAATGAGAATGCCGACGGCGGGTTGTGATGGAATCGAGCTGAATTTCTTGAATTTTTGCCAACTTTTTTGTGGGGTTTGTTTGACGAATTCACCATTTGGTAGTCGTCCTTCTGACAATTTCAATGTTATCAGTAGGAAAATGCTGAAGCATTCCAGCCTCATACCCGAATTTTTCTCCCTGAAAACTGAGCAAATTAGAGTTCATTAAAAAAAATGTAGTCAAAAAATGGTCGAAAGATTGATGAAGACACTTGAACTTGAAAATGAAGGACAGTCTCGAAATTCCGACCTTCGCGCATTTTTTCCACTAATTATATGGCGCGATTGGACGGAAACGAAACGAGGTTATAACGGAACCGTGAAACTGAGAGTTAGAAATTAAAATTGTCAAAAAAACAGTTTTTGAGGTGCAATTAGTCGAGAAAATCTCAAAATTAAATCAAAAATTAAAAAAAATAGAAAATTATCAAGGTACGCAAACACCGTGACATTCTTTTACACCATTCACTTTTGTTTTGTCTGTTCCGCGCAAAAATTGTTATTTTTTATGTTTCGCACTTATTTCGTCTTCCTAGGATCCGGATTCTTGAACGAAACTGCTATTAGGTATCGCATCTTTGGAATCCATCATTCCTATAATATATGTCAATGCAAGCGACGAATCTAACTAGAATCATCAATTTTTGTAAAAAAAAAATTATCATTGAAAAAGTTGTTAGTCAACTTCTCACTGGACGTTAAATATTAGAATGGGGCCAATTGGGCAACCTGTAATTAAAAAAATTCGGGCGCGTCCAAAATAAATAGAAGTTAAAACAGAATGGAGACGAATTTTTGAACAAAACGACCCGACAGAACACTTGAACAAATTAAGGCTGGACCGGACTGGGCGGCCGGGCCGGGCCGGGCCGGCCCGTTGCCGGCTAGCAGCCCGAAATTTCTTGACACGATAATTAGCGCTAAACTGATAGGTTGAGGCATTGTTCGAAATTGAATGCCAAAAAAAAAGAAGAAACTTTAGTTGGTTTCTCGGATTATTTCGCAAATAAATGCGACAAAAAGTAAAATCTGATCCAATCTAAGATATAGAGGCTAACTAAAAAAATATATACACATATAAATAGCGAATAGCATGCCAAAAAACTGGTCATCGAGAACAGATTCAAATCTCGACGTGTCAGCCGAAAAAATAATAATAAATCAAGAAGACTTGTCAGTAAAAGCCAATAGAAATAACATTGGTATTGTTGAGAGGAGGGTGGGGGTCCGATGCACTTTAAGTATGTTTGATAATGATCAACCGTCGAATAAGGCTAAACAAATATAATATATATATATGTGTTTTGTTACAGTAATGGAGCCGGCCGAAGCGGCGCATTTCTGGCTCTCGACGCGAATTTGGAGCTGATGAAGAAGACCGGCCAGTTGGATTTGTTCGAATACGCGAAAACGCTCGTCAACTCTCGACCCCATCTCATCGACAGCGTCGAACAATACATTTTCATCTACGAGGTTTTGGCAGAGGTGAGAGCGAACAGTTGTTTTGGTAGAAAAATGAACGGGAGGCGAAAGTCCCCTTCCTCCACGGGAAAGGGGGCTTGAGGAAGGAGGAGGAGGTGGAGGAGGTAGGTTGGGCCCCGCCGCCGTCGACGTCCGTTATCGATGTTGTTCTTTTAATTGGAATTGGGTGTCATTAGGCGCACCGGAATCATGAGAATGATGCATCATTTACAGGCGGTTATGTGTAACGTGCAACCCATCGAAATGCATCAACTCAAAGAGAGATCGAGTATGTACAAAGCGAAAAAGAATCGCGAGTTGCTTGAGAGTCAGGAGTCGCATGAGAACAAGGTGAGTAATAGGGGCGAAAGTGGCATCTTTCAAAAAAAAGTTTGTATTAAATGTATACGATTTCAATTAATATTATTATTATTAATAAGAAAACCGGTAGAATAAATCGCATAGCAAACATTTGGCGATAATCTGGCGGGGGCTTATGCAATTTTTTGGTGGGAATTCGAAAAAAAAAACAGACGGCGATGGTATTTGGCGATTTCGGAGTCGGATAATGCGTGCTGCTATCTGGCCGCTAGAATCTCAATAATCTGCGGTCACCGAAACATCGTCGAACACCCATCTCCCTTTTTTTTGGTGGAATTCGACATTTGAGATTTTAATAATAAAAAAACAAGCAAAACAAACAAAGCCATTCGATTTTACGATAGCGAGAAACATGCATGCGTGAGGGGCGCCTCGCGAAATTGTCTCAAAATGGGGTTTATGAGGAGAGGACGGTCGCCATTACCATTTAATGCTTCTAGCTTCTGATGCATTTGACGCCGACGCTAAGGATTGGCGATTGTGCCGGCGGGCATCGTCTCGAGAATCGCGGAAAGAATCGCGATGTGATGGTGGTGCCGCGTAAGCGTGAAAACGCTCGATATATTATTTTTTTCATTTTGAATTTCAGCCGATCATGCTCGACCCTATCTGCAGACGCTTCACGGCGAGAGCAAGGATTACACCTACATCAACGCCGTTGAGGTTGACGCTGGCTCAAAGTCGTTTCGAAATTCTGGTCCGTTGTTTAGGTTGATGGATTCACGCGCAAAGGCGAATTCATTGTGACGGAATGGCCGAAGCAGAGCACAATCGACTCGTTCTGGACGCTCGTCTATGATCACGCGTGTCATACCGTGGTGAATCTAAGCAATCAGGGCAATCAGCGGGTAGATTGATTGATTGATTCAATAAGCGTGCACCGAAATTGATTTCAGCAATTTCCAACGTTCATTCATAACAAGGGCAAGGCCAACTACGGGCCATTCATTGTCGAAATCATGAACTACCATCAGTATCCGGCGATGACGTCGCATATGGTGAAAGTGATGAAGCGGGTTAGTTGATTAGTGGACAACGTGGGTGGTTGGAGAAGAAAAACAAATTTTTGAATTTGCGAAACAAATTTGCGCTCTAGCCCTTCGCTTCTTCGTCGCTTTCTTTTTGCTCATAATTCATTTTCTTTTCATTTTTTTTTCTGGATTTTCTCTTGGCAATATTAACCACAGGTCGATCCGCCGAACGCGTCGCGTCCCGCCGCGAAAATCGTCACCCTTGATGGTGTGCCAGGCTATCAGACGCGTCCCGACATTGCACCGGGCCAATCGTTTCGCTTCAAGCCGATGTATCGCGGTCGGTTCCGGAATCGGGACGACGCGTCTGATGATGATGATGATGATGATGATGATGATGATAGGCTCCTGGCGGCGACGACGTCGCCACGCGTGCCCCAAAAATCGGCGAGCAATCAATATTTGAAATTGCCGCCGCGTGGCGCGACGACACACAAGCGACGGAGTCGATCCGCCGAGCATTTCGCCGATGATCCATTCAAAGAGGTTGCTCAAAGGGATGCGCGTTGAATCTCTTCCCCCCAAAAAACCTCTGTTAGTGATGAAACAAAAAGAAACGATATATATATATATATATATATATATAATTTTTTTAAAATTTCAATTTCAAATCTGAACTCCAAATTTTCGTATTGCAGCCCCACCAGGTTCCACCCATGAAGGTCAACCCTGAGGGTAAGGGAGGGGTGTCGAAACTAGTGAGTTGTTCTCTCTCTCTCTCATCATCATCATTGATGGTTTCTGTCAGCTAAACCGATTTCTGTGTTCTGCAGTGGTTGACCTTTTCTTTGGACCTGGTGGGCAATAAATGTGTCTTGCGTTTTTGTCCGGCGTCAATTCGAACAGCGAACAAAAAAAAAGAAAGAAATCCATTATGTTTTTTTTTCTGTCCGCTTCGTCTTCAAGCTCCCAATTTTTACGGGGCTCGTGTTGTGATGTTGTGTTGCAGAAAGGCTCCGCTGATATCAAAAGACTCTTGAATATTCGGCGAGAGAAGGCCGATCTGCAAAAGGAGACCACCAAGCAGATTCAGAAGCTGGTGATTGTTTGTTTTTGTGCTCGTGAGAACTTCCTCTCTATGCGTTCGACTAACTTCTTCGAATTGTTCTAATTTTATTGTCGTGGAGGGCCGAATTTGAGCTGCAGGTGGTCCTTGGACACCTTTTTTTTAAATAAGAAAAATAAAAATAAACGAAACTCGCTTTCATGTGCTTTTCCATTCGAGACCCAAGGGGCATCCCGAAAATTCGTCAGTCCACGACTAGATTAATGTGTCTAATCGGCAGCAATTTCGAACCTTCTCACACGTGAATGTTGGCGGTAGAATTTAAAGGCGCACACTAATGTGCACCTTTAAATTGTGCCTTGAGTTTCCATTTTTCACCAATTCCCACCTTTCAAATCTTTGATTTATTTGTTCACTTTTCTTGAAATTTGACATTTTTCGGTGCGATTTCACTTCGTCGTTTAACACTTTTCCAATTGACATGTTCAACATTTCTAACTGTTCTCATTGAGAATCGCATTGATGCCAATTGTTTGCAGACGTTCATGATCAGCGACATAATGGCGTCGGGTGCGCAGAATCAGCAAATCGACGCCGAAGTTCGAATATGTTGTGTCATACAGGTGACGGTGTCACCAGTTTCGAACAATGGTTGCATTATTTTTGAAGGTTCGAATGTGGCCCATTGAGAACAAGGTGCCGTTGTCCACCACAGGTCTTATTGATGTGATCAAGATGGCTAGAAGCTGGAGGAAACGCGCTCCAGATCGGCCCGAGACCAAACCGACCATTGTCATGTCACAGTTCGTGTTTTTGAAATTTAAATCGCCAACCGCCGCCGATTCGTTTTCAGCAACGGAGTTTCGCGCGTCGGCGTCTACATCGGCGCCAACATCTGCATCGATCAAATGGACATCGATCATGAGGTCGACGTGTTCCACGCCGTCAAAATGATGCGAATCAATCGGCCGCAGCTGATCGACATGAAGGATGAGTACAAGTATTTGTACGACGTCATGCTTCATTGGTACATGACGAATCCCGCCTATCGAATATATGACAAAGAGGATAGTGAAGACGCCGACAGTCATAAAACGTCGAGGCCGTCGTCGAATAGGCATTCGCTCAAGGAGAAGTCGTCGTTTAGAGTTGGCGCGCGCCCTTCGATGATGGCATAATTCGATTGATTTCAGAGCAAATTTTCATTTCGCCGCCGCAACACCAAATCGAATCACGATGCTCATAATGCCGTCGAGCCGCTCAACAATCATAAATAATACGACACTCATTTTCTAGTTCGATATTCGCCTTGTTTCTGCTTCATTTGTTCTTCAGTGCCTTTGACATTTCTCAATTTTCGGGTCCCGCGGGTCAACTCCATTTCACTATATTTGTTCTAGAATCTTTTATTTTTCAGCGCCCAAAAAAATCCACGCAATTTAAGATCATTTCAAGTCTGTTGCCGACATATCAGTTTGTGTTCCAAAAAATAGTAATAAGTTAGGCCCTTCTCAAAGATGTTTTATGTGCCTTTTAACGATCATCACTGTCAAGATCTGTTTTTTCATCAAAATTTCAGCAACACTGAAAAAAACGCCCCACCCCACTCACTTTTTCGTTTGTTTGTTTCGATGTTGTTTTCCATGACTTTCAGCCGTTTTGATTGGCGCATTCATTTGACAGCAGCTTCATTCAATCTGTGATTTTATTCATATTGCAAAAATGTATAATATTTGGTTTATTCGATGTGCCTTCGACAATTCTCGACGAGAAACGGACGCGCTTTCGCGTAGAAATTGTCGCGCGACAAATAGCAGCCGCACATTTTGCGTGTGCCGTAGAATTGGGTGCGTGCGTGAAGAACGCGATGGTTGTCGATGAATATCACCGAGCCCGGCGTCAGCGAGAAGCGAACGCTGTTGGCGGGATCGTGGCAGATTCGCGAAAACTCCTCATAGGCTTTGTAGAACTGCAACGCTTTCGCGGCGCCGTCGGCAGAGGCGAGACAATCGAATGGCGCGCGATCATATGGGTTGAATCTTGAAAGAAATTTTGAAAGCTCAACCTTTAATGGACCTATTCAAGCAATAAAATTGCAAATATTGCACATTTTTCCAAAGCAGCAATTCAAAATAAATGCAATGGGTACTGTAATAAAATGAGGAAGAAACCAGCGAGACCCATGAGACAATCTGTAGCCGTGCGTCTTTTTTTCAGAGTTACGGCTTTATCTTTTACAATACATTTTGAATATTCTGTTAAATTCAAAAGGCAAATAACCGATGAGGACGAACAAAAAACTCAAAAATATAAATCAATAAAATAAAAAAATAATACTGCAACTTTGATAAAAAGACGCACGGCAACAAATTGACCCATGGGTCTCGCAGGTTCCTTCAATGTGTAATTTTTTACTATCTTTTTTATTGCATGAATAGGTCGATAAAAACTACCTGATTTGCTTTAAATTCCCTTGTGAGTCCAATTCGATGACGGGTTTTTCAGCGCTTAAACTATGAATCGAACTTCCTGGAGGGTTTCCCTCCAAATAGTGATGAGAAATCTGAATTTATAAAATGTTGCTAATTGAATACGGCTCTTCCATCAGAAATACTCTGAAATTGGCGAGAATGCTGAAATATTCGGGAGATTTGCTGCGAAGAATCTCGGCGCAATTGAAACCATCAACTAGAATTGTGTCTCCGCCGGTTTCGGCCGGCTGAAGGCAATGGAACACCTTGAATGTTTTAAAAAGTGGCATTTTGAAAAATTTTTCGCAGAAGTTTACCTGAATTCCTGGAGTTTGGTCAAAGTAGGTTCCATCAGTATGAGGTCCGATTTCCTCATTTCCATAAGCGGTATCTTCATGCGTCACGGATTCCTTAGAACCATCGAAACTTTAAATTGATAAAAAATAAATAGCTAACTTCATTTGAAGCATTGCTGAATGTCCAGAATTGGCCGAAAAACGTGTCATGGAACGGAACAAGGCTTTTACACAATTCTTCAGTGTCTTCGGCGGTTTGCTTCACCCCATTCACTATCACAACACCATAACGAACGAGATTTTCAGCAAACTCGGAGAATTTCAAAAATTTGCTGGAAAAGTGTATCGATTACGAATAAAACGTGAGACAATGCCTTGCATCTTCTTTTCGAATTATTTATTATTTTTTAATGATCAACATCAATTGATTTTTATAGAAATGTAAGAAAAAAAAACTAAATAAGAAATATTTCATAAATGTTGAAAATTTTGAACGGGAGTATTAAAAAACAATTCATTCCGTAACTTCGAAAAAAGGTGCACGGCAAAAATTGTCTCATAGGTCTCGTATTAAATTAACGACACTCCAATTTACAACAACCCGCGTTTTATAGTAAATGCGCACCTTATTTTTTTTCCATTTTCTTTTGCATTATGCAGAATCAAAAGAATCGAAAAATGTAAGTATTAGAATTAAAAAAATTAAAATATTACCTATCAGACCTTGGAATATCTTCTAAAGTATTGTCCCATAGGGAAATAAAATTCGATTTCACAAATTTCGCTTTAATACACTTTTCCAAAAGTGTTTTAATGTCAAATGTCGAAACATGCCCATCTTTCCACTTAATTTCAAGGTTGTCAGTGCCAACGTTAAGCTTTTTAACAAGCGATTCCTCAAGAATATTTAAGCATTTTGATTTTCGCTGATTTGTCGGATAATTGTAGTATTTCGTGGAAGAGCAATGATCTCGAAGCCAAACAAATGGTATTATCACATTTTTTGACTTTCCTAAATGTGATTATTGTTGAAAAAAATAGGAAATAATTACACCTTCCAGAGAATATTCGAGCTCCAATGCGTCTTCATTCGACAAGACATCGCAAATTTTCCAATGTTGAATTTTCGGCAAATTTTTCGCCGACGAATAAAAGCGCCTAGTCAACATTGGCAGTCTAAAAAATCAATTAAAATATTAAAATATGCTGTGCAAGATCGTCTTATCAACAACCAGTGAAAGATTCGAGAAGGATTGTTATCAAACATGTATTTTTTTTTATTATAACACACTATTAGTTAGCAATTGGCCATTTGTCAATAGTTTTTTTTAAACAAAATGTGATTAATACTGGAAAACGTCGGTTATACCAATAGAATCGTTGGCAAGAAGGTATGACCATACAAGGTCATTGAATGTGCGAACACGTTTCTCTCAATTAAACAATTGATCGAGATCAAAAAACGGAAAACTGTGATAAAAGTTCTTAATATTTTTTTAACACTAAATTATCGCAATAATTCAATTTTCAGTTTCACTTCTCATAATTAAATCAGCATCCTCATCTCGAATCTAATTCTTCTACAGGGTGTCATTTAAATTCCCGCACAAAAGTTTGACGTCATGAAGAGCTTCGCTGACGCACTTTTCGTGCACCAATACAATTTATTTCTGTTAAATAAGGTATATTTTACTTACTTTCCAAGTTTCACCTCATTTGGATGGGTTTCAGAGAAATGGCGAAGGCTAACATCCATCGCGCTTCCATTATCGAACTTTATAAGCAAAATGAGAGCCCAAGAGACATCATTCAACGCCTCGGTGTGCCTCGTAGAACGGTTTATGACACCATCAAACGTTTCAAGGAGATAAATACAACCAGTGACCGTCCCAGACAAGGAAGACCCGTCTCGGTAACCACTCCTCAGAAGATCAACGCCGTCAAATCGAGGATCAGGCGAAACCCCCACAGGAGCATGAGAAAGATGGCGTCAGACATGGGAATGAGCATCTTCGCTATGGAACAAATCGTCAAAACGAAGCTTGGACTGACCCCATATCGTGTCCAAAAAGCGGCAATTCTATCGGCCGTCAACAAGCAGAGACGCTACGAAAAAGCAAAACGACTTCTTGCTCGCACGCGGTCTGGAGAACACCTCGTCACTGTCTTCTCCGACGAGAAGCTGTTCACTGTGGAGGCGGCATTCAATCCACAAAATCATCGAGTACTTGCCCAGACATCCCAGCAAGCTTCTGAGAAAGGCAGAACAATTCATCGAGCCTCACATCCTGCCAGTGTTTTCGTGGATCAGGGGGTGAAAGTGAACAAAGAAGTCTACGTTCGGGACATTTTGGAGAAGCATGTGATGCCCTGGACCCAAACGCATTTCGGTGGGCAGAAATGGGTCTTTCAACAGGAAGGAGCACCCGCGCACACTGCCAAAACTACTCAGGAGTGGTGCCAGACCCATTTTCCCGACTTCATCAAGTCATCTGAATGGCCTGCTTGCTCCCCAGACCTGAACCCGCTTGACTTCTCCGTGTGGGGAGTCTTGCAGGAGAAGGTCAACGCAAAACCCCACTCAAGTGTCGAGGCTCTGAAGAAGACATTACTGGCGGAATGGGACAATCTTTCCATCGAATACCTGCGTACCACCGTCGCCTCCTACCCGAAGCGTCTCCGTGAAGTCATAACGGCGAAAGGAGGCCGAATCGAAAAGAGTTACTAGATAATTATTTGTTATACTATAGATAAAAAATATTTCAAGTCTCGTTTGATTTGGACTTTTAGTTTCAGAAATATACGTTTTCAAAGTTGTGCGGGAACTTAAATGACACCCTGTATTCGCAGCGTCGCAAAAATTGAATTATGCGCCTTTAATGTCCCCAAATTTCTGAAATGCATTTGACTTAAAAAATGTTAAAGTTGAAAAAAAACTGTATTGGCCCAATTATCGGATAATTATCACAGGAACAAATTTATTTTCAAATAAATAGAAAATGTTTCCGTACCTAAAATTAAACTATTTGTTAATTTAAAAGAATCTATTATGCAATAAAAAATTACCCATTTTTTCAATGCAAGGATTTCAAAAATGCACATTAAATGTAATTTTTATATTTTTTGAATAGGTCCATTACAGAAATCAGCAATCATTGTCCAATTTTCAAAAGATTTCAATAATCAGAGATCAGTGAGTGCTTTATTGTATCCTCGTCATGTTCATTATTTGAATTTCACGTTCTTCAGTCGATTTTTAAAATAAACAAGAAAGTCCGAATAGTCATCATTTTCGCGTGCGAGTGGCCCCCTACAACGATGGTGTCTACGTGACTTTTACGCAAATGTTTTTGGTCTTCGCGATCTCAGATATTCTATAAAATGATGACAAATCTTTGTTGCGAGCATGCACATCCAAGCTTTCTTAAATCCCTCATTCATTTCTCAATAATTTGCCAACATTCGCTCATTTTATCATCATTTTTTGCGAGTTCACTTCTATTTACAAGTGCGTTTTGTCTCGCCGCCCGTCGTTTCTCGTCTGTCTCCCATCTCTATCTCAATTGGCGAAAAAATTCGCACCGCACGTTTTTTTCGTTGGAAATGTCTCATTTTAGAGGTTTTGTTTTTTTTTCAGAATGATCTCCATGCGCGTTTTTCAATGCTCACCGAGCTTCATCGTTCGTTCGACGATTCGCCGGTATTCGATGGATCCGTTGGAGCGGAAAATGGCCCAGAAGCGTGTGAGTGTTGCATCATATCGTCGATTCGCCCCATTCAGCCGACGATGATTTTTCTTTTGGCACGAGACTAATTAATTGCAGGCGGAAATTGTTGCACAGCAAAGCCAGGAGGAGTCGATGAAATACGCGACGAAGACGGATTTCCAGCAAGATGTTAGAGACACTCGAAATGCCGGCGCCGCGTCCGCTGAAACTGGACAGGTGCCGACGCGATGGCAGCGGCGATTCCTTGTGATTACCAAACTTTATCCGAGCATTGAATCAATTCCGCCATACGTTCAGTGAGTTGTGCTAGTGAAAAATTACATATTGTAGTTTGATTGATTAATCATTTGAATAAGCCGCCTTTGGGTCTAAAACGGTTCTTACAAGGGAGATCGTTTTCCACTGCATTGACGATTTTTCTCAAAATTTTTTCATATAATCTACGAAATTAAAAAAAAAAACGCCTAGAAGTCTGAAAATTTCGATCTGAAATTTAATTGAGATTTTCTATAGTAATTTAAATCAATATTTTTGGTATCACTGATTAAGCGCGACGCAAGCATAATGGAAGCATTGTGGGAAATCTGTGGAACGGAAGCATAATGCTTCCATATAGGAAGCATAATGTAATTCTTAGTGGCTGTGGAAGAAATATGGGACGAATATGGATGGAATGAAAACGGGATGAATATGCTTCCGGTGTTTGCGAGCCGTGGAACAAATATGGATGGAATATGGATAAAATAATCATATGTCAATATGTTCGGAAGGCTTCTTTAAAGAAATGTAACCCCGTGTAGGTTATTCGACATGTCTAGGGATCATTGAGATCGAGAGAGGGCAAGACAGCGAAAGAGCTTGCAATAGAAAGAGACGCAGACAGCGAAACACCGTGCGGTAGAGCGGGATCGAACTCACGATCTCTACGGTATGAATCCAAAAATTAGTCCACTGCGCTATTGCGCCGCCCGTGCCCTTCATAAGACGACTATAACTTATATCTTGATTGTCACCCACCGCAGAATCACGGATAAAGGGAGTCAAATAATTTGGGACGCAGGATTTTAAATGAAAATCGATATTTTGTTTTCTTTTAATTGGAAATTGATGTGAAATTTTTAAAATTTTGCCAGAAACCGCCACTTTTTTTTCATAGCTATTCTAAAATAATAGCTTACTTATTAGATAAATATGCAGAGCACTTGACCAGCTTAATCATACATAAAGCGGATAAAAGTCCAAGAATAGATATGATTCCAAGACCGACCTGGAATTTGAGATATTGGCTAGTTAAAACAGCTTTTGTTCCACTTGCCGCATATCCAGATTGCTTGAAAGCAAGGGGGACCGAGAAGCATCCAGCGCCTAGCATTCCTTTCATTAAATTGATTAATGCGAATTTGGATCTGCAAAAAAAGACAAATATGGATCATTTAAAAAAAATTGCAATTTACCCGCATTTGTCAACATCGAAATCAAAATTTTGCGATTTTCTCGCGCAATTCTGATTTTCGCATACAATCGCAACCATTTTAACAATAATGCGAATAATAATTGATAATAAAAGGGAAAGTTTGTCCCGACTTTTATCTTTGAACTTATGATCCCTTACGATATCTTTTCCTTCGTTTCCAAATATGTCAGCTTTCGACGCGGTGGTCCTAATGCGGCTTCGGTTTCGGCCGCGTTCAACGCCTTCACGTCGAGATTGTATTCTGACATCACGTTGTGCATTCCTACATCGTGCAAGTCCAAAAGTCTCTGAAATTAAAGCTTTGAGACATTACTGAAATTTGTGTAAAGTGTCGTCGATTAAAATGCATAGTCCGCAATCATCTTTTCTCCTTTTTTGCCTTAACCCTTTAAAATGGTTTGACGAGATTTACAAAAATTGACTGCGGACAATGCATTTATTTTGACGACAATTCATATTATACAAGAGAACCTTGTATTTCAATTTTTTTTCGAAAATCTGTGTTTTGAGAGATTGTATACAAGCGAGAGAGTGTAAGACAACGATAGAGCGTGCCGTGGAAGGAGACGCAGACAGCAAAACACTTCGCGCTAGAGCGGGATCGAACTCACGATCTCCACGGCTATCACTGATTAAGCGCGACGCAAGCATAATGGAAGCATTGTGGGAAATCTGTGGAACGGAAGCATAATGCTTCCATATAGGAAGCATAATGTAATTCTTAGTGGCTGTGGAAGAATTATGGGACGAATATGGATGGAATGAAAACGGGATGAATATGCTTCCGGTGTTTGCGAGCCGTGGAACAAATATGGATGGAATATGGATAAAATAATCATATGTCAATAAACATTATACAATTGGCGTCTGGACGGCAGACCAAGACAATTTCTAGAAAAATCAATACAAAAAACTTATGCTATCATATAAACAATGAAAATTTGAAAATTACATGATACACAACGGACGAAATTTAGCTTCTACCATTTAATGACTTATGTTACTCAGATTTATGTTAATTCAGTCAACTGTTCCTCACTTTGTTTAAAGATTGCCAACTACAATTTAGTCGTATTAATATATTTTTGCCGGTTTTTCCGAAATTGGCATCGCAAAATACTCACAATTTGCTCCAAACTGGTAGCAGACGCGCGTAGAAGAGGCGTGCCGCAGCATTGCAAAACCGTGCGCCGCTTTGCACAATGCGGCCACGCCTCACATTTTCTAAATTCGTTTTCAAAATTTTTGTCCTTTTGCTTTTTCTCAATGAATTTTCAAGATTTTTTGTGTTTTTTTTTGTCAAAAATTAAAGAATTTTTTTCAAAATTAAAGGAAAAATGTTTTTAAAAAATAAAGGAAAAATTTTCATATTTATCATCAAAATCGAAACCAAAAATAAATTGATAGCATTCGAAAATTTTAAAATCGATACGATGTTTTCAAATCGTTTCCGACACTTTTAAAATCGAATTTAAATATTTTCTCAATCGAATTGTGTTTAATTTCTCATCGAATCCGTTTTATTTTTATTTACGTTAACATATTTTTTATTATCGCTCGCTTTTTTCTTTTAATAAAACATAATGTTTTGAAATTTTTTACAGATGAAGACAAGATCGAGAGTGTTGTCAGATATAACTGAAACTGCTCTAGAAGTCAATAACAAAGAACCAGAAGTCCCTAACATGGAACCAAATTCGCTCGACACTTCAGATCCAGATAGTCCAATTTACTCGCCAACTCAGCAAAAAAATTTTTCTCCACAGTCCTCACAAACAACAAAATCAACGCCAATTCCTAAACCTTCGTACGCCCAATTTGTAAGTTGTTATCATCAAAAATTGGCCTGTTCGACTCCAGAAATGGTTTCAATTAGAAAAATATGCGCAATGAAGTCTTTATAAAGTACTTCCTAAGTTTAAAGCTTGTTGATTATTTGGTTCCAATCAGGGCTGTGCGGCAATGGAATTGCCGATTGCCGAAATTGCCGGTTTTTCAAATTGCCGAAGAAAATTTCGATCGGTAATTTGCCATTAGCCGAATCGCCGAAATTTCCGATTGCCGTACAGCCTTCGTACCAATATCATTCAGTGGCATTTATCTTTTTAAGTGGGGCTTTAATGCAATAAAAATAAATTATTTTTATTTTTAAGAAAATTATTGATGTAAAAAAACTGATTGTATTTTCTCGAAAAATTTAGTTTACGTAACAATGGTTTACAAGTTTTTCAAATTAATAGGCCCATTATAATCTACTTATTACAGCGTCCCGCTCGATGTCAGTACTGACAATGATTCGAATAGTTCGGCAGTTGCCAGTAACTAATGGTTTGATTATATCTTAATTGAAATTCATTTCATTGTTGTTTTTTTTATTTTAAATTAAATAAATGTGTTAATATGAAATAAATTTTGAATACAGCAATCAAATTGTTTTCTTATTTTCCCATATGGAAGGCATACGGCTCATTCCATATACGAAACACGCGGTTCCGCAAAAAAATGCTTCCATTATGCTTCCATATAACTTGCATATAAGATTCCTATGATATCCACAGCCGTTCCACTATGCTTCCATTGTGCCTATGCCGCCGTTTATCTGTGATCCAGAGTTTATATCTGTGTTGACACGTATTTTATCATTTAAATTACCGTGTTTGGGTCTCGCATGGAAAAATACTCCTAGGATACGAGCTTTGTTTAGTTTAACCATTTTAAGTACCAAGACCGCGCAATTTCAAAAATTGTCAACTTGGTTCGTCAACGACAATATTTTAAAACTATCTTGACAAAGTTATGTTAGAAAATTGTAAATATTGCTTCAAAATTGGCTCCAATCAGTCAACTCTCTGAATTTTTTTAATTCGTGTTTTCAGTAATGGCACGATGAATCGAATGCACGATCGAATGCGAGTGGTGTTCATCGTCGTCGCTTCCGGCTTGTTCTTCTCGATCTTCTACGCCGCCGAGTTGCTTTTGGATCAGCGGATTAAGCGAGACCGAAACGCTGGTGTGGTCGTTACGAAGATGTGAACGCTCGATGCCTCTTTCATTATGTTTTTTTTTACTACTGGTAAATGGATTACGTACGATTTGCAAATGCGCGGTCGTTTATCCCAATTTTCTGCTCTCTTTCAAATGAAACGTTGCTTTATTTTGGTACTACTATGATTCTTGATGGATCCGTTCAATCGGTTTTCAATTCTGTTGTTCGATTTGATCTGCATTAATCATTGTTTTCAGTATTTCATTGACAATGGGCATCTTCAGAAAGGTTTTGATGAATGTATCGGGTGTTCAGGATCCGCAAGAGGTTTTATTCAATGGTCCCGTTTATTATCAATTTTGTTTTTTTATTTAGGACACCAAAAAGGGTTCGTATCAATGGAAAAAAGAGCACTTGTCGGCTGACAAAATGTCGAGAACCATGGATAATTCAGAGAAATACAGTGGGGTAATTTATTGGACTAATTCTCGCCCCACAAACGATTTTATTTCAGGTGCCCGCGATTCCTGTGGATATTGGATATCATGGCGGCAAAGATGTGACGGGAACGAAAAAAACGGGCGTCGTCAGCAACGCCGCGAGTAATCCGGGTGTGATTCTTGGAATGGGTCTCACAACGGCGGCGCTGTTGGGAATGTTCAAGTAAGCGAGGCAAAATTGAAAATTGTGCTTGGGAAAGCTGGACAATTAATTGACATAGCTATTAGAAAATTTTGTGTTAGATTATTTAATTGGCATGAAACGGCTTATATAAATATAAATATATATCTGAATTTTGGCATGAAAAATTTACGAAACGTTTAGTTAAAATTTTACAGGTTTTTACAAATTCTTTTCGCGTTAAATTCCAGCGAATAAAAAAAATTGAGAATTAATTAAGAATGCTCGAAAATTGCTAGAATTGAGTGATTGCGTTATTGAGTTTGATTTGAAATATTTTGAGAATGTATTGAAGAACGTGCAGAGTTTTGGGCAAAACTGATATACTCAAGAAATTCCATGGGTCCGATTACCTATAGAGGTGTAGTTTAGTATAAACATAGCATGATGCTCGTTGAACTACAAACTCCGAAAAACCGAGTTCGCCCTATCCCTTGTCACTGTGCCACATTTTGTCCCCACCGTCACCCTCCGCCGTGGTCCCTATCTATAGGTTCGGTGAGGGACCACAATGTAGTCCGTCTCATTGAGGCCTGTCGAGTTGGTTCACGAACATTCGATGCCCCGCCCCCGCCCCCCCCCCCCGTTATTAATTGGCGGGGGTGTGTCGTCGTGACAAATTTTTATGTTTATCACGTATTATGACGCATATCTCAAGTGATGTTCAAAGATCCTCTGTTGTCCCGCCATTCGTACGCCCGGCCCCATTATAGAGGACGCCCATATTCCCGTGTTCGATCAACCACTATCGATTGCAGGTCATCATTTCTCGGCGACAAACTCGGAGCCCAGAAAATGATGCAGTATCGTATCATGGCGCAGTTCTTCACCGTGACCGCGCTGGTTGCCGGTGTGACCATTTTCGGAGCCACGTATGAGGATGAGGATGCTAAGAAATGATTTATATTTTAGCACTCAAACATTTTTTTTCTTTCATTCGTCTTTTTTTGCCCAATTTTTTTGTGTAGATTAGTTCAACAATTAGTGGGTTTTGCCTTTTTTGTCGATTCCTCCTCTCATTTTTTTCCCTTTCTTCTTCGTCATTTTTTTTCGCTCATTTTCATTTTCCATAAAATGAACTCGGCTGATAATATATATTTTGTCGTTCTGGTCGTCTTTTCACCCACTTTCATTTTTTGCAATTTTAAGCCATTTTAAGGTTTTTTTTTCATTGATTTTGTGTCTCAACTCTTCGAAAATGTGCGATTTTCAACAGTTTTGAAAATGGCCAATGGGTTGAAACACAGCGGAAAATGTGGTCGAAATAATGCGCTAACATTTTTGAATAAAAATGTTCAATATTTTTAAGTGAATCCACCCCAATTTTTTTTTGTAATTTATCAAGTAAATGAAGAAAATATGAAATTGAAACGAATTTAAAAAGACAAAATCATTTTTATGTGCCACACTAACACTTTTTCTCACAAGGGAGGTGTTTTTACTTAGTGGTTTGGAATTTTTTCTAATTTTGCACACAAACAGATCAAGAAATTCCCTATCGAGTGTGCTATGTCGTTTTCTGCAAAAGTTCCAAAAACTCCCAAAACTTTGGGTCCGAAGTTTCAAATTTTGATCCATTGTTTTTATACACTGTTTCATGATTTTTGCCATACTTCCTCACCACGCACAAATACCCCATTTCGATGGAGCTGCGGCAAGCAGCGATGGTTCAGTGGAATGTATACATGTATATATACATAGTGTATAAAAACAATGGATCAAAATTTGAAACTTCGGACCCAAATTTTTGGGAGTTATTGGAGCTTTTGCAGAAAACGACATAGCACACTCGATAGGGAATTTCTTGATCTGTTTGTGTGCAAAATTAGAAAAAATTCCAAACCACTAAGTAAAAACACCTCCCTTGTCAGAATTTGTGTGCGCCACTTCCAGTTTTGCTTTTTGAAAGTGTCGGCCTTGGCTCGAAATGAAACATCACAATTAAAAAAAAAAGTCTAACTAAAATAAAAACCAACTTACTTCATCGAAAATTCCTGAGAGAGCAAAGATAGCTTCAGAACTGATGATCTGGGTGGTGGTTCGCGAATTCTCCATAAGCACTAGTGAAAGTGTATAGGTGTCTGCATCCACTATTTCGTTACATTCTGATGTTTGGCGTATTTTGGCCATTTTCAAAATAGTTGAAAATCGCATTTTTTTTCGAAGAGTCGAGACACAAAATCAATAGCAATTAGCCTTTAATTGGCTTAAAATTGCAAGCAGTGCTGGTGACCATTTATATTTATGTATACTATTTCGGCTCGTTCTCATTTCAAAAAAAAATTTCAGGCGGAATGATGTCGCGAGCGATTTTTGCACTCATCCTCGCGTCGGTTGCGCTCTTCTTGGCGTGGAGGTTCGCTGAAGGTGTTGCTGGCAATTAATTTGAATTCATTTCTAGAGAATCGAATACGGAGGTGCACGTCGACGGTGAGTACGACGAGGAATGGAAGCCAGTGTTCGATTCCTTTAGGTAATTTCTATTTAATATAAAGTTTAGACGTTCTCTTTTGAATGAAACTTTTGTTTTGCACGAATAATGTGGATTCACGAGAAAATTCAAAACGCTCATCTATTCTTTAACAATTGAGTTGAGTTAATTAAATTTGAAATTTGAATTAGCGCGCTGAAAACATTTGATGGTCCGCAAACTATGGTATTAATTAATAGACATAGGAATACTAAATATGATCGATGAATATTGATTCTTTGATCTTCTAACATCATCTCTTGTTAATCGAACTACACTATATCGTGAAAATGATGATTGAATATATCGAGATAGAATTATTGCGATCATATCATTGTAGATCAAAACACAATTCCATAATTCAGGAGAAACCTTGAAGAGAATTGGGAGCGCGGTGGAGCGGCTTTTGTCGTGTATCGCGACGGTCGAAAAGTCGTCGACATTTGGGGCGGGTATGCTGACCGCGAAAGCGAGAGGTTGTGGAAGAACGACACGCTGAGTGTGGCGTTCTCATGCTCAAAGGTGATGATGAGGTGAGACCATCGAAATGATTATATTCGATATTGTGCAGGCTGTCGGTTCGATTGTGATCGCCGATTTGATCGACAAAGGCCGCGCGAGTTATGATGATCTCGTCACGAAATATTGGCCCGAATTTGGGAAACACGGCAAAGAGAACGTGACGATTCGATGGCTGATTGGACACAAAGCGGGACTCGCTTATACGGACCATCCGATTACATTCGAAATGACTAGGGATGTGAAGCGTGTCGAGAAGGTTTTCGAGGATCAGGTATTTGTTGAAGTCGCCCTGACAACGGGAAATTGGCAATAGTGGTCTTGACGCGAAACTAATGGTGTAGAATTACGGGGGGGGGGCAAGCATTAGTATAAGTTAAAGGCTCACTAAGACCGACATTTAAATTTTTTGGCGTTTTGCCAATATTCAGCCGTCAAAAACGACATATGTTGCTTCAATATACATTGCTCTCTTTGCAGATTCCGAATTGGCCGCCAGGCACTGCTCTTGGCTATCACGCTGTCACCCATGGATGGCTCGTGGACGCGCTTGTGAGGAGATTGGACGACAGGCATAGAACAGTAGGACAATATTTTAGAGAGGAAATAGGTTATAAATTTAGTGAGTCTCATTTATTTAATTATTGCGTTTTTTAAAATCGAAGTCTCTTTGTTTTGACACCTCAAACTTGGGTAATTAAACCTTTTATTTAATAAACGAGGCAAGAATAAAATATAAGTAAGTTATAAAATCAACAAAAATACAAATAGAAAAAGCAATAGTTCATAGCGAGCCACAATGTTAATAATGATTGATCATCGTTGTAACAATCACAAATATTGCATCAATGGGCGTGTCTGAACAGTGCTAACGAGCACACTCCCCGGGCCTACGCTTAAGTGACTAATACACTTGAGTTGCAAAACACAATTAAAATTTAGAAACAAGAAGATAACAGAATTGGCAAAGTTCAAAATTAAAATCTAACATTGTATATGTAAGAACGATAAGTAACAACTATTATTCTTCAACCAATTTCGTAATGGCCTCCCGGCTTCAGAAAAAAAAACTTCATCAAAATTTGCGCCACTATTCACGATGTTTAAGTTAAAATTAGTGAAAGATAGATTTTTTTTTTACACAAAAGCATTATTATTGTTAAGCATACACATCAATTCACTCAAGAAAGTTTAAAAAAAAACTTACGCAGTGTGGTCTTTGCGCTGTGTGGGCTTGCATTTGCGACAAATTTTGAAAGGAAGGCTGATAAGTTTCCAAAGAAGAGATTTGAACAAGTTGCACAAAAACATGTAGCTGCAGAGTATAATGACTATAACCGTAGCTATTGCGATGAAAACGTATTCCATGTATTGGAAGTATGTTTCTAAAAGGAACCAAAAATCTGGTAATTTCCATTCATCATAGATTTTTGTTTCTCCGTTCAGTATGCGGCTCATTGAACTCCAAACGTCGGCCTCAAAACGTAGGATTCCTTCCAAGTTGAATTGATTTATCGTCTTTCCGCCACAGTCGATCGTGCATTTTTCTG